>JAQIUQ010002622.1:155000-391523 GCA_030378365.1 Hybognathus amarus | reverse complement strand
AAGTTAATTGTGATTAATCGCATCCAAAATAAAAGTCTATGCTTACATAATATATTTGTGTGTGCTGTATATAATTATTTTGTATATATAAATACCTATGCATGCATGTATATATTTAAGAATTATTTGTGCTTAAATTCTGTATATATATATATATATATATATATATATATATATATATATATATATATATATATATATAATATACACATATATATACATAATCTATATTATATAAATATTTTATATATGAATAACACATTTTCTTAAATATATATATGCATGTGCGTGTATTTATATATACAAAATAAAAATTAATCGCAATTAATTTTTGCACAGCCCTAAAGTTGTGCTCAGAATTAATGGCACCCCTGTTAATATGCTCAAAACTGTCTGTAAAAAATAAATCTGTATCGTTTATCCATTTGATCTTTTATAAAAAAAAAATACCTTACCTTAAATAAAGTAAAAGAATTGAAAGTGGTGGGGAAATCACATTATAAAATAAATTCAATTCTTTTAATTCAATTTAAGGTACGATTTTTGGTAATTTTTTGAATGAAAGATCAAAAGGATAAACAATGCATATTTACTGTTTACAGGCAGTTTTGATCATATTTAGCAGGGGTGCTATTAATTTGGAGCACGACTAATGTTATATGCAATGCAACAGTATTTTATTGATGAACAAGGGAAATAATAGAGCCATTTTAGTGTGTATCTGTGTAGACATCTTGCAGGCCATAAACCCTTCGGTCGCTCTGCAGTGAGAGAACGCAGTGGTGCAGTGGCTGTTATTCCAGCTGCTGTGCTGTGCTATGCAAGATGTACGAGAAGGAATCCCTATGCTTTCATTTCAAACAAACAGGGAGTTTTTAATCACAGGAAAAGCCAGGCTGTCAGCCAATGGTACTGACAGAAAGACATAAAGGAGTTTTTCTGAAAACAAACAAAGGCGAGAGGTTGAGGATGAATGAATGAGATTTCGTTTGCCCTTCTTTTTCCTCACATTCTTTTATTCTGTGGTTTGGTCTTGTCATCTCTGCTATGTGTTTTCAATTACTTCAGGTGTCTTTCCATCTTGTCATTTTCCTCACCGTACATGTTCACTGGCTTCACAGGACCCCAATAAGCGGTTTGGGGCGTCTTTAGGGCTCTGTCGGGAGGCAGGGTGGGCATTACGAGGATGGCACTGGTCAATCTGAAGCTGGCGGTGACTGTGGCCGTGCGATCTCTGCTACACGCAGACAGTTCGGTCCCAAAGAGGACGAGGAGATTCCGGTGCTGGAATATCAGCTACAGGTACAGAATACTGACACACTCCTGTGGAAACATTTCAAGAGTAGGGATAAGGACTGTGGATAATAATTATTTTTGTTTTATCTTCCTTTGTTTAGTCATGATCTGCCTTTAATTTATCAATAATAAAAATCAAATAAAAAATGAAAGCTTTCAATCAAAATAATTTCAACTGAAACTGAAAAGTAATGTAATTTAATTTATTAGAATAAACAAAAATCCAATGTGAGCATATTTATTAGTTTTTGTATTTGAAAATCTACAAAAATAATGTTCACACTTTGTTTAAAAATACTGTTGTACTTGTATGTACTTGTATAAGTACTTTGTCATATTTCATTGTAACTGCATTAACTGTAAATAAAGTGACTGTATATAAATTAACTTTAAAATAAATATATATTTATATATATGTGTGTGTATATATATATATATATATATATATATATATATATATATATATATATATATATACACACACTACTGGTCAGAAGTTTAGGGTCGGTAAGATTTTTTATGTTTTAAAATAAGTCTCTTCTGCTCACCAAGGCTGCAATTTTTTATAAAAAATACACCAAAAACACAGTAATATTGTGAAATATTATGACAATTTAAAATGACTTTTTTATGTTAATATATATTAAAATGTAATTTATTCCTCTGAAAAAAAGCTGAATTTTCAGCATCATTACTCCAGTCTTCAGTGTCACATGATCCTTCACAAATCACTCTAATATGATGATTTTATGCTCCAAAAACATGTATGATTATTATCCATGTTGAAAACAGTGTTTTACATTTTTATTTCAGGATTCTTTGATGAATAGAAAGTTCAAAAGAACAGCTTTTATCTGAAAGGGAAAGCTTTTGTTACATTAAACACTACCCTTTAAAAAGTTTGGGGTCAGTAAGAATTTGTATTTTATTTTTGGTGGAAATAAATAAGAAATCAATACTTCTATTCATCAAGGATGAGTTACATTGATGAACAGTTACAGTAAAGACATTTATAATGTTAGAAAAGATTCTAATTAAATAAATGCTGTTCTTTGAACTTTCTATTCATCAAAGAATCCTGAAATAAAAATGTAAAAAACTGTTTTCAACATGGATAATAATCATACATGTTTTTGGAGCATAAAATCATCATATTAGAGTGATTTGTGAAGGATCATGTGACACTGAAGACTGGAGTAATGATGCTGAAAATTCAGCTTTTTTTCAGAGGAATAAATTACGTTTTAATATATATTAACATAAAAAAGTCATTTTAAATTGTCATAATATTTCACAGTATTACTGTGTTTTCTGTGTATTTTTTATCAAAAAATTGCAGCCTTGGTGAGCAGAAGAGACTTCTTTTAAAAACATAAAAAATCTACCGACCCTAAACTTCTGACCGGTAGTGTGTGTATATATATATATATATATATATATATATATTTAAGAGAGATATACATACATATATTGTAGATATATACTTATATAGTGTGTGAGAGATTAAATATCTTTTTATCAAAATTCATACTTATTAAATTCACTTAATGGCCAAAAGTGAAACTGGCATATTGGAAACATTTCAAAATGCGCTGAAACATTTAATAGGCATTTGTAGCGATTTGACAGCAGTTATTTTTTTGGAGTGTTCTGACTTGTGACCTGATTTGTCTGTTCATGTGCTTCATCCTCTGCTTCAGCAATGGCGTCTTATCCCATTTCTGGCTGCCGTGTACGCGCTGGAGCACTTCACCAAATCCTTTACCATGAACTTTGTCGAATTTCAAATTGGACTCCTAATGAAGGACAAAAGCAACAGACAGGTATAGATCATATGCTTTAAATATGCTGAAAATATGACCATACAAAACATCTGAAATTCAGAAAGTCGGAATCTTCTAGTATTTGATCATATATAGATTGTGTGTCACTCCTCAGGCTGAACTGGGCAGAGAGATCCATGCCATGTCATGCGCTAGTAAACCTCTGGGATCGTGGACAGCCCAGCGAGGCATTCAGGAATGTCGGGAGGCTTGTGGAGGACACGGCTACCTTGCCAGTAAGGAATTTTTAAAATCTTCATAAACTAAATGTTTAATGGAAGCATAAACTACGGTGGCCCAGTAGTGCTGGACAGAATGAAAATAAACCTAAAAACAAATGTAAGGTAGCAGCACTACAGAATCAAGACATAACTCAGTGGAAACAAGTCACAATGCAACGGAATCGTCACAACACAACAATTTCGCCACAAGACAATGGAAATGCTCTTGCTCCTTTCTCAGCGTGCGTTAATGCTAAGGACTTTATATTATAGCTAATGGTCTAATATTATAATCCATATTTTAGACTTTATTTTTTACTGTATACCCATTTTTTTCACAATCCCTTCAACTGCACTTATTGCTTTTTTTAAATTAGCCAAGTTATTTATAACAATGTGAATTTAAAGTGTAATTTTAAAAGCCCAGTACAGTAAAAGTATACGTATTGCTGCGTCCGAAATCTCCCATTACTCACTATATAGTGGACTATATAAGTGAGCTCGCCATTTTGTAGTGCTGTCCGAATGTATAGTGATGATTATTATACCCTATATAGTCCACTCAATGTATCCCAGAATGCATTTTGAAAAGTAGTGTACAACCGATGGTCACTAACCTAAGCCCTACATACCATCATGCATTGCGCTGATCGTAAAAATAAGTTATTATCACGTGTGGAGTAGAGCATTATAACAAAAACGGCCAGAAATCACTTTTAGTTTTTACATTTTGGAGAAAACAAGCTCAATATAATGTAATATATTTATTTAAAAAAATCTTTTTACCCCAGAGCAGGATCGGTACCAGCTGACAAGATGATGTAATCAACGGCGTCCAGAGACAATCGAGTAGTGTCCGAATGTGGTTTGTATTATGCTGGTGAGCTCACTATATAGTGCTCTGCTCTCTAACCCCAATATAGGGGTAGGGAATAGTGCTTTGAGTGGAGATTTCGGACACAGCTTATAAGTCCCCATTTGTGTGTGTGCACATAGGACCATTTTATTTGTGTGGCAGTTTCTTTGGGTTCTGGCTTGTTGTGTTGTGGTTTGTTTCCATTGTGTTGTGTCTTATGTTGTGTTGTGGCTTGATTCCGCTATGTTGTTAACTTATGTTTGTTGTTTAAACTTGTTGTGTCATTATGATGTGCAATACTGGGCCACTGAAATAAACACCATGTCAAATATCAAAAGAAGAGGTGAACTATGGGGAACAAGCTGAACTTTTAGTTCAACTTGTGTTTATCTGTTAATCTGATTATCTTTTTGTTTGAAGTGAACCGGCTGGGAGACATGCGTGATCGACAATGACCCAAACTGCACTTATGAGGGAGACAACAACGTTCTCCTGCAGCAGACCAGCAACTATCTGCTCAGCTGGCTCCAGCACAAACAGGAAGGTCTCGACACACTAGGGCTTTTTCTTGATAGTCCATCATGGTTTCTTAACAATGTCTCAATAGAAAGAAGTAATGACAGTTTAAGTTTGTTAACCATGACATGCAGATCATTCTTTGCATGCTGTTTTTGTGAGTTATGCAGAATATGAAGAATTCTTTTTGTGTCTGATGTAGATTTGAAATGTCTTGCTTTTTCTGTTTCTTTTCCTCAATCAAGGTAAAGGAAGGATTGAATCCCCCCTTGAGACTGTGAACTTTTTAGAGGACATGAGCAGCATTCTGCAGAGCAAGTTCACAGTTGGCTCAGTGGAAGAGTGCATGAACTCAGCCGGTACGCAACATTAACACTACATTCCCCATAACAGAGACACATATATGCACAACCACACGCACAAATCACATTAATCTTCTAGCATTCACTTCACCTCAGGTACCTCTGTTCCTCTGGTGCTCTTTTTAGCTTTTATTTATTTATTTATTTATTTTTTATTTTTTTTCTCAGTTTAAACTGTGACTCCATTGAAACTTTGATTTGTGGATAATTTCAGGATTTTAAGTAGGGCTGTTGGTCGATTAAATGTTGGTGAAATGTTTATTTAATCCTGATTAATAGCACTTAACTTTAAAATGTGGAATTATAAATATATTTCGCATTGAATCTCCAAATTAATGTAAAAACAACAAAGACAGTCATTTTAAGTTATTGATATTTTAAATGTTTGTTTAATTACTTTTTTAATGGCCTTATCACTGCTAACAATACTGATACTGAATTAAATGAGTAATTATTTAGTAGGGCTGTTTTCGACTAAGGATTTTCATAGTTGAATCCTGATTCGTTACATTTTGCCGTAGTCGACTGATAGTCGAACCTTTTTTTTTATTTTTTTAGATAGGTCAGTAGCAGCTATATTTTTTCCATTTCAAACAAAAGAGATGGACGTATGCGCAATAGGCTATTCGTTCTGTGTTTTTTTCTGAACAGTTAGGCTATGTTTAGGTAGTATTTTTCATGTTTTTATCACGCAATCATGTTTTTAATGCGGTGGTGAGCTTGACTTGTACTTACGCTTTAGCCTAACGGTAGCAGCGGCGCTGCCGAAAATAAAAAGCTGTCACAAAGAACAAATATATAGCAAGAAGACATTTTAATTGTTTATTAATAAAGATAAAGTTGACGATGCTGCGCGATTTTCGCAGGTGCATGCACCAGAGAAATGCACCATTCATTTCATAAGCAGAGAGCATTACGTTTTCTTTTGCTTTGAATCGTTCTATTTACAAGTAGACATTTCAATATAGATAGGATATGTTTTAGGTCTGTGGAGTAGACTATACTTATACGCTGAGTTGCAGTAGTTATATTTATGAGACGAGCTTCAGTGCCTACAGCATGGTGTTGTTATGGTGTTCAAAACATTTTTGTGTTGATTCTATCAAATGTATAGCTCTAGTGCAGAAGTTAATTTACATAACCCAAAATTGTAATACTTTTCTTTTGAAGTACTAGAACTTTCTTCAGGAAATTTAAATCTAGTTCAGCTCTGTTACTCAGCCAGTGAAGCACTAGTTTTGTTTAATAGAGTCATTTTTCATTCACTCTCAGAGGAAGCCAAATAAACAAGCTGAGCTTAGTGTAATTTTCATATCCCACTTTCATGGTGCTGGTTTTGTGTAATACAAGATGTTTGTGTGTGCACAAGAGCACATTATCTAATACATAAACCTCCACACCTCCACCGCACACTGAGAGAATGTGAGAATCTGCGTCACGCTGTGTTTTTGTGTGGTTTACTGTTAAAAGTGCTCCTTGATGCAGCAGACGGCTCCAGTGGGAGAGTTTTACATCTTCAACTGAGCTACACATCTGCTAAACATCTGCTCTGTTTATTGACCTCATTCCTCAGCTGGTGACTCAAATCATTGTTGCCTGGTTACAAGGGTCAGAGGATCATTGTTTTAATTGCACAAGGACAGGGAGTGGACTGTTTGGGTTTTAACTGACTTGTGTCACCTATCGCATCATGTGACAAGCGCCAAGGGAGTTTTTAAATGCTAGACCAGTTTTAATATTACTCACTCCAGCTGTTTTCCATCAAAACATTGAATACTCTCTTCTGTACCTATAAGAGTCCATGTCTTCAATCAGTCCACTTCAGGCCAACTATGTATGACACACTCAAGAAATAGTTCAAGTAAACATTCTGGCATAATTTACTCGCGCTCTCATGTTGTCCCAAACCTTTATGACTACTTGAAGCCTCTATATACACTCACCAGCCACTTTATTAGGTACCCCATGCTAGTAACGGGTTGGACCCCCTTTTGCCTTCAGAATTGCCTCAATTCTTCGTGGCATAGATTCAACAAGGTGCTGGAAGCATTCCTCAGGGAGTTTGGTCCATATTGACATGATGGCATCACACAGTTGCCGCAGATTTGTCGGCTGCACATCCATGATGCGAATCTCCCGTTCCACCACATCCCAAAGATGCTCTGTTGGATTGAGATCTGGTGACTGTGGAGGCCATTTGAGTACAGCGAACTCATTGTCATGTTCAAGAAACCAGTCTGAGATGATTCCAGCTTTATGACATGGCGCATTATCCTGCTGAAAGTAGCCATCAGAAGTTGGGTACATTGTGGTCATAAAGGGATGGACGACATGGTCAGCAACAATACTCAGGTAGGCTGTGGCGTTGCAACGATGCTCAATTGGTACCAAGGGGCCCAAAGAGTGCCAAGAAAATATTCCCCACACCATGACACCACCACCACCAGCCTGAACCGTTGATACAAGGCAGGTTGGATCCATGCTTTTATGTTGTAGACGCCAAATTCTGACCCTACCATCCGAATGTCGCAGCAGAAATCGAGACTCATCAGACCAGGCAACGTTTTTCCAATCTTCTATTGTCCAATTTCGGTGAGCTTGTGCAAATTGTAGCCTCAGTTTCCTGTTCTTAGCTGAAAGGAGTGGCACCCGGTGTGGTCTTCTGCTGCTGTAGCCCATCTGCCTCAAAGTTCAACGTACTGTGCGTTCAGAGATGCTCTTCTGCCCACCTTGGTTGTAACAGGTGGTTATTTGAGTCACTGTTGCCCTTCTATCAGCTCGAACCAGTCTGGCCATTCTCCTCTGACCTCTGGCATCAACAAGGCATTTCCGCCCACAGAACTGCCGCTCACTGGATGTTTTTTCTTTTTCGGACCATTCTCTGTAAACCCTAGAGATGGTTGTGCTGAAAATCCCAGTAGATTAGCAGTTTCTGAAATACTCAGACCAGCCCTTCTGGCACCAACAATCATGCCACGTTCAAAGTCACTCAAATCACCTTTCTTCCCCATACTGATGCTCGGTTTGAACTGCAGGAGATTGTCTTGACCATGTCTACATGCCTAAATGCACTGAGTTGCCGCCATGTGATTGGCTGCTTAGAAATCAAGTGTTAACGAGCAGTTGGACAGGTGTACCTAATAAAGTGGCCGGTGAGTGTAGAGTGCATTACAAAAGTATTATGCCTTGTAATGCACATTGTAAGATCTCGTAATTAATTGTAACCACAGTTATTATAATACATTATATTACTTACAGGTGAAACTTGAAAAAATTAGAATATCATGCAAAAGTTTATTTATTTCTGTAATTCTGAATTTAATTCTAAAATAAAATGTGAAACTAATAGATTATTTATTATTATAGCCTTTATTTTATATTATTTTGATGATTATGGCGTACGCTTACTGAAAATCCCAAACCCCAAGGCTTGAAATATCTCACTTTGCATGTAATGAGTCTATATAATATTTTAGTTTCACCTTTTAAGTTAAATTACTGAAATGAGCTTTTGCACTGGGTTCGGGCCATTCTTGTGGACATAAATTTGACATGTACCACCTAAACATTGTTGCAGACCAGGTACACCCCTTCATGACAATAGCCGCTTTCCAACCGGAGGGACTTTTGCAGTTCCTAGAACCTAACGTTCCTATAACCCTTTTTTTCTCGTGTTCCAACCGGACTAAATTGGGGATTTTTTAGTTCCTCAGACTGTAGTTCCTATAACTCTTTCAGTACCTAGTCTAGAGCGAGTAATTTTTTAGTTCCCTTTCCCTAGGTCTACGTTGATTGGTACTTGTTGATTGGTTGATTGGTGCTTGTTGATTGGTACTCGGAACTTGTAGCGCGCTGTCTGCCATACGCTGTGTTTTTACAAAACATTACAACAAGGATTAAAACAAGCATTCAACCAGCTAATTGCTAATGCTAGCTAAACTTACCCGTCGTTTTGTTTGCCTCCTGCGCTCTGCTCTTTTATCTTCTTCCATCTATTACTTAATATCATATTACGCTGGAGCCTTCGTTTTCTGTGTTTCTCTGTACTGAACTCAAGCATAATCTTTAAACGCCGCCGTTCATTCTCCGTTATTAAGGTCCCGGCAAGGCAGAACAGGAACATTGCAGTAGCCTCCTCCATGCTGGTTTGTTGTTGTTGCATGTGGCCGCGCTATGTCTAGTGATGACGCTATAAAGACCGTCGCCGTGCTTGCGTTACCCCTCCTGAACAGTTCCTATGGCCACTTGGCCAGTGCGAACGCAAGCAGCAAAACCGAGTTTGGGGGAGAGTAGTTCTTAGAACTGTTTAGAAGTGGACAGTTCCTATTGAGAATGAAGGAGTTACGTGCCGATTTGGGTGGGGTCTGAGTCGGTCGGCCATGATGGTTGGAGACGCTATCGGTTACCAGCGGCAGCGCCTTTAGAACCCTATGTTAGAACCCCACAGAGACGTGACTAAACATTCCAGACCTCTTTAATTTTGCGCATTTATTATTTTGGCAGGACAGAGACGGATCTAAGAATACGAGAAAAATGGAAGAAAGTAAAGCAATGCAAAAAGATAAGGCGAAAGAAAAGGGACCTTACACACTAAGCGCAAAACTTTTTTTATTATTACTTTTGTCCATGAAACTTATATTGTCCAAATATACATTTCAGTTCTCAATAAATATTGTTAAGCCATATCAAGTTGTTTCAAACATGTATTTCAAAGAAATAAAAAGTAATGAACAAGGCACTCAAACAACACTTTTGCGTATGTTCGTTAAGGCACAGCAAACAGTGAAAATCGTATACTAAAGGCAACAGCCAACCATGCAATCCAGCGTCTTCTGTCAGATCCTCTCCCTGATGCTGTGTCCATTTCGATAACCTAAAAAACTGTATTACATTGTTCCTATGTTTTCCATATGTTCCATATGCTATATGATTTACTGGAGGAGTTTTTAACGCAGCAGTGACTTCCAGGCATGGTAAAACAGTGCGGAATTACGAGAAACTCCTCTAACTACCGAGCTAAAAACACACGTAAACAATACTGGTTTGCCGTGGGAATCCAACCAACATGGCGGAGAGGGGAGGGGCTCTGTACAATGACGTCAACTCCTCATTCTCAATTACTAAGTTCCTGTAACTACTTGGTCGGAAAGCGGCTAATGCTGTTCCCTGATAGATGCGGCCTCTTTCAGCAGAATAATGCACCCTGCTACACACACTGTTCAAGAATGGTTTGAGGAACGTGAAGAGTTCAAGTTTGCCCTGGCCGCCAAATTCCCCAGATCTCTGTCCAATTGGCTTTATGCACAGCTGCAATACTTCCTGAACTTCAGCCAGCTCCTTGTTTCCTGTCTGCCATTATTGGACACACTTGATTAATTCAGGTGTGCCTGATTATTGTTGTTGTGACTACTGAGGTCAGACACACCTGGATTAATCAGTTTGTCAAGGAGCTGGCTGAAGTTCAGGAAGTAGTGCAGCTGTGCATAAAGCCAATTGAGCATCTCTTGGATGTGCTGGACCAACAAGTTCAATCTATGGAGGCTCCACCTTGCAACCTACAGGACTTATAGGATTTACTGCTTATGTCTTATGTCATATAACTGCTGTACGTCTTCAGGGGTCTTGTTGAGTCCATGCCTCAGCGGGTCAGCTCTGTTTTGGCCGCACGTGGAGGACCAACAGCATATTTGGCTGGTGGTCATAATGTTTTGGCTCATAAATGTTTTCGTTCATACTTTATATAATCTATCCATTGTTACACCTTTAGGAAGTTTAGTGTATTGAAACACATCATGGCAGAAAAAACCTGCAAATTTTATAATGCATTTTTATCAAAAGATATTATGAATTACAATGTATTATGAATACATTTATAATGCATTATACTTAAAGGCTTCAAGTAAAGCGCTACTGACTTCAATTGCTCCGTGAAACACAAAAGATTTTTAGGTGAATGTCTTAAATGGAGCTTAAAATATAATGTAGGGATGCACGATATATAGGCCGCCATATCGGTATCTGGCCGATATATGTTAATTTTTTGTGTTATCGTTATCGGCCTGATAAGAAAATTAGGCAGATATATTAAAGCCTGATAATTCATGTAGATTGCAGATGCACTGTTCAACATGATGTTTTGGAATTGCTTAAAAAATGTTTGGACAAATAATAAAAATACAGTTTTATGTCCGTCATATAATAATGAGAACATTATAAATGTGTGCTTGGGATCTGGATTTTAATGGTGAGACTTTTGTTTTTTTAATCAGACTCTCAAAATGAAATAAAATTTGGATTTACATGTTCATCGGCCAAATATCGGTTATCGGCTTTCAAGTATAAAGAATTATTGGTTATCGGTATCGGCCAAAATGTTCATATTGGTGCATCCCTAATATAATGTCTTAATTTCATAAATTATTAATATATATTTTAGAGCCCTAACCAATAAAGGATTTTGAAGGCCGATACTGATACAAATATTTTTTGGTTTTAAAATTCGACATGCCGATATATCGGCCGATATATATATATTTTTTTTTCGAAAC
This sequence comes from Hybognathus amarus, assembly GCA_030378365.1. Classification (NCBI taxonomy): domain Eukaryota; kingdom Metazoa; phylum Chordata; class Actinopteri; order Cypriniformes; family Leuciscidae; genus Hybognathus; species Hybognathus amarus. The sequence continues at coordinate 379,901 of JAQIUQ010002622.1, read as the reverse complement.
GCGCAACAAAACATTAACAGATTTCCCTGAACGTTAGTTATTTGTAGTTATTTATGAGTTTTAACTAAAATATTATGATCATGAATTTTAAAAAGAAACTTTTTTCTTTTATTGTCACAACAGAACAGACTGATGATAGTGGCATTAGCTAGCTTTGTGATTAGCTAGTCTATGATGAGCCATAATTTAGCAATGGATAACGTCATACTGCAAAGTGTAAAACATACATTTTCAATACAACAGGCCAAGGAGAGATGATAAGTCTCATTGCTATAACTGTAACACGCTATTAAAGAAATACTTCAGTCACATTGTCAAAAGTTAAAAGGACAGTCAGTCGACTACACTGTAACAATGTAACGTAATTATTACTAGCTAATTCCGCTTCACTCTCGGCTTATTTAACAGCAGCAAAACTGGACATGATAGTCACAAATTTTGTCATGCTTATTTGAGTTAAGAGAACTGATGGGGATGTACTTTTAATTGTTATTCAAGCAACGAATGTCTCGTGACCAACTCAACGAGTGTTGCCAACAGGGACGGTGTAGAGTGCCCTCTGGTGAACAAACTATACAACTCCAACACTCATGACATGGTTCAAGCGTGTTTCGTCCGTTTTAATTTTTTTTATTTTTGAAATATTAATTTATCGGCCATTATACCAGTATAATAGTTTGAAAAATGCCTAATATCGGCCGATAATATCGGCATGCCGATATATCGGTCTGGCTCTAATTATATCTAGTATAGTTTTTAGATTTAGGCAATTTGATCTCGCGTTTTTGTTCTTGCCATGAACAGTCCCATTGACACTAGCAGAGACCATTTAAATCCATCTAAAAAAAGAAACAATCAATCAGTGTCACTATATGCATAAATACCATCCTAAATATTTCATTTAAAATTTCTTCCGATTTCTTCAGAACTTATTTACTGGATCGGGTGTTGAAGATATTTGCTTAGTTTCATTCTCTGTGTGGTCTTGTTTCACAACATTCTTTTCACAAACTTGTTTTCTTATTTAGAGAGGTTTGTTGGTTGTTTCCTGATTTATTAGTTCCTTTATGAGATGGGAAAGCAGTTTTCTGGTCTTGTTTTGTTGTTTATAAATCCAAAAGGATGTCATGGATGTCTGAGCTTGAACTGATTAGGTGAATGGTCAGTCTTGGTCAGTAGATCTGGATTTTTGCATAGTTCATCAGTTCATGCTGTTACTCAGTGTTGTGCCAGTTCATACTTAAAAAGAACTAGCTCAAAGTTCAGTTCACACAGATGATAATGAACTAGTTCACGTTCATAGTTCTTTTTTTAATGAACTAAGTTCACATATCTAAAAATGAACTAGTTCACGTTCATTTGTTAAATTCTTTAGGCCACTATCTTACTCAATAGAACCTCTTTACCATCCATTACCAGCTGCAAATCACTGCCACTCCAAAACTAATCAAAATTATTGTACAAATAAACAAGAGACAATTATTATAGCCAGGAGAAAAATAATTTTGAGATAGAGAATATATTTACCCCTTAAATAATGTGTAATCATGATATGTAGAAATTGGAAAATATAAGGTGCAATCAAGGTATACTGTATGTTCAGTGAAACTTTTATTAGCCAGCATGAACCAAATTACCCAGGACTTTAATAAGGTATATTCAGGTTCATGGGGAAAAGATCAGTCTACTGACAAAAATCCAGCATATTCTGAACGGCAGTAACTATGTAAACCAGACCAAAGTAGTCATGTACTGTAATGTCAAATTGGCTTGGGCTTACCCTGCTCAATGTGCAATACTCAACCAACACATTTTCACACCTTCAAAAGGAAGTAAACAGTGAGTAAACGATGAAAATGCCATTTACATTCATTTATAATAAAACAATCTTCCTGATTATATTTGTCTAAAGAAAATGAACAGCTACCAGCTGAACAACTTAACTTACTACGTACAGTAGGCACTCTGATTCCATGTGTGACCGAATGATTCAATTAGCTTACTTAAGGCCCGTACTCAAGCCCCCAATTTTTCAAACCTTCCCAATCAGGCTTTCAACTAAATGAAAAGGACGAGCAGAGACAAAACCACAGGCAAAAGAATTTATTTAACAATTAGTTACTAAAACAAATTGAGCTCAATTTCAATCATAAAAAAACAACAATTTTAATCAATTGTAAGTGACTAAAGCAGCCGAGTGGGCTTCGTTGGGTCAATTCACATAGGCTGGCCAGCCATACCCAGGCCAACCACAAATCACAACAATATACTAACAAAAACAAAAAAACCAAATCAAAATAAACAAATAAAATAAACTGTGCGGGTTGGATCTTTTTTTTGGTATCAAGTCATTGCATAAAACATTTCACTGTTCCAATAACAGAGCAAAATAAATACAAATCAAAACACTTCCAACCAACCAAGCCAAACAATACAATCATTATTTCAACCCACTCAACACCACCCAAAAAAAACAAAAAAAAAAACAAAACACAAACCACAATTAATAATATCTGTTATAGAGCAGTAGCAATGTAAGGCAAGAAAAAAAATGAATACAACCAACTCTAAAAAACTAAATAAAATGGTAAATAAACAAAACCCTAGTAATAATAATAGTAAATAAACCAAAATCCCAATTCAACAGTACAAACACACTGAAACCACATACACACACAAAAAATTACCTGACGTACCCACCCACTTTATGCCATCCGTACGTTATTTTTTAAAGGGGCCACGCAGACTATTATTAAAGGGCTATCCCACTACACATGTATGGGGCATTTATTATTCATATGACACACAAACACAAGTAGATAAGACCTGTTTAGTTCAAAAGATCACTCGTTGTGGAAAAGCGCAGATCATAAGTGATGATACGAGCAGCGCAGAGCGTGCCAAGTATGCACAATATTGCAACTCCCCCTGCCTTCACGTTACCCGTACTATGAATACTTCGACCTTGTATAATACATCGTTCATTGAACGCGTTCATGCACAACACTGCTGTTACTGTAGCATCAATATACACTTAAGTTTCTCTCTCTATCATGGACCTAGAGGTCGGGTTACTTCTGCGTCATGTGTTTGAGAATTACGTCCAAACTTCAGCCATCCAAAACAGGAGACTCCTTGTTCTTTAGTCACAGTCCCCACCCAGATACCTAATCCATGATTACATCTGTGCGTGACTCAAACCTCTGCAAAACAGACCCCTTTCCAACAATAGCTCCAATATCTGTTTAATATTTGTTCAGTTATCTTGTTTAGTGAACCTTTTAGGACCCTTTCCACATAATTGTATTTCCCAGCTGCAGTCCATTACACTATTCACGTAGCTTGTTTTAACTGTCATTATTAAACAATAAATCCACTGTCATATCAGTGATTCTGTCATATCATTTTGTTTTATCTCTTACTCAATGTTTCACATTATCTTCCCATCTTTTTAATTTCATAATATCTTTTGGTATTCTGTCCTCAGTGCCTCTGGCGGTGTATAAGTGGCTGGTGTGTTTCTTACTGGGTGAGAGCCAGAGAAAGCTGTCTCATGAGAAATCCTCTGGACTGGGAGACTTTGAGGCACTAAACAACAGCCAAGTATGTTTTAATCCTGACTTTAATAGCATCACAATTTGAAATGATATGTATCTATGTTTACTGGCAGCTCAGAGGGAGGTGAGGTATGCTATAGGTGTATAAAATGTACAATTTTCCAGCTGCCTTATACTGTACCTCAATCTAAGGGCCCTATCTTGCACCTGGCACAATTGACTTTGTCCACTGACGCATTTATCATTTTTGCACCCTTGCAAAGCTGGCTTTTCCCTCCACAGACACTCGTCGGTAAACTAGGAAATGAACTTGTGCTCCCTGGGCGGTTCGGCGCAAAAAGGAGGCGTATCCCTAGTGCTATTTTGCAGTTCCAGAAAACAATTGCGCCAAAGACCAGAAAAAACCTGGTCTAAAGTCAGTGGCGTGTTGCGCATACATTCAGATGCTATTTTAAGCGTGCCTGCTTGGCCAAAATACAGAGTGTGAACAATGCACATACACTGTAGATGATTCTGTATTTTACTTTTTGCAAATGATACATTATTATAAGGAAAAGTATTTAAACACAATGGAAATCATTGTTGTGTCCATGGCAATGGGAAAAATAGGCATAAAGCTTACAAATTTACCTAAATTATTAAATGTATGTTTAACTGAACTCATCCCCAATGTCACTTCTCTTTCTTTACGGCCCTGACGAGAACATCGATCTCCTCGGCTGTGAACCGATTGTGAAGCGCGTCTGGTAAATGCGCCGTTATTATAGTATTGTGCCATGGAACAAGCGCACCTCGTTCATCACACTCTTAAAGGGAATGTGATATGACACTCTTATTGGTTTGTTTCCGTTATCCCCAAACCACACCTATGAATAATGAAGCCACTGCAGACCAACTCCTTTTAAACTTGCGTCGGGCGCAAGAGTAATTTATGCCGCCGGAAAAATAGAAACAGTGCCCAAGACCCGCCCACAAAGTTACTTGTGCTTCACGCTCTGATACTTGCGTTTCGGATCATCAAAATAGGACCCTATTGGTAGCCTGGCAAGCAGACTTATCAAGATGTTCAGGTCTGGGACTCTCTATTGGCATACCTGAATCTGAGGGCGGGATGAAAGGTTGTCTTCAATATCCCTCTGCACGCCATAGGATAGCGCTACACCAACCAGAGCAATGAACGGCTGTGGATGAGCTGAGTCCAGTCCAATGCGTTTTCCCTCCAGCGGAGCAAGTTGATATATTAAACTTTTGCCGATTATGACTTCATATCTAATATAAAACAGACCTCTGATTCTCCATACATGTCTTAAACACTGAACAGACACTTGGCTCAGACGTATCCCTTACTTAATATATATTCCACTGAGCTACAAATCTGCATCACACTGAGCATTTCAAAGGGCCTGTGTCTGACCTCTTGAAGGATTTAAACCCTTTCTGGCATATCAGATTCATTTAGTTCCATGTTTGTGCTCCATGGGGTCAGAGTCTCATGCGGGATGTGTGAAAGCTGCTCGCATCACGTTTCTGATAATGTTAAAGTATCATGGGAGGACCAAATCAAGCATCAACACAGTAATGAATCACAGCCATTACACCACACACACATACAGTGGCCTAGATACTGACAGTTACCATTTAAATGAACTTTTTATTCATATTAAAATGAATGCCATTTTGGAGCAAGTACTGTCCAAAACCAGTCATAGATTTATTCATTAGATCCAGTCATTTCTGGTTTAAATTGATCACTTTCTTTTATTACTTGCTTATGCTCCGCCATTCTCAAGTCAATGGTCCTATATACTGACCAATAGCATATCTTGAAAACTAGAGCCAATCAACAATTTTAAGCATTATTTTTGTTCTCAGTGACCCTTAATTTCTTTTGATCAAATAAATGCAGCATAAGTGACTTCTTTCAACAACAAAATACACTCACCGGCCACTTTATTAGGTACACCTGTCCAACTGCTTGTTAACACTTAATTTCTAAGCAGCCAATCACATGGCGGCAACTCAGTGCATTTAGGCATGTAGACATGGTCAAGACAATCTCCTGCAGTTCAAACCGAGCATCAGTATGGGGAAGAAAGGTGATTTGAGTGACTTTGAATGTGGCATGATTGTTGGTGCCAAAAGGGCTGGGTCTGAGTATTTCAGAAACTGCTAATCTACTGGGATTTTCACGCACAACCATCTCTAGGGTTTACAGAGAATGGTCCGAAAAAGAAAAAACATCCAGTGAGCGGCAGTTCTGTGGGCGGAAATGCCTTGTTGATGCCAGAGGTCAGAGGAGAATGGCCAGACTGGTTCGAGCTGATAGAAGGGCAACAGTGACTCAAAAAACCACCCGTTACAACCAAGGTGGGCAGAAGAGCATCTCTGAACGCACAGTACGTCGAACTTTGAGGCAGATGGGCTACAGCAGCAGAAGACCACACCGGGTGCCACTCCTTTTAGCTAAGAACAGGAAACTGAGGCTACAATTTGCACAAGCTCATCGAAATTGGACAATAGAAGATTGGAAAAACGTTGCCTGGTCTGATGAGTCTCGATTTCTGCTGCGACATTCGGATGGTAGGGTCAGAATTTGGCGTCTACAACATGAAAGCATGGATCCATCCTGCCTTGTATCAACGGTTCAGGCTGGTGGTGGTGGTGTCATGGTGTGGGGAATATTTTCTTGGCACTCTTTGGGCCCCTTGGTACCAATTGAGCATCGTTGCAACGCCACAGCCTACCTGAGTATTGTTGCTGACCATGTCCATCCCTTTATGACCACAATGTACCCAACTTCTGATGGCTACTTTCAGCAGGATAATGTGCCATGTCATAAAGCTGGAATCATCTCAGACTGGTTTCTTGAACATGACAATGAGTTCGCTGTACTCAAATGGCCTCCACAGTCACCAGATCTCAATCCAATAGAGCATCTTTGGGATGTGGTGGAACGGGAGATTCGCATCATGTGATGCCATCATGTCAATATGGACCAAACTCCCTGAGGAATGCTTCCAGCACCTTGTTGAATCTATGCCACGAAGAATTGAGGCAGTTCTGAAGGCAAAAGGGGTCCAACCCGTTACTAGCATGGGGTACCTAATAAAGTGGCCGGTGAGTGTAGATTACTATTTAATAATGATTATCACTACACTCACAGAAAATTATTTGTTATTTGGTTATTTGTTCATTTTAGGTACTAATGTGTACCTTAAGTTAATGTACAAGTATGCACCATTTAGGTACAAAAGTGTACCTTTTGAAAATGTATCGCCCCAGTGACAGCTTTTGTACCTTTTTTTTCATGAAAGTGTACTTAATTATTCCAGTAGTCTATGTGCGTAGTATGAGGGTCTAGTCTAGCTAAAAACATGTAGTCAGTTAAAGGCCATATGATCTAATGTCCAGTTTCCATTTTATAATGTCATATAATGAGGTGTCTGACACATAAGAGAGTGAGTTTAACTTGAGCTTTTTGGAGGGAAAACAAGAATAGAAGAGAAACAGACAGAATGGGATCGAGCAGGTTACAGTATGTGACCAATGATTAAATTGTCCGAAAACCTGCAGTGAGAGCAAGAGTAAAATTAAGAAAACAGACGTCCCTCACACACAATACTGACCCAGCAACCACCAAACACAGATAATTACTCTGTCTCTAGCAACCAGACACAAACACAAGCACAAGCTAAGGTCATGAATCTTTTTTTTTCTTTTGAATTTGTTCCCTTCTATAAACATCCTAATTAGTGTCTAGTCTGTGTGTCATGACCTGGCAAGTTAATTTACCCCTTTACCCCATAAACACTCTTACTATATATGGGTGATTCTTCAACTATAGTACTCTTTGAGCTGTGGTACGCTTTGACAGTTTCAGAAAATAAAAACATTTCTACAAACAGTTTTTTAGTATCAGTTGGTTTCTCAATCTGTCTAGAAACCTTCCCTTAAGTTGGGTGTGATGATTTGTATTGAATTATATATATATATATATATATATATATATATATATATATATATATATATATATATATATATTGCCATTTTTATCTGACAGCCTAAGAAAATGCCCAAGTTCTCTTGTTTACCAACAATATTGTAGCAATAATAAAATATTTCTTACTACCTAACTTAATTAATTGTATGTTTTTTGTTTTTACATTAACGTTTTAGTATTATAGTCCAAAATAATTTGCTGTTTAGCATGAACAATGTCATTTCCACCACAACCTGTCTTTACCACCACAATGAACACTGTGGTGGAAATGACTGTGGTGGAAATGACATTTCCCCCCTTTTCTTCTAAAATATCATGCTTTGTTAGCCTGTTAATATTAGTTTTACAGTTAGCATTAAATATACACAAATTACACATTATTAAATTAATTTTATCCAGTTATTTTTACATCCATGTGAAATATGAGCCGTTTGGAAATGACGGCCAATAAACATATTCTCAGGTTTATTCATATTTACCTTGATTTTTCTTCTTTTCACTACCCCTAAAGAGGTCACCCTTTCACCCAGCCATGTGTTCACTGTGGAGTTTCTATTGCTATGGTTACGTAAGTATTTCAAACCTAAAACAATGATCCCAGGATTCTATTTCTGTACCGTGTGGCGGAAATGACAGTGAACCCAAGGGACAAGGGTTCTACTTTTGAAAAATATAAGAAAATGTAAATAAATATTGCAATATATAATATGTATAATTGAAATAGACATTATTTTTAATTTGTACTTAATCTACATTATTTAATTATTTAATTTAGAATTAAGCGAGGTTGAAGGTACAAAGTCTGGCTTAGGGACAGGGGAAAACAGTAAAAATCATGCATAAAAGGCCTCATATTATATAATAAACAGAATGATTGAACCATGATAAATTTAGGGTGAAGTAAGTCTGACAAAAACAAAAAAGAAGAAAAGTTTTTTAGATTCTATTATTTCATCAAGGGACAAGAAAAGTACCATAGTTAAAGAATCACCCATATGTATGTATGTGTGTGTGTGTGTGTGTGTGTGTGTGTGTGTGTGTGTGTGTATATGTGTATATATATATATATATAAGTGTGTGTGTGTTTGAGTTTGTGTCCTAACTCATCTCTCTCTCTCTCTCTGTAGGTGTATTACTGTCGCTCATTGGCTATTGCTTATATTGAGCACACAGTGTTGCAGCGTTTCCACGACCTGATAAAGGATGAACAGACTCCAGCTGCTCTCAGATCAGTGCTGGGGCGTCTCTGTGCTCTCTATGGCCTGTGGACTCTCACCAACCACATGGCCATCCTGTATCAAGGTAAACAGCATATTAAAATCAGGATCAAGGATCATAAGGATCATGTCACACTGAAGATTCAGAAAATTCAGTTTTATCATCACAAGAATATGACTGATTATACTGTATTTTTGATATAAATTCAGCCTTGATGCACATAAGAGACTTCTTTCAAACACATTCACAATTCTTGCCGACCCCAACACTTTGTATGGTAGTGTAGCTCTTTTGAAGGTTCCTGTTGATTATGGTCTGTTTGTGTTTATAGGAGGTTATTTCTCTGGTCGTCAGCCGGTTGACTTCATCCAGACAGCCATTCTCACGCTGTGTGGGCAGGTTAGTGTTGTTGTGTTAGCTGTAGGTCAGATACAGACACCCTCACTTATAAGTGCATGACGATGCAAACATCATGGAAGGCTTTTAAACTGCTCTCTCTCTGTGTTAGCTGAAGGATGATGCTGTGGCATTGGTTGATGTGATCGCTCCTCCTGACTTCATCCTGAACTCGCCCATTGGCAAAGCAGATGGTGAGGTAAGAGAACACATCCACAGGCACACATGTGCACATGAAAAACACTACTCACCAGCCCTCCACTGTGACTGTGGAATCACTTATACAGACCAATGTCTCTGCAGAAGTGATCATCTAATTTACAGTGACTCCAAAAAGGATTCTCTCATCCGTTTTTGCAGTGTTAATCAACTGGTCACAAGGTGATTTCAAGTGGATGTACTGAATGAAGTCAGTTCCTTTAAAGGGATAGTTCACTTTTAAATTATTTTTTGATATGTTTTAGCTTACCTCAAGGGCATCGATGTTGGTGTCTTTGTTTCCACAGTATTTTCAATTTTGATATTTTTCTGGTTAAACCGTTGTCGCCTATCAGTCATATGTGATGCGATCTGGGAAAGTCTGTCAGATGTCGCTGGAACGTTTCGGTAAAGTCTAAAAATAGACTGAATGTCAGTTTTTTTGTCAAAATTAGTTTTTTATTAAATTATTATTCTATAACATCTTGTTTATCATCTCTGAATATAACTTGGGAAAATTCACTAGTTTACTGCAGAAAAATAGCGATTCGAGAATGTCCAGCTGAAAAGACTGTGTTTCTCTTTAACAACACGCACGCAGGCGGAGCGGAGGGGAAACACCATAGGGGAAACACAAATCTCCCGTTTAGCTCTCCTTTCTCTTAACACTAGAAAAAGACAGTTCAAAAATAAACCACATAACAGAATAAAGTCCAGTCCTGGTTGAACTACAACTGGCCGCAAGTTATTTATTTATTTATTTTTATCCAGCGTTATCGTGTGGTATGAATGAGGAGCACAAGAGAACAACAGAGTTTGAAGTTGCTTGTCTAAAAGACCTTGCTCGTCTCTCAATCGTCCAATTTCAAAACGGTTTTCACAGGATCAATTTTGAGTTTGTAAGTTTTCGAATGATACCCAATCTATGATGATTACTAAAATATGTGATATGTAAAAAAGGCAATAAAAAGGGAAGCGCCAGTCGTCACGCTAGCAGGATGTGACAGTTATTTAAACCTGTTTTTCTCAAAATTCTGTTTCTGAAAATCATAGTGATCAGCTGACTTAAGATAACCATAACTTTTGTTACAGACAACCGATCAAAATAAATAAAAACAGTATTTGAAAGGGCTTGAACCCAGCTTTAATATGGTATCAAAACCGGTAATATGTCAAATTTCACCATGTGGTGGGTTTTCCCAGATTACATCACATATAATGCAGGTTTAGGGGGTCCTCCCTTGGTTCACCTCAAAGAGCATGCACAGAGAAAACAAAATTAAACATAATTTAATGACTCATAAATGTAAGTACACATTGATGGCCTAAGACACGAAACGAGCGGTTTGTGTGAGAAAACAAACAGTATTTATATCGTTTTTACCTTGTGTAACCACAGCCATGTCCAACTGATCAGACGTTTCGGTTTGCGCATGCAAGTAAATTAGATAGAAAGTTATTTTCACATTAAAAACATTTTAAGGCCCACTGTTATGACTGTATTCATATGAGTGTACATCATTTTTAATCATATTTATCAGTAATGTATATGTATACTAAACTTTTTATGGAAAAATAATACTTAATTATACCTTCAAACTATACAAATTGGAAATATAAAAAGTTTTTTTTCTGTTTTTTAAACTAAATAAGTTGACTGTGAGACTGACAGCTTGTGATGATGCAATATTTACTGGAAAATATTAAAGCTTAATGTGTCACATAAGGGGTGTAGAGTTAACATCACCTAATAAAATCAACAATTATTAGAACTTTGGGTGGTGCTTTTGTTTCCTTTTGTCACCAAAAAAAAAAAAAAACAGTCCAGCTAATTAAAACAAACTGGAAAAGATGGAGGGTTTTTCCATTGTGCAAGACACTGCCCTGGGTTTTATTTATTATCCCCCAGAAACAAGATTCTGACTAGACATCATGGTCACTGACTCATTCCTCCAGTCATATTCTCTCAGCACTTGTTTTGGCAGGCCATTCATTTTTAAGTTTAATAAAAAACAGTGCCTTACTGAAACACTAGACAGAGCAGTCACACACACGCCCCACTGACACACAGACCTTTATACTGAGTCCCCTGCTGAGTGAGACACTCTTAATGTTTACAGTTGGAGACATGCTTACTGGAAATGAACTCTTCACTTTGGCATTGAGTTGATTTGTTCTGATAAAACGAAAGTCTTTATTTATGAAAGCTCTCCGCATTCTTGTTTTCCAACTGTTCTTGTCTTGTTACTGATTATGACCTTATTTTGGTCCAGCAATGCAAGTATTTTTTTGTAATTAATGACTTTGTGATTCAGTGTCTGTTTCTCATGTTTTTCAGCTCTACAAAAACCTGTGGTCTACAGTCATGCAGGGTAAGAACGTCTTGGAACGGCCATCTTGGTGGGCTGAGTTTTGCTCTGACAAACCTGCAGTTGGATCTTTCCGAGCCAAACTGTAACTCCTCACGGTCCTCAGCTGTTCGGAAAACAGGATCCATTGCATATATTCATCTGTTTGTCAAACAGTTTTACGATATTATGATACTGTCATACAGTTTTCATTGATAAATTCAGCCTTGATTAAGTTATGAGCTTATGGAAAAAGACAGGGAGGTTCCAAGAAGAATCTCAACCATGTTGATCACAGTGTAAATTATAAACAGATACACTTAAATTTTCTAAGATCAGCCTAAAATAATATGTGTGGTGTACTGTACACATTAACAAGAGCACTCATAACGCTTTCTAATTCATTGTGCCGACTCATTAGTTTGGTTTGACTCTAAAAAGTTTGAATTATAGGCTGTCTGACCTATTGTTTGAATGCACAACCATAACTAAACCCTCAATAACAGTGTTCAGAGTCTAACTAATTTTACGACATGTTGTCATGTTGATGTCATGGATGATTAGGGTTGGGTATCGAGAATCGAGTATCAATTGGAACCGGGACTAACTTTTAGTTTTTCCCGAAATCGTTCAAATGTTAAAATTTCGATTCCTGAGTTTCGATATTCACAGTCCGCCGACCGGAAGAAGAAACCACTGAACAACACCAACGAAGAAGTGTCTACCGGAAGTGTTGGCATAACCGCGCGAGTCGAACATGAGTAGCTTACGTCGCGGTCCAAAGTGTGGCTTCACTTTTCTAAAAATAACGAAATCTCGGCAAAATGCTAAATTTGTGACAGGAGTATTTACTTCAGAAAGACCGTTGGTTAGCAAGGTTAGCTAAACTTTTTGACCCTGCCTCTTAAAAGAATCGGAATTCGAGAATCGTTAGGAACCGGAATTCGAAAACAAGGAATCGAAATTCGGAATCAGAATCGTTTAAATTCAAACGATACCCAACCCTATGGATGATGAATGATTGTTTAATACATTATTGTTAATATGTTATAATATGCAAGAATGTAATTATAATAAATTGTTACTTTTTATCAAAATAAATACTTTAAATGTTTTGAACTGGAGTCTTTTTATTTAGACATGAATGTGGTTCATCTATACTGTATATTATCCCATGTTGAAGTATGAGACAGTAAAATAACACTGAGTTTGACATGTTGAATATGAAATTAAACCATATTATACACTTGAACTGTTTTCGCCATTTAAAGATTGTTGTGCCGGTCATTAGCACACTTAACACAGGTGTTATTGTTATCTCATGGATTTGGGTGAAGATGGATCATTGTTGTGTGTCCTGTAAGTGCAGGTGAGAATCTATACTGCACGCATTCAACCTAAAGAGAGAGAGCTCTTTATAACAAAGCTGTATACTTAACAAATGAGTGATACTGGGGTACACTCTTAAAAATAATGGTTCCAAAAGTGGGTTTTTGCAGCAATGACATAGAATAATAATTTTGGTTTTCCCTAAGAAACTTTCAGTGAACAGATCTTAAATTAACCTTTTTTTCTTAGTGTAAAAACATTGTAATAATCTGAAGAATGGTTTTCTAAGAACATTTTGTTCAATTGGAAAGTTTCCAATTCACAAATCCAACTTGTGAACATCCGACCATGTTCGTCCGTTTGGCCTGATGAGAACTGGCGAATCCAGTTTTTCCCAAGGTTTTTTTTTTATTTCTCTCACCTGTGGGTTTGGGTTCCTTTCAACCATCGCTTTTGGCTTGAGTTGGGGTTCAAAAGACACTTCATATTCAGTTATACTGTCACTATTAGTCACTGTCGGATGAGAACAAAGCTTAAACTGAATTGAGCTGAATGGTGACACTGTAAAGCTGCTTTATCGCTGAATCAAATTTGATCGATACTGAACTGGATTGAATCAACTGACTTAAGCTGAATAATTAAATTTCTGTCTTTTGCTGAATTAAACTATAGATTTCATAATTGATGAACTGAAGAAACAATGAGCTGACTTGAACTGAGAGATGCCTTACAGCAGAATTGGAAATTGTCTCATAACTCAGCCAATATGGAAAAGGTTTGCTAAAAACACCTGTGATTCTTATATGTTCCAACAGAATATTGTAAGGGACATAAATGCTGCAAAATCCACATATATAAATTGCATAATATTAATGTATTTTTTAATCATATATGTCATATGCTTCATGTCCTGACACAAAAGCCATATAGATTTTCTTGATGTAAAAACATAGGAAAATAATGCTAATTTAATATTCATTCCGGCCGGAGGTGACGTCACGCGCATTCTCTCTATAGTCAATCATGACATATTCCGTATAATCAACATTAGATGAAACTTAATATAAAACTATTTAAAACTACACACATTTAAATTACAAAAAATATTTAGAGTTAGTATTTCTACAAGATACAGTTGAATATTTTACATATATCAATAGTTTTATTTTAAATTCTGTATCACCAGATTTCGTTTTCATTTGTGACAATTTTTCTAAACTTTTTCACAGTAGGTCTACTAAGTTAGTACATCTACTATTCTTAACCTGAAAAGGATACTTAATGTATTAGAAAGATGATGTGAAATAAGATAATAAATCGCAGAATTGTGATTATTTTTGTTTCATGGATACAAATGTCTCTGTATTTTCCTTTAACGTTTTCTCAATAAAAAATAAATAAATAAATAAACAAAATAATTCTTAGCCTAGTACAAACATAAAACTTTCCTTAAGTTATTCTAATGCATATCACCACCAGAGTTTGTCACATATATAAAAATATATTCTAGCCAATTTTCAACATTTTATTCACTGTTCTAGAAACATATTTGACTGAACTATGTTAAATTGCTGCACCCTCTGATTTAAATAAACACTGTGATGAATTACATCCGGGACTTTTACTCGCTGAGCGCGACGAAACGTGCAGAGATTTTACACAGACGCCATTTTCTTTGATTCGCGATGCAAGGCATTCGATGAGGAAAACGCATGGATTAAGTGTTTTATCGCATTTATATATGCATTGTATAACGTCTTATTGTTGTATAAGAATGTGCATGTGCAGTGCGTGGCTAAACCGCTCTCAGGGGGGCACTTCCGTCGACGCCCGTCCGATGCAGAACTGAGCAGGATGGGTTTGCTTTTTCACAGGGAAACGTGAAAGTAAGTGTTTTATCTCATTTACAACGTGTATTTTATAATATATTGATTTATAGCGATATTTAAATGCTTTGTGCGTTTAAACGAGCCGAATATTTCTCTAAGGCGACTATCTTCTTTGACTCAATGCTGAGCTGACGACGAGGGAGTACGTTTGCTTGTAACGTTAACAGGAAAAACACAGAAAGTAAGTGTTTTAATCTAATCTACAAAATGTATTTCATGGCATTATATTGTTTTGTAACAATATTTATGTGATGTGTGCGCTTAAACCTTTCTCACAGACTAAGTTAGGCCTGCATCTTCTTTGACTCGTGACGAAGTGCTGACATGGAGTGCATGAACATGCTTTTAACTAAAAAAACAAGTAGTAAGTGTTTTAACTCATTACAATACGTGTTTTATATTGTTTATGACAATATTTGTGATGTGCAAATATTAAAAGTATGTATTCCTCAAACCATCTTTTACTCTCGTTTACCAGAACACCTAGCGTAAGTTAACTGAAAAGCAGAAGAACAACTCCACAGACTGCAGATCAACAAGCTACATGAAATTGTCACTTTATTTCCTTTTTTGGAGGCCCAATTTTCTTAGAATGGGTAACTAATTCTTTCAGATTAAATATTTATGCAAAATGTACTTATCAGAATAATTTTTGATGTTGGGTGGTTATGCTTTCATGTTTAAATGTAAGTTATTGATTTAGCTATTTGTGTTTTCTAGGAGCATTTCTATGATGCACCGAGTGGCTAAGGCTATCCAGGCTTGGTGTTTAAAGACTGTACAGACTAGAACTTGGTGATGGTAAGATTTAACAGATAACATGAGAGAATCATGGGCACAAACATAAAAAAATAATCATAGCTTTGTTGCTATTTGGTATAACTAAGATTTTGTGTGTTTCATAATACTCCTTTTGAATTTGTCCAGTCAAATAACTTTACAAATGTAATTTTTATTTTTTACTTAAAATTAGTTTTCAAACCAATTGTTTTCATGACTTGACAGGTAGATGTTTTCTTGCTGTTTAATTTTAGACTCCACTGACTGGGAAATATCTGCCCATCAACTGTCCAACATCACCGCCACAAGAAGGGAACACAGATTCTTCCGGCGGCTGACTATTAGGGAGATTTCTTAAGGTGAGTGTCTAATTTTTTTCTTAAAGGGTTAGATCACCCAAAATGGAAATTCTGTCATTAATTACTCACCCTCATGTTGTTCCAAACATGTAAGAATTTCTTTCATCTTCACTACACAAATGAAGATATTTTTAATGAAATCTGAGAGCTTCCTGCCTCCATTGACAGTCTATGCAACTACCACTTTCAAGCCCTAGAAAGGTATAAAGCAGTGATCTCAAACTCAATTCCTGGAGGGTCACACGCCTCTGCACAGTTTTGCTTCAAAGCTTATCAAACACACCTGATCCAGATCCATTGAGCTAATCAAGGCCTTCAAGATTACTAGAAACTTCCTTAAAGGTGTGAGTTGGGGCTAAACTGTGCAGAGCTGTGGCCCTTCAGGAATTGAGTTTGAGATCACTGGTATAAAGGTACATCATTATGCTGCGTTCACATGTATACGCTTGAACACTTTGAATCCATTCGTGCGTCGCAGGCAGGCTCATTTTTTAGCGTTGCACAAATTGATGGCAAAGTTCAAATTTTTCAACAGGATTTTTTTATGCGCGTAACACGTCTTTGCATTGACTGACGGTAGAGATCCACTTTTGCGACACAACTGTCGTGACGCCTTCCCACATTTGTACTTTGATGGGCGTTCCTCAAGTTTACCACTAAGGACGTGGTTTTGACTTTGGATTTCCTGTCCGTGGCTTTGGAAGTGGTAGTTGAATAGGCTGTCAATGGAGGGACAGAAATGTCTTAGATTTCATTAAACATAACTTCGTTAAAGGTGCCCTAGAATGGTTTTTAAAATTATTTTATTATTGCTTCGGCTGCGCAACTCTGTCTCGTCTGTCACTGAACATGGGCTGGCATATGCAAATGTTAGGGGTCGTACACATTAATGATCCCGACTGTTGCGTAACAGTCGGTATTATGTGGAGATTCGCCTGTTTTTCAGGGGTGTTTTTCAAAAACGAGATTTAAGTAAGAAGGAGAAAACAATGGTGTTTGAGACTCACTGTATGTCATGTCCATGTACTGAACTCTTGTTATTTAACTATGCCAACATAAATTCAATTTCACATTCTAGGACAGGGGTTCTCAACTCCAGTCCTCGCTGACCCACTGCTCTGCATATTGTGTATTGCTGATCCGAAATCTCCACTCAAAGCACTACTCCCTAACCCCTATGTTGGGGTTAGAGAGCAGAGCACTATATAGTGAGCTCACCAGCATAACAGAAGCCACTTTCGGACACTACTCGATCGTCTCTCGGCGCCGTTGATTACATCATCTGTCAGCTGGTGCAGAGCCGGCTCTGGGCTAAATAGATTTTTAAAAATAAATACATTACATTATATTGAGCTTATTTCTCCAAAATTTAAAAACTAAAAGTGATTTCTGGCCGTTTTTGTTATAATGCGCTACTCCACACATGATTATAACTTATTTTATGATCAGCGCAATGCATGATGGTATGTAGGGCTTAGGTTAGTGACCATCGGTTGTTCACTACTTTTCAAAATGCATTCTGGGATACATTGAGTGGACTATATAGGGTATAATAATCATCACTATACATTCGGACAGCACTACAAAATGGCGAGCTCACTATATAGTCCACTATATAGTGAGTAATGGGAGATTTCGGACGCAGCATATGTCTCCTTGTTTAACACACCTGATTCAGATCCTCAGCTCGTTAGGATAGACTCTAACATCTTTTCTAATGAGCTGAGGATCTGAATCAGGTGTGTTAAACAAGGGAGACATACACAATATGCAGAGCAGTGGGTCGCAAGGACTGGAGTTGAGAACCCCTGGTATAAAGTGGTATATAAATAAATGTAATTTGACTTGAGAGCTCTTAATGGATCCATTAATGGCAAAAAATAACCTTTTGAGAGTGTTCAGGACCTTTTCATTTGTCTCAGAGCAGGGGTCGGGAACCTTTTTACCAAGAAGAGCCAAACAAACAAAACAAAATTGAGAAATTTTCAAAAGAGCCAGAGCAAAGTTTACACTCGTATATTAGACAATTTGCAACAGTAATATATAATAACAACAGTAGTAATATACGACTTGCACTGGTAGCAGTTCTGGTAGTTATATAACGTTACAACAACACTGTTTTTTTTGTGTGTGTGTGTGTGTGTGTGGGGAGGGGGTGTTTGACTAGCTCTCGCGAGGCACATACGCGCGTGCATGACAGCTCTCTGCCATGCACGCGCCGTGCGCTATGTATGTTGCGCGCAGTATGTTCTATCTTGCTCTAGATTCCGGGAGATTTTAACAAATTTTCGGGCATCAGGGAGACGCTATCATCAATATGCGGGAATCTCCCGGAACTTCCGGGAGATTTTGTTCACTGACATGCTGGTTTCTAGCACACTGGACGAGAAGCGCAGCGCCTCATTTAAAATTCAAACACTTTATTCTCTAGGACTCCTAGACTAGGAGTGTACACCGGTGACCGGCGGCAGTGGCACATTCAGTCTCTGTCCGCGGCGCCCAGCAACGGCTCAGGACCTTGTTCAAAATCCTGCCTCGTCACAGAGCGCATTTACATAGTTTTATATACAGTTTTATACTTTTATTTGTGTCAAACGGTCGTTAATGTAAATACTGACTTCACCGTGTGCTGCAATAGGCTACTTTTACATTCATTTTCAGAAATCAGCTGCTTAAATGAAAATTGCTGAGGAAAATTGCTGAGGTAAAGTGTTCTGCAGACTTAGCAACGATTGTATTTAATTGTACAGTACAATTATAACATAGGACAGACATTATTTTAATTCCATAATGTCCTTAAACATAACAATATTGCCGGCCATAAACTGAGAAGTGCGCGTCCGGTGCCTCTTTCGTAGACGCGGCGCGCGCTTCTCGTCCGGTGTGCGATACTTCTGTCCTGGGCGCGCGCGCGCTTCTCGTCGAATGTGGGCGAACTCTTCTGTCCTAGACGCGGCGCGCGCTTCTCCGTGCGGTCTGCGACCCTCCTTATGACACCACACATATTGAGAAACGGGCATCATAAACAAGTGATTAGCAAGTGCTGCATGGTGCATCTCAAATTGTCTCTTAATATTTTACTTTTTGAGAGCCTTTTTCAGTCAACATTTGAAAATTAGGAGAGCCATATAAAATCCTGAAAAGAGCCATAGGTTCCTGACCCCTGGTCTAGGGAAAAAAGGACTTCCAGTGTTGTATAAATGTTATGAGTCCGAGTCAGCTGATTTATTCAGCTACTCAAATTGCAGCCAATTAGTCTCTCTTTTGTGTATGCTATATATATATATATATATACATAGGTATATAAGTGGGATTTGTGAAAAAAAAACAGAGGGGGGGGATGTTTTTAAAAAAAAATACAAATCATGAGAACATGAACTTCATCACTGCATTTGCAGGAAAAAAAATCTTATTAACTCATGTATCCTAACGCAATATTTTTACTCTAATAGCTTCCCACACATAGGCTATATGAACTGTGATCATGCACAACTAAAAAAACATGCAAGAATTAAATCAATAGATTAATAGGGTAGAGGCTAATTTATATCAGCCTCTGAACCTTGGATTGATTGCAAAGTTAAACCATCATAGAAACAGTTTTACTGCTGCTGTTAAGTTAAATTAATAATGCTAACGTTACATCGCGATGCTGAGATACAGTGAAATGACAGAAAAGACAGATGCATTATCTATGTTAGTCAATTCGCCTCATTCGCGCCGCAGTCAGAACCTCTAGAGACGTGCGCAAACGTGTCTTTTCATTGAAATCACTCGCGCCAGACATTCAAGAGTGAGTGACTAATCAAAAAACCTTTGCTTTACAACACTAGGACACTAGCTCTGCTTGTCATCATATAAACAGAAAATCAGATTGTGATGTTTAGTGTGAAATATGGTGCCAGTGCCTTCCTTTTCTACCACGGACCCAGCGCGGACCTGCAACTGTCTCGCAAGTGTTGATAGGCTATTATCCGTGCGGTGTAACCAATCAGAGCAATTTCATTGAGCAATTCTGCAGACTCGATGCAGAGCGGCAGCTGTAACAGAGTCAGCCAAAGTAGCGCATTTAAAAAATAGAAATTGACTTTAATCAAACCATGGATCCGTGATAAGTTTTCTGATCCGTCTCACCAATGTTGTAGCACTGATCACTTTGAGGGGATAAATTTATCCCCACCGGGATAGAAATAATTAAGCAGAGGCAGGGATACTTTGACCAGAAAGGGGGAAATCCCACGCATCCCCCCCCGGCAGATCGCACCCTATATATATATATATATATGTGTGTGTGTAACGAATAATTGACGACAGGCCGTTGAATTATTAAGAAAATAATGCACACCTGAGGTGGTAATGCGGTCATCAACGCGAAGCGCGCAAAGCACCTCGGGTGTTCCTTAATTTTCGGATAATTCAACGGCCTGAAGTCAATTATTCCGATTATACTACAGTTACCACACCTCAAAACATTGTTCAGATGATTCATATCAAGACGTTTTTGACATTAAAGCGCTCTTGTATGTAGGACTAATTTCTTACGCATCTAATCCCATGCCTCCGTTGCTAATTCCAAAACGTCATTTTAGAGGTAGTAGTAACGGAGGTTTGAGCCACTGATAGCAGACTAATGTAATGATGGGGGACACACTTACAATTCGCTGAAATTGGCTGCATGTCTTCTCTTGTTATGAGTAGAGAATTCTCTCATATTCTCTTGTTATATGTATATGTCTTCTCTTCTCTTGTGCCGTTTTCCCTGAAAATAATTGCACACCTTTAGAAACGTTCTCAACCAATCAGAATCAATAAGCATTCAACAGCCCTGTAGTATAAATAAATAAATCTAGGCCTCTGTGTGTATATATATATATATATATATATATATATATATATATATATACTCAGCAAAAAAAGAAACGTCCCTTTTTCAGGACTGTGTATTTCAACAATAATGTTATAAAAATCCAAATAACTTTACAGATCTTCATTGTAAAGGGTTTAAACAATGTTTTCCATGCATGTTCAATTTACCATAATCAATTAATTAACATGCACCTGTGGAATGGTCTTTAAGACCTTAACAGCTTACAGAGAGTAGGCACTTAAGGTCACAGTTCTAAAAACGCAGGACACTAAAGAGACTTGTCTACCGACTGTGAAAAACACCCAAAGAAAGATGCTGATGCAAAGAAAGATGTTGGATCGCAGGGTGAGGGCTAGGGCCATAGGGCCCCCCAGAAATGTCCAGGAACTTGCAAGTGCCTTGGTGGAAGAGTGGGGTAACATCTCACAGCAATAACTGCCAAATCTGGTCCAGTCCATGAGGAGGAGATGCACTGCAGTACTTCAAGCAGCTGGTGGCCACACCAGATACTGACTGGTACTTTTGATTTTGAGCCTCCCTTCATTCAGGGACAGATTATTCTCTTTCTGTTAGTCACATGTCTGTGAAACATTTTTATTTTATGTCTTATGGTGTTGACTCTTTTAGTGTTCATACAAATATTTACACACATTAAGTTTACTGAAAGAAAAAAACAGTTGAAAGTCAGAGGACGTTGCTTTTTTTGCTTTTTTTCCCAACCATGGGCCAGCACAGTACTGTGTGCCATGGTATTTTTCTTCCTCCTCCCCAGCACCACTTGTCAAGGTATGCTTCAAGGTTTTCTCTATTGTACATTGCAGCAACAGCATGTACCCAAATCCCTGTAATTCTGAGCATTTTTCAGCAGTAAACCTTCGCTTATGCCAGCCAGCAGCAGCAACCTAGCAGATCTGGCCAGACCAAATCACCTAAACTCTTATCATTCTTGTCAATGAAATACTGTTCATCTTGTAAGGCTGGAAGCTCACGCTGCTATTTTAAACCAATAATCGTAACAAAAGGCAGTTTGATGGTGATGTGTATATTTCCAAATATTTATCTGACTGCAATATAAAAAATCAGACTCCAGTAAACTTGTTGTTATTATTGAACCTCTTATTCTTTAAAGGTAAATGTCTTTCTTATAGAACCAATAGGAAAACGTTAGCCTGGTTCAACCAGACTCTAGTACATTTGATATGCACATAGAGTCTGGCCCCTGCCATTGAGAAACGTTTCCTTCCTTGTAGGCGGGTTCACGTGATAAAGTTCAAAACTATTGGATCTGCCCAGAGTCACTCAGGATCTGCCATATGCCAATCGCTACAGTGTGAGTTAGTGAGTGACAGTATATCATGCGCCGAATACTGACTGGTACTTACTGCAAGTCCGAAAATCAGGATTATGTTTACAATAGGATTTCAGTCAACGAGACCTGCAGGTTTTGTTAATCTAGGAACAACTATTAATTCGAAATGTATATTTGAACACGAAGGACAGCGATGTATTCATTCAACGGTCGTATTCATTCAGCCGTGTCTAATCATTACAAATATGCAGACGCCGCTGCGGTCATTTCTGATCTGCCGCAAATGCTGTAACAGTTACACTGAATGATCTGTATATGTGTAATAAATAACAACTTTTCATATAACGTCTTATTGTTTCTTAATTAGCTTAATTATGGTCTTCAAAGTATGTGTTTGTACCATAGACTGTGGTTTGTACATTTTTATATGGCATTTTTTTTATTAAAACAAATTAACCATCTAAAACT
This sequence comes from Hybognathus amarus, assembly GCA_030378365.1. Lineage (NCBI taxonomy): Eukaryota > Metazoa > Chordata > Actinopteri > Cypriniformes > Leuciscidae > Hybognathus > Hybognathus amarus. The sequence goes on along the minus strand of JAQIUQ010002622.1, from coordinate 357,183 downwards.
GAAAATATGGTCTTCAAAGTATGGGTTTTCACATTTTTATTTATGACAATTATTTTAAAAAATTACAACCAATTTGTATGATTTACAACATGTAAAACTGACACACCAACCTCCTGCGCGAGTAGACAAAGGGGCTCAAAGTGTTCTATTCATCACAAGAATCCGTAAATTTACTGTTGGGAATATGAGCTGACATGACTCCTGAGTGCATATTCAACAATAGTTTAGCAGCCAGGACTCAGGGCTTCCAAACACCAGGCTACAGCGTCCGTTCAAAATGTCACGGTCATCGTGCACACCGAGCGCTGCCCAGCACCAGTGTTGTGCATTGACGCGTTCGATGAACGACGTTCACTGAACTCGTTCATATTTGCGCCGAACGCTGAATCTCGAACGAATACACTTTTCGTACCATGAGACGCGAAACGAGAGCGGCGCTCAGCTTTGTCAGGAATGAGCGAGCACCATGCGCAGGTTCACGATTTCACGCTCATTTGAAAAGTCAAGTTTTCCTCCAACTCCCGTTTGAGTCGCCGAATCCACCCCCGCAGTATTGTGGTGGAGTCGTGGAGAGCTCTTCTATTATCACTGGGTATGTTAGACGAGGTCGAAGTATTCATGGTGCGGGGTGACGTGGAGGCAGGTGTTGAGAGTCGCAGTAGTGTGCATACTTGGCGCGCTTGCGAGGCAGATCTGGCCGCGCTTCCCGCTGCTCGTATCAGTCGCTTGATCTGCGCTTTCCATAACTAGTGATCTTTTGAACTAAACAGGTCTTATCTACTTGTGTTTGTGTGTCATATGAATAATAAATGCCCCATACATGGAATCAGAGTGCCTACTGTGCGTAGTAAGTTATGTTGTTCAGCTGGTAGCTGTTCATTTTCTTTAGACAAATATAATCAGGAAGATTGTTTTATTATAAATGAATGTAAATGGCATTTTCATCGTTTACTCACTGTTTACTTCCTTTTGAAGGTGTGAAAATGTGTTGGTTGAGTATTGCACATTGAGCAGGGTAAGCCCAAGCTAATTTGACATTACAGTACATGACTACTTTGGTCTGGTTTACATAGTTACTGCCGTTCAGAATATGCTGGATTTTTGTCAGTAGACTGATCTTTTCCCCATGATCCTGAATATACCTTTTTAAAGTCCTGGGTAATTTGGTTCATGCTGGCTAAATAAAAGTTTCACTGAACATACAGTATACCTTGATTGTACCTTATATTTTCCAATTTCTACATATCATGATTACACATTATTTAAGGGGTAAATATATTCTCTATCTCAACATTATTTTTCTCCTGGCTATAATAATTGTCTCTTGTTTATTGGTACAATAATTTTGATTAGTTTTGGAGTGGCAGTGATTTGCAGTAATGGATGGTAAAGAGGTTCTATTGAGTAAGATAGTGGCCTATCTTAAAAATAATTTAACAAATGAACGTGAACTAGTTCATTTTTAGATATGTGAACTTAGTTCATTTTTTTAAAAAAATGAACTATGAACGTGAACTAGTTCATTATCATCTGTGTGAACTGAACTTTGAGCTAGTTCTTTTTAAGTATGAACTGGCACAACACTGCCCAGCACGAACTTCCAACCTTTCTGCCTCCTTCACTTGATCCTCCGTTAGTGCAACAAGAGGTGAGACGATAACAATCCGGCTTTAAATTCTGTATATTCGGCAGTTTCTTTTCCAACAACGACCGAATAGCATTTTCTCGCGTCTTTCTCCGCTGCCAAACTCAAACTGACGCGCCTACATCAACGTCATCGTTCTCAGCCACTCCCTCTATTCGCTGATTGGTCCTACAAAAAATTGATTTCTGGAAACCTAAGGCTATGGAGCAGATTCCAGACGTAGTACTGAAGGAAAATGAAATTGAGCGGAAGTGCGTAGGAGGGCGCAGCCAGGCTAGGAAACTGTAGGATTGAACCTGGAACATTTAGATGGGAGTGATGGGGTTAAATTAAAGCCTTTATTATAGATCAACAGTTACCTTTCAATTCTTATACCCTGAGTAAAGCATTGTTAAACATGAGTGGAATACCAACACTGAAACCTACCGACATGAAACTAAAAGATGTGGCAAATGGGTAGTGATCAAAAATCAAAAAGGAGAATGAACATTAACATCTCCTCAATGCATTTTTAACCAATACTACCTAGATCAGCGGTTCTCAACTCCAGTCCTCGCAACCCACTGCTCTGCATATTGTGCATGTCTCCCTTATTTAACACACCTGATTCAGAATCCTCAGCTCGTTAGGATCCTGACGAGCTGAGGATCTGAAATCAGGTGTGTTGAATAAGGGAGACATGCACAATATGCAGGAGCAGTGGGTCGCGAGGATTAGAGTTGAGAACCCCTGCCCTAGATTGTACATTTAATATCTCTAATAAGTTCACCACCATTCATTTCAGTTTATAAACTGTCAGATGAGACCGAACATGACATAGTTACATATTAGAACACCCTAGTAAATAAACAGTAGTTGAAAGCATATGTTCAGTGAAGCAAATGGTATTGTGTCATTGAGGTGCAAATGACTGTCTGCACAAGATAGGCAGTAGCATACTGTGATGATAAAGGCCATTGTTCCATGTTTTATTCACATACCTTTATAAGGATATTTTGAAGTACTAGGGCAGTAAAGTTCTGTCTATATTTGCTCAGCCCTACAATCATGTAAAAATGTAACCTTAATTGCTATGATGATGTAATATGTCATGATGTAATGTGATTTTGGAATGTGTACTTCTAAACTTACAATCTTGCTTTTTACAAAGGTTTTTAAACAAACTGAAATAGGGAATCTAATGGTTTATCCTGAGGTTTGACCTCGATTTTCCATGCCTTATTTAGATACAGAACCAGGTTTAAAGCCAAAGACAACAATTACAAACTATTGTGCAATTCCTCCATTGCCAAACATTTATGCCTTTCTATGTGAGAATTATTTAGCAAAATATCTTATTGTGTGTTCGTCCTCTTTTTATCTGTTCTCAGAACTTGTTGCTCTGTTGTCTTCCTGTGTTAGTCTTCCACTCTTTTGTGTCCCTATTTACACTATGTGTGTAACTGAGAATATGTCTGCGTTCCACACAGTAATGTGAGGTCTCTGGCGATGGCCCTGGACAAGTGTGCACTTCAGTGTCAAGTCTGTTTGTGTTTATGCAGGAGCGTGTCTCATTGAGTTAACATTCTTACAAAAACATACAAAACAATAGCCTGTGGCTTCTTTGGGTTGCTTCACTTGTTTTTATTGGTGTGGTTGGGGTTTAGAGACCAAAGCCTGCAAGACATTGTGACACTAATTCACAGAAGATGAACTTGAATGAAACCATATGAAATGTGTAGGCCTATGATGTCAAAGTCAAACAATGGCTGATGAGTTTATTTGTTTTATATTCTGCTATACACAGTATCAGCTATTTCACTTACTAAAAGTATCATGGTTTTTCTACCATAAAATGCTGTTCTTTGAAGTTATGGATATGATAATTCAGTACTGAGGGATTTATACATGTGCATTACCTTCTGAGACATTACTGTTCCACCACAGTACTTTTAGTAGTCCTAATGGCTGAAAGGCAATCTCCCTTAAAAATAGAAATTTGGAAAGTGTGGAAACCAATGGCTGGCAATGGCATGCACTTTAGCTATAATTAGCAATTAGCTGCATAGATTATTATTATTACAGGACACACACCCTGTGTAACACATCTTTGTTTAACTTAGACAGCAAGATCCGCTCCAAGTTGAACCACTTGGGTGTGTTGGCATAGCACTTTAGCCACAACACCATGCTAATATGCTAAACCCAAACAGAGCTAGTCATCTGTTGATGCAATGTCAAGTTTCTATTTATCCTTACTCTTGAAAGACTCAATTCTGATTTCCTCCATGGTCACATGTGGTTTGGCCTGAACGCTGTGCGTCAGCACAACATGACTCCAGTGCAAATGACATAGCATAGCTTGACTTTATATGACTGTATAAGTGTGTTTTTGTGGTTTTTAGTCAGATTTAGCAGCAAATTAAATCAGCATGTTTGACAACTGAGCAAAGAGAAATCTGATGTTTCATTTTTGAGGAAAATAATGTTAAAGGGTCATGACATGTATTTTTTAATTATTTCAAAACATTCTTTGAGATAAACATTTTTTTGCTGTCATATATTTGCTAAAATTATTTTCGACCCTCATTCTGGCCCTCTGTCGTAAATGAACCGTTTTAAGTGACGGCTCCCTTCAGGCTTGTCAGTAAATGGCTAACATCATTGCATATGAAGTAGTTAGTGCTGTGTTGAAAAAATCGATTCACCAATTCTGAATCGATTTTCATATTAATTTCTAAAGATCGATCCGTAACTCAGAGAATCGATTTATTAATAGGCCTACATTTTCCCCGTGAACTTTAACTTGGCGCGACCGGGAGATTCCTTTGTGCGCATTAAAAGCTTTCACTCAGCGCGCACATTGTTATGACAACGGACTTTGAGTCATTAAACCGTTCATTCAACGAACACGTTCAAAAAAGCAGATTCATTAAAATAGATGTAATGAAACAACTTCAAGGTGTTAATTATTTTTAACTTTGAGTTCCACTTGTCAAGGCTCAGCTGAGCAGCGCGTCGCATGGGCAACGCTGAAGCTGATGCATATGGCATTGATTCAATGCGTGACTCGCTGATTTTATTTCCCCGCGGCTTCCTCGCGCTGTGGGATGCTGACCAGCGCTGCTGCTGACGCGCATTTATAATAAATACCCGTAACATGAATGTTAAAAGGATGATACAACAACTATTTCGCTTTCCTTTGACACGGCAACCTTTCCACGAATGACTTCAGACGCAGGTAATGCACGCACTCTGCCGCTCTCTCTCATTCACTCTTTGTGAAGCCTCTGTAGACTACACATCACTACGATAAACAGTCTCGTTATCATTATGAACTTGTCTAACATTCAATACACATGCATGAAGTTCAAAACAGAAGGGTATAGCCTTATAAAAAACGTGAATATCACGGTTCGGTTACTTGCAATCCTCCTGCTGATATAGCCTATACCTCTGCATCCTCTGTCGTCTACACCAGTGCACGTTTGTGAAAGCAGTTGTATCAACATGGAAGGGGATTGTTCTTTACAATCAATACCACATTAATTTGCAGTTGAATGTCTAGTATCAATATATGTTGCATAACCACAGTCCTGTCATTCAGGTAACAGCTGGAAAAAAATGCTTTTTTCAGAAACAATCTAAATCTCAAAAATTGAATCGATATCGAATTTGAATAATGATAATCGATTCAAGATACTTAAGAATCGGAATTGAATTCGATTCTTGAAATTTGAATCGAAAAACAGCTCTAGAAGTAGTCCAAACTATAGTCCACAGTGTATTGCATGTAAGTTATTGGTACATTTTTACCAATTATGATGACATTTTTATAGCGAAAAGTTAGTATTGTAGTAATTATTCAAGTGGTTGTTACCAAAGCCCTCTCTGTTTTGTTATTGATCAAATATCCATACAAGCCATTTTTTGAACTTGGTTAAATAAATGCTCATGTTGTACTGAGGAGAACGTTTTAAGCTATAAAAATTGCATAATGTTTTAATGGTACAAAGACTTCGTATATGTCAAAAGATCAAGGAAAATGTATTTCTCATGTCATGCCCCCTTTAAGTTAAAGAGGTCATGTTTTTCCTCAGAATGTTTTTTAGACTGGACTGCAAAATGACAAGTTTTCTATTTATAGAGCTAAGCCCCTCATCTTAGAAAACTCAAAATTGAAAATTGTAGGTTGTTCTTGTGCTCCTGGCTTTTGGGTTTCTATACAACCACACTCTAGAAAAAAAGGCACAAAAGCTGTCACTGGGTCTCTACCTCTTCAAAAGTACCTAAAGGGTGCATATTGGTACATATTAGCACCTAAATGTACATAATTGCACCTAAAATGTACATATTAGCACCTAAATGTCCATATTAGCACCTAAAATGTACATAATAGCACCTAAAATGTACATATTACCACCTACATGTCCATAATAGCACCTAACATGTACATATTAGCACCTAAATGTTACATAATAACTAGTGCTGTCAAGCGATTAAAATATTTAATCACATTAATCGCATTAATGTCATAGTTAACTCCGATTAATCGCACATTTTATCTATTCTTAATGTCTTTTGATTTCTTTTTGTTACATTCTTATCAACATGGAAAAGTGGATTTGGCTTGTTTAGTGCAAATGTTTTTTTTTTAATTATTATTATTGAAAATAACATTGGAATAGTGTTCATATATAGCCTAAATAATCTCTCACACAATGCAACACTGTCCATCAATAAAAGGGTGAAAGAAATACTGGCGAGGTCCTGATATTGGCAAGGGAGTGGAGAATTTGCATCATCTGTGTTTGTGTGTGTGTTTGCTTGGCCATCATCAAGTGGTGTTTCAGGCTGGGACAGTGCTGCAATGACTGATAGCTCAGTTTCATAATGACAAAACATACAGATCGCTTTGGTCTTGTCAATGGGACAATTTGGCAACTTTTTAAAGAGTAAACTTTACATTCAGAATCTCATTGGCATCCATTTCTGCTGTTCGCAGCTTGATCATGCCACTCAGAACATAACGTTACCATTTGGCCGGCTCGCAAGCTGAAACGAGTGTGTGCGGCACAAAGCGGGCCTCGGTGCTGCGCCTCTGAAACCCATTCATTTCAATTGCTTGCGCCGCGCAGGGCGTTCCGTTGCTTCTTCGAACCAAGAGCGCAAGCGTGATCTAGCTGAGACCGGAACAAAACAACAGGCACGCCGCACAGCAGCACACTCGTCGGGCTCGCTAGCCGGCTTTGAGTGGATGAGGCGGAGCGCGAGACGCTGAAATGGATTTAGGAACGCATGCTGCGTCCTGTTGCAAAAGTATGTGAAAAAACTACAAAGTTTGCCTAAGACAAAGAACCGTAACACGCGCGATTAAAAATTAAGCGCCGTCAAATGGGTTACATTTCGGCTGTAATGCGTCATAACAGTTAACTAGCTCTAGATAATAACATCATAAATGTTCATATTAGCACCTAAAATGTTTTATATCTAGCACCTAAAATGTACATATTAGCACCTAAAATGTACATAATAGCACCTAAATGTTTATATAAGCACCTAAAATATACATAATAGCACCTAAAATGTCCATATTAGCACCTAAAATGTCCATATTAGCACCTAAATGTCCATAATAGCACCTAAAATGTACATATTAGCACCTAAAATGTACATAATAACACTTAAAATGTACATATTAGCACCTAAATGTTATATATATAGCACCTAAAATGTACATATTAGCACCTAAAATGTACATAATAACACCTAAACTGTATATATTAGCACCTAAATGTTTATATTAGCACCTAAAATGTACATAATAGCACTTAAATATGTACATAATAGCACCTAAAATGTACATATTAGCACCTAAATGTCTCATAATTTCACCTAAATGTACATATTAGCACCTAAAATGTACATATTAACACCTAAATATTCATAATAGCACCTAAAATGTACATATTAGCACCTAAAATGTACATAATAGCACCTAAAAATGTACATATTAATACCTAAAATGGACAAAAGTTTTCCCTTTTGAAAAGGTACAGCCCCAGTGACGGCTTTTGTTACCTTTTTTTCTGAGAGTGCACTATGATGATTTACTGTACAGTCAAATTCTCTTTGGTAAAGTCAATTGATAAAGAAGTCAATAATCATATTCAGCTCACAAGTCTTTAGTTGTGTCCCAAATAACGTTCCATGCACTGAGAGCCAGACCGATATATCGGCCAGCCGATATTCTACGGCCGATATTGGGCATTTTCCAAAATATCGGGATCGGCCAGTTATAATGGCCGATAAATGAATATTTCAAAAATAAAATTAAAACGGATGAAATACGCTTCAATCATCTCTCCTTGGCCTGTTATATTGAAAATGTATGTTTTACAATTTGCAGTATGACGTAATCTATTGCTAAATTATGGCTCATCATAGACTAGCTAACCACAAAGCTAGCTAATGCCACTATCATCAGTGGAAGACCACTAACGTTAACATTAATGAGCTTGGAAACCCCATGTCTCCTAAATAAATAATCTCTTTTTAAAATGCTTTATCATATTATTTTAGTTAAAACTCATAAATGGCTACAAATAACTATGTTAGGGAAATCTGTTAATGTTTTGTTGCGCGTTTCTGAAAAAAAAATATATATATATCGGCCGATATATCGGCATATGGGATTTTAAAACCCCAAAATATTTGTATCGGTATCGGCCTTCAAAATCCTTTATCGGTCGGGCTCTACTATGCACTGTATTAGGGGTGTGCAAAGCAGCCGGTATTTGTATCTGTATTTGTATTTGTTGAGGGGGAAAAGTATTTGTATTTGTATCTGTATTTGTATTCGAGTTCAAAATAGGGGTAAACATCCGTTTTTTGCGTTACACTTATGGTTACACTTCAAATTTACGATATAGTGTAAGGATTCTTTAATTATATCCATTATAATAATTATGCAAATGCAATATTGGTTGATGTTTTTCTATAAATCCAGCAATGAACATGTAACATTGAAAATAAAATAACATAACAGCCAACCTCATCCATGATTAAACCAAAAACTATTAAAATACAATTGTGAACAATTATGAACCCCACCACCACCTGTCCTTGTTGGAGGACGCTGAACAGACAGAATAAGTTAGGGATAATGTATAATGTAATGTAGGCGGATGATTATGAGCTGACGCGAAGCGGAGGGGTCTTGAATCAGCCTGAATCTGAAGTAGGGCTGTAGTCAAGACCACCTTCGGAGCAAGTCTCCAAGACCAGGACTAGTCGAGTCCAAGTCAATACCGAGTCCAAATGAGGTTCGAGTCCAAGTCAAGACCGAGTCCAAAAAGGTTCGAGTCCGAGTCAAGACCGAGTCCAGGACAGGAAAAAAAAAGTCTTCAGGGCCTGAATTTCATTTTTGCCAAACAAAATTTTTAAATTTATGTTGCTTAAATGTTTGTGCTCATTGCATTTTTTTACAATGGGGTAATGTTGTTAAGAATTTACACAACACAAGGCTTGATTTAAATAGTCAATTAAATTGAAAAAAGTTACACAAATAAATACAATAAAGATACAAATAAAGACAAATAAAGAGAAACGTTTTTGAATAGGTCTACACTAGTGTTCATAGACAGAAACTGAATAAAGTAATCAAATGGAAAATTACACTGGATAGTATTTTAGTCCTGAATAAATTAAACACATAGGCTAATCCTGATTCCTTTAACTTAAAGCTCTCTTTTCTTGTTTTGACGACAAAATTAATGAACGACACATATGGTTGCTGTCACTTTAAGAGCTAAGAGCATAGATTCTCTGTTCATACTGGCATGCGTTTTATGCTTATTAAAGACAAAACCGACTATGTTTAGACCATTATACTCACGAAGACCGAAATTGACACGATTTGAGTGTTAAAGCAATATAGCTAATCCGTGAAAAATAACTTTTGTTACTGGCCAGCTGTTCTTGAGGCGGATTTTCAATGAATGTGCGCATAGTCATCCCAGAGAGCGCGCAAGGACTGATAGTTTAAAATTACTTGAATGTTAAACTGGTAAGACTTAAAAGACGTGCAAATGTTAAGCTTTATTCACGATGCACTACTGGCTCGAATGCAAGTGAATATTCCGTCATGTCCCGACTCCTGAACGCGAGTGTGTATTATTGCGGCAGCGCTTGATGCGCCTTCCACAACACATGAGAGAAGAGAAGACGCGAGCAACGCTGAACACTCACGCGGTTTGTGAAATTGCGTCTGGCAGATAGTTATTAAGAGAATGATTTGATTTTATAATCTGTGTGGATTACGATTGCGGGAATATCCCACATTATTAAATGGGAGACCTGCGGGGAATCATTAGAATTGTGCGCAACACCCAGTAACTATAGTAACAGCATGAGAAGACGCGCTCCCGTTGTAGTGAGCACTTGGTCGGTTAATTTGGGCATTTTCTAAGTTAACGTTACCCTGATAGGCTAGTAATAAATGAACACACGCATACAAAAATGTTGGACTCTGAACTCGAGACCAAACGCTATATTTGGCAAGACCAGTGGCCGAGAACGAGACAAGTCCCGAGTCTTGTGTTTTGCGTGTGTAGCCGAGCCTTCTCTGTTGTTGTGTGAGCAGCTTGTGTCAGTCATCTCTTCCTGAACATCACTCGCGCACTGCGGTCTCGTGAGGGAACAGTTTTTTTATATTAAGTTTTTCTTGTTCCTGAATACAAATATTTTTTTAAGTATTTGTTCTAAAATAAGTATTCGCTAAAAACACGTTATTTGTGCCTTTCCGGAATACCGGATCCGGATTCGGCTCCACCCCTACACTGTATGTATGCACTCTGTCAAGTGTATGAATTTTAGTAGGTTATTTTGTATATTACCATAGCCACCTCTAAACGAGACGCATTGTAGTTTGTTTTTTCGGTTGAATAATTGCATTCATCAGGGTATTTTGAAGTTGCACGCTATTTCCTGTTGTGAACACATAACTACAATATGGCATGGTATAATGCATAAGGTATATGAATTGGGATGCACCTTATAGCATAAGACGTTGTTGAATGAGCAGATCTTAACGGTGTCTAAAAGAGACAGGACTACTTTAATGAATGAGGTAAAGCTGTAAAATCATCATAAGGAGCTTGAAATATGCAGCTGTGTGTCATGTCTGGATTTTGTGATTCCACAGTTCCTGTCCCGAGCTGTGAGAACTGGAGAAAAAGCTTTGTGTACTGGAAAGTTCTAATGGGTATTCTGGATCCATGAATTTCCAACCCAAACATCAGGAATCAGTCAACCAATCTCAAATAATATAATTTAGGCTCTTATTTACATTAGTTTCAACTGACTGTTCTTTCAAAATCCAGCAATAGCCTACTTTATCATCCACCAATAAATTTGCCAGAGTAATTATTTTTGGAGAAAGTTTTATTTCAGGTTCAACGTTCATAGATCCAGCTGAAGAGAACCGAAAATAAGAGCATATTTAAAAGCATGGTTATCAAGTCCTTTGTCATGCTGTAGACATTTTAGACAAACAGGAACATGAATAGAGCATATACAGACTGAATAAACAGATTACATGAACAAATCTCACTGTGATCTCTGCATATAAAAAGCACACAACATTTGATTGGACAAGATGACCATAGAAAAATGTCATTCATCATGACAGTCATATAAGAAAATGTATTTAAAACAACAACAACAACCTTGCACAGCAATTAATTCTTGCCACTGGTGCTACAATAAAGTTTCAGCAATGAATACAAATTTAACTATAATTAAAATAATCCACATCTATAAGATTAAAAATTATAATAATATTTATAAAAATATAAATGTAATTTATTAGTATGTTGTTTATTCTATTCATTATTATAATTTATGTATTATTATTTAAGTATGCTTATGTGGCTTACTTATGTAAATTTCAATTGTTTATAAAAATATTCTAATATTGAAATTTTTGGCTTCTGGTACAAAACTTCAAAATATCACCAGCTTTGTCTTCTTCTACAAAATACAGTACTGCAAGTTTTCAAATTTACCATGAACAAATCATTCTCCACATCAAACCTGCTTCAAAGAGAGCGTGCTGTTATGAAATGCTTTTCATATAAAATCTCTTGGCAGACTTGACTGAGATTGTGAAAGCTTCAAGGTCCTCTGGTGTTTCGTAGAAGGATGGTTAGACATTCCTCTGGTCATGACAGCGCATGACATGATGAAAGTTTGATGCTTCACATTCTGAGAGCTAATGATGACATCACTGCATGATGATGTCAGGCTCAATGTTGAAGAGCAGGTCATCGTTGCCTCTGCGCACCTTCCAGCAAGAGAGTCGTGTCTCGATTGAGCTGCTTCCTTCAATTGGCTGGTGTTCATCAGTGGCTCTCCATTTAACTTAACGATGATGTCACCGTCTCTAATGCCCCCTCTGAAATACATTTGGATAAATTGTACAATTGTCAGTTGTATCTTTAAATTTGTAAAGGGAAATATCATACAGCAGTCAGTCATTATAACAAAATTAACAGCAGCAGTTGTGATCAGGGCAATATGAAAATATTGCCCTGTGTACACTATTTTTATAGCCTGACTTCGTCATACTCATATTCTATTGAGAATATGAGTCTGAAACCGCTTCATTGGGCTTTGATTATGAGGCATGTCTTAACCAAACCAGGAAAAAAACAAAACTCTGCACTCAATTGGATAGTCGGTAGACCTACAACCTATCAGAGCAACGCAGTAAGTCAAATACTTTGCATTTCACAGTTGTCAACAGAACTTACTTATTTTAGAAGTAAAATAACGAGTGTTGCTTCTTTTACTTGGTCCTTCATGAGTGTGACCAAAGGAGAAACCACAACGACCACAGGCTTTTCATCACTTCCCATCTTATTAGCAACCGTCAGAGCCAGCTGATAAGTTACACTTGAAGGACGGCAAAGATATCTTTCCGATCGACAAATGCCTTGATTGCAGTTTTCTGTTTGTCTATTAAAATTAATGTGCTGTCGATTCATTTTATAACAGACGCGATTGCAGAATCTATGCATCTCAATTCTCCAGCTGCAGTCATCTCTGAGAGAAACCAGTTACGCGCCGCTCTTTGATAACGTGATGATTACGTCCCTTCAGATCACCTGTCCATCAGTCGTATAAAGCCCGCCTGGCAATTTGATTGGCCCGATCATTTTTTGCCAGATCATAATTACTCCTCAATGGATCAAGCCCAGACCAAACTTCCCGTGCAAAAAATGTTGTGGGCGGAGTTCGGGCTGGCATCCAGGCTACTATTTTATGTAGCGCACAAAAATAAAAACTTGCAGAGGGCCCCTCTCTGCAAAATAGCGAAACTCATTGAGCGAAGGGGCCACAGAACCTTTATCTCAAGCTCAGTGAAAGAGTCAGAGTGAACATTTAGCGCAAAAATCCTTCTGCTGCAGCACTATAGTCCCGCTCAAAAGGTTTTGGAAAGTGCTGGGTCTCATGGCCTCAGCATCATTAGTACTCCAGTTGGGTCTAATTCGTATGCACCCGCTGCAGTTATGGCTAAAGCGTGGGTACCACCTCGGGCATGGGCCTCCTGTCTGTTTCGCCTCAAGGTCGATAGCAGAAATGCATCAGCGGCTCTGAAACATTGGAGAGCAACGGGAGAAGCTTCTACACAAACTGTCTGGAAATGATGTCAGTCGACAACGCGCTGAAGCGTTTTGTCCCCAGATAAAAAATCACCATGTCCTGGTCCGCTCGGACAACATGTCAGTGGTGGCCTATATAAATCGCCAGGGTAGTAGCGTCAGGTCCCGAAACCTTTACAGGCTGACGGAACGCCTCCTGGTCTGGGCTCAGCACAATCTGCGCTCATTGAGAGCAGCACATGTGCCTGGTCACCTGAATTTGGGACCAGACAGACTGTCCAGAAACAATGTTCCAGCAGGAGAAAGGTCTATCTATGCTTTTCCCCTGCCTCGCTCCTGCCTCGAGGTATTGGAATGAATCAGGGAAAACGGATGCTCAGTGCTACTTGTGGCTCCGCTCTGGTAAAACCAGAGTTGGCTCCCAGTTCTGATGCAGCTGAGGAGCACTGCCCCATGGCCAATACCAATGAGGAAAGATCTCCTTTCTCAGGCCAAGGGCTCGATTTGGCATCCTCACCCGGAGCTGTGGTCCCTGCATGCATGGGCCATCAGACGGGTACGTGCTAACCTCCCGGAGGAAGCTCGAGGCTTTTCATCCCTAGACTGAGGTTTCACAGAAGTTCTCTTCTTCCTTCAAGAACCATTGGAAAAGGGCAGAACCCCAATTCACACTCAAGGTTTACGTGTCTGGTCATCCGCTTCCAGCCAGCTAAGAGGCTGAATCCTCCCAGACCCCCTTCAGTTCTACGGTTTTGGAAGCCATGAAAGGTACCCGTTCAAGAAACCTTTGTCGTTCAGAGACAGTGTTTATATAGCTCTTGCTTCAGTGAAGCACATGGGGAACTTACAAGCACTCTCAGTAAGTGAGACGTGTTTGGAATTAGGGCCAGATGACTCGAAAGTCATAATCAAACCAAGACACGAATACATGCCTAAATCCCTCAACACACCGCTCAGGACCCAGGTTATTTCGCTGTCTGCCCTGCCGTTTTCAGCGGACGTGCTAAGGGACTAGCCGCATCGAAACAGAGCCTATCCAGATGGACAGTTGATGCCATAGCACTGCATACACTTCCAAAGGCTTTCAGTGTCCTTTGGTGTCAGATCGCACTCCACAAGAGGCATGGCCTCGTCATGGGCTTGGTCTACTGGGATTACCTTGCATGATATCTGTATGGCGGCAAGCTGAGCCTCCTCGTCTACATTTATAAGGTTTTATAACCTAAATGTTCCCGCCTTACAGGCTAAACTACTTTCGGTGTAATGATCAGTACTGCCTGCTCCGTGGCTTCACCTCAGAACACTGAAACCGCTTGAGCACTGCTCGCTGATAAAAACAAAAACGACATAACTTGCAATAAGCAAGACCCGTACCATTACCCAGTTCCAGGCTGAACATTTTCACCCTGACTGTGTGGAACACTGTTGTTGGATTAGCTCCCTTAGGATGCTACTTATTAGGAATGACGCTTCTAGTCTCTCTTCTCAGACTCTCTGTGAGTCCCTGGTGATTATGCACTATATGAGCCCGGGCACCTGCCCTTGGGACTTTGGTGTTGGATCACAGCATGCAAGGCGTTTTACATTGAGTTCCCCCAGCGTAAGATATTACGCAGTACAAAGAACCTCTCCTAAGAAAACGTATCTCGGTAAATAATGTAACCTCGGTTCTCTCTAGAAGAGGGAATGAGGACTGCGTATCCTTGCCGTGCTCTGGTTGGCTTCGGCGATAAAAAAAAACACAGATTGTTTCAGCCCATCGAGCTGTATTTATAGGCCCAGGCCACACCCAGTCTCGGCGTATGTGACATAGTGGACACAAAGTGCCCCCATTGGATCTGACGTCACCAGGGGCCTCTCTCGATAGGCTGCTGCAGTTGCCGCAGGACAGCCAATAGGCACGCAAGCTGTCTCTGCCTATGTCTGCATGCTTCCGCAATGCATTTTACATTAATTCAAAATTAAGGATAATTTTTGGCTTCAATTTCTCTTGGAAACGAACTTTCCTAGCATAAGATATTAGTACTCGTTCCCTCTTCTACGATTTCAGTTGGCCAATGGCACAGTCTATTTCAGTTGTCTCAAAACAGCAACAAGCCAATGACCAGCACGCCCATGGGCATTACACAAATAGGTTAAAATTAGGACTGTGAAAAAATTAATTGCGATTAATTGCATCCAAAATAAAAGTCTGTGTTTACGATTAATATATTTGTGTGTGTGCTGTATATAATTATTTTGTATATATAAATACCTATGCATGCATGTATATATTTAAAGAAATATTTGCGCTTAAATTCTGTATATATATATATAAATACATAATCTATATTATATAAATATAAATATTTGATATATGAATAACACATTTTCTTAAATATACATGCATGTGTGTGTATTGATATATACAAAATAATTATATACAGCACGCACAAATATATTATGTAAACACAGACTTTTATTTTGGATGTGATTAATCGCACTTAATTTTTGCACAGCCCTGGTTAAAATGCATTTGCTATTTAAACAACATGTATCAAATTGTTAGCTAATTTAAATGTGATTACATAGCAGTTAAAGACACTAAATATAAACTTGGTCTGAATACATCACATCGGGTTGGGTCACATACAGTCTTGCCACCAAAGTTTAAAGCACCAAAAAATTTCTGCATACACAAATGGTGTAAACTACACATGAAAATGATTGACTTCCAGTCTGTCATTTGTCCCTTGTTGGCAGCTTTAAATAATTTTCAAGCTTCAAGATGCAAGCCAGTTGCTTTTTTATTAAAGGAGTCCGAGGAAGTATGTAGTATGATAAGAAAAAAAAACGAAAAAACAAAACAAAACATTAAAGTAGACCCAGATGTGGTGTCTGAAATGGGTACACCATGGGTGACGGCAGATATTAGGAAATATCTCAGAGGGTCGTGTAACAAATTGAATTACAGTGTCATGTTTGGAGGAATTTTTTCAACATTCCTGTCTTCTTCAAAGCTTATCGTAATTTTAGAATAGGTATAGAAATGCTAATGATAGCTTCCGATAGATTTATTGCATTTATAAAACAAATCTGACATTTCTTTTTGATTTTAGTCTTCAAAATGTTGTCATCCACAGAGCACAGACATAGATCAAACTTCTTGGCTGGGAGTTCTGAAGCACAACCACAACTGAAAGACCACAGATCATCTGGTTTGGCTGATGCTTACTTCTGAGCAGGGGAGTGAGGAACCACCTCATGGACAAAGATCCCACTGCTGACATCAGGGAAATCTGGATACTGCTGCCTCAGCTCTTCCACGAGACTGGAGGAGACACGCAGAATGCCTCACAGACACACACACACGACTAAACAGCAAAGTGGTGTTCATTTGCATGCATTTACTCACGCTTCTGTGATGGTGAGCATTCGGATTCCAATGAAACGCTTCTTCACTGATCTTGTCTCTGAAACAATATATAAAATGTTTTAACATATTTAGTCCAGCAAGAATAGTTCTCAAAAATAAAACGTTTAATATCAAATCATTTATACTCTGACCTCCCCTTCCAATTCCCTTGTTCAAAAGCTGCCCAATGTACCTTTGTTTTGCTTTCCCAATGAATCATTTAAGAATCGAGTAATCCTGTCTGAGGGAATGGCAAATGAGATTCCTGCAGCCACCTTGAGGGTGTTGATTCCTATCACCTCTCCATCCTTAGAGATGACAAATTAAGAAGAAAAATACTAGATCAGTGTGTTTGAGTATTAAAAGGAGACAATGAAAATGCTACATGTCATAATTTCCTCAAACTCCATGCCATATGTCTTTGCTTCTGTGGAACACAAAAGGTGAATTATTGAGGTACAGACTGAAATATTCCAATTATATTGAAAAGAGTGGATATTCTTTAAAAAAATAATCTTTTGTGCTCCACAAGAGAAATAAAACAGGGGAGATTAAACATTGACTGAATATCATGAAATAATTACCAATTAACAAGTGGTCCACCTGAGTTCCCATACTGAAAACAGAAAGAAAAAAAGAGTAGATTATTGGTCTTCGAACTATTTTACACATACCATATCTATATGGGATTAGGTTTGTGCCAAAATTACTGATCATAAATGTTCAAGTATTTGAACAAAAATATAATCCAAAAACATAAAATAAAGTAAAAATCTGACTTCTACTTTAAAATCACTCACTCTAAAATTCAGAAGTTTAAATGAAATAATAATTGATGTTTCTTATTGGTGCTCAAACTATTTTACCTAACTTATCTATGGGGTTAGATGTATGCCAAAAGTACTGAATATATAAATATTTAAGCATTGGACAAAAATATAAATCCAAAAATAAACTAATAACAGAATAACAAATAAACAAAAAACAGGCCCCATTGATGGACCCTATTAACTTAATTAGTATTTTTTTCCTACTAAAGTCAATGTTTGGTTGCTGACATTCTTCAGATATCTTCATTTGTGTTCAGGCAGAAGAAAGAAATTCATACAGTTTAAAACAACTTAGCGTAGAGTAAATGATGACAGAATTTTCATTTTGAAGTGAACTATCACTTTAATAAGAACCAACTGCCAGAACTGCAATTAAACTAAAGAAGAACAAACAGGCAGAAATTATGAAAACTTTGGTAATGCAATCATAAAATCCTGATTATCAAAAAGGAAGCAGTAAAACCATCATTAAAAATGCAAGTAACTTTAATAGATTAAAGATATAATTTTTTCCACTATTTACGTATATTTTGTTCAATACTTGAAGTTATGTTCATTACCATGCATTAACATAAATAAATTAAATGAAATGCTCTTATCTAGTGTTGCTTTGATCAATGAAAATTATGACTAAGTATTGTCGTTACAACGAACCTTTATCGCGTGACGAAAATGAGATGAAGACTCGACGTAAATGCTGGTCGTGTGACGACTAAATAAATAATGCAATATCGTTGACGAATAAAAACGAGACTAAATGTGGTTTACAAAAATAAAAACTATGCTAAAATGTCTTTCATTTTCGTTGACCAAGATGAGACGAAATGTTATTTAACGTTATTTCGTCTCGTACTTGCATTATTATTACGCAGCATTTCTGTTTCCTGTGTCACTTCAAAAGCTACATCAGATCACACTGTGCAAACCTATTCGAACTTCAGATCCTCAAGCCCCACCCGCGGCATTATTTAGAAGAAGCAGCTGCATGAGTTACAGCTGTTTCACACACACTCCGTGTGTGAGACTGTATGCGGTGCTAGTTGCAGTGTGTATGCAGGAGCAGCGCGCGCTATTGCTTTCACATGTGCTGCGTTTGCAGTGCGCAACTGATCTACGGCTGTACCACAATCACAACATTTATTCTCTATTTTTTATTTCAAATCAGTATTTTAGCCTACATCCATTGTGTCGCGTTGTTGAGGTAGCCTACTGTGTAGATCTCTGCTCTGCTGTTATGCACGCACCGCTCCTAGAGCGCGCGGTATGAGCGCTAATCTATTACTGTAACATGGGTGCAGGAAAAATACGCACTGCAAACGGAGTATGTGTGAAACAGGCGTTAGCATAAACGACAACAAACAAAGTTAAGTCTGACACAGAGAAAGGGATTCGTCTTTGGAGAAAAAGAAGAAATGACATTTGGAAAAACTTTCATTTCATCTTGTGTGTAGGCTACTTCTAACATGTTTGGTTGGTAAATATGTTGTAAATTCAATTCAGAGCGTCTTCCGTGTCTGGAATGGATGTATTCTTGAGTCTATAAGGTAACAATAATATAAGAAGATAATAAGAAGATAAGATTGTTTGAAATGGGTTTGGCTAAAAGACAAATTTGGTTTTGTCTATAGGCTAGCCTACTACTAGGCTAATATTTTTATATATTGATTGGGTTAAATAGAATTGCCTACTAAAAAGAGACTAAAATACAATTTTCATTGACTAAAACTAGACTATGTCTTTCGTCGACTAAAACTAGACTAAAATGTCATCGGTTTTCGTCAACTAAAACGACTAAAATGTCATCAGTTTTCGTCAACTAAAACTAGACTAAAATGTCAGCAGTTTTTGTCGACTAAAACTAGACTAAAATGTCATCGGTTTTCGTTGACTAAAACTAGACTAAAATGTCATCAGTTTTCGTCGACTAAAGCTAGAATAAAATGTCGTCAACTAAAACTAGACTAAAATGTCATTGGTTTTCGTCGACTAAAACTAGACTACTAGGCTAATATTTGTATAAATTGATTGGGTTAAATAGAATTGCCTACTAAAAAGAGACTAAAATACAATTTTCATTGACTAAAACTAAACTATGTCTTTCGTCGACTTAAAACTAGACTAAAATGTCATCGGTTTTCGTCGACTAAAACTAGACTAAAATGTCATCAGTTTTCGTCAACTAAAACTAGACTAAAATGTCATCAGTTTTCGTCGACTAAAACTAGACTAAAATGTCATCGGTTTTCGTTGACTAAAACTAGACTAAAATGTCATCAGTTTTCGTCGACTAAAACTAGAATAAAATGTCGTCAACTAAAACTAGACTAAAATGTCATCGGTTTTCAGTCGACTAAACTAGACTAAAATGTCATCAGTTATCGTCGACTAAAACTAGACTAAAATGTCATCGGTTTTCATTGACTAAAACTAGACTAAAATGTCATTGGTTTTCGTCGACTAAAACTAGACTGAAATGTCATTAGTTTTCGTCGAACTAAAACTAGACTAAAATGTCATCAGTTTTCATCGACTAAAACTAGACTAAAATGTCATCGGTTTTCGTTAACTAAAACTAGACTAAAATGTCATTCGGTTTTCGTCGACTAAAACTAGACTAAAATGTCATCAGTTTTCGTCGACTAAAACTAGACTAAAATGTCAGTCAGTTTTCGTCGACTAAAACTAGACTAAAATGTCATCGGTTTTCGTCGACTAAAACTACACTAAAATGTCATCGGTTTTCGTCGACTAAAACTAGACTGAAAATGTCATTGGTTTTCGTCAACTAAAACTAGACTAAAATGTCATCGGTTTTCGTCAACTAAAACTAGACTACTAGGCTAATATTTGTATAAATTGATTGGGTTAAATAGAATTGCCTACTAAAAATAGACTAAAATACAATTTTCATTGACTAAAACTAAACTATGTCTTTCGTCAACTAAAACTAGACTAAAATGTCATCGGTTTTCGTCAACTAAAACTAGACTAAAATGTCATCAGTTTTCGTTGACTAAAACTAGACTAAAATGTCATCAGTTTTCGTCGACTTAAAACTAGACTAAAATGTCATCGGTTTTCGTTGACTAAAACTAGACTAAAATGTCATCAGTTTTCGTTCAACTAAAACTAGAATAAAATGTCGTCAACTAAAACTAGACTAAAATGTCATCGGTTATCGTAGACTAAAACTAGACTAAAATGTCATCAGTTTTCGTCAACTAAAACTAGACTAAAATGTCATAGTTTTCGTCGACTAAAACTAGACTAAAATGTCATCAGTTTCGTCAACTAAAACTAGACTAAAATGTCATCGTTTTTAGTCGACTAAAACTAGACTAAAATGTCATTGTTTTTCGTCGACTAAAACTAGACTAAAATGTCATCAGTTTTCGTCGACTAAAACTAGACTAAAATGTCATCGGTTTTCATTCGACTAAAACTAGATTAAAATGTCATCGTTTTCGTCGACTAAAACTAGACTAAAATGTCATCAGTTATCGTAGACTAAAACTAGCATAAAATGTCGTCAACTAAAACTAGACTAAAATGTCATCGGTTTCGTCGACTTAAAACTAGACTAAAATGTCATCAGTTATCGTCGACTAAAACTAGACTAAAATGTCATCTGTTTTCGTCGACTTAAAACTAGACTAAAATGTCATGTCGACTAAAACTAGACTAAAATGTCATCGGTTTTCGTCGACTAAAACTAGACTAAAATGTCATCGGTTTTCGTCGACTTAAAACTAGACTAAAATGTCATCGGTTTCGTTAACTTAAAACTAGACTAAAATGTCATCGGTTTTCGTCGACTAAAACTAGACTAAAATGTCATCGGTTTTCGTCGACTAAAACTAGACTAAAATGTCATCGGTTTTCGTCGACTAAAACTAGACTAAAATGTCATTCTGGTTTTCGTCGACTAAAACTAGACTAAAATGTCATCGGTTTTCGTCGAATAAAACTAGAGTAAAATGTCATCGGTTTTCGTCGACTAAAACTAGAGTAAAATGTCATCGGTTTTCGTCGACTAAATTTAGAGTAAAATGTCATCAGTTTTCGTCGACTTAAAACTAGACTACAATGTAATCGGTTTTCGTTGACTAAAACTAGACTAAAATGTCATCAGTTTTCGTCGACTAAAACTAGACTAAAATGTCATCAATTTTCGTCGACTAAAACTAGACTAAAATGTCATCGGTTTTCGTCGACTAAAACTAGAATAAAATGTCATAAATTTCCGTCGACTAAAACTAGACTAAAATGTCATCAATTTTCGTAGACTTAAAACTAGACTAAAATGTCATCGGTTTTCGTCGACTAAAACTAGACTAAAATGTCATCAGTTTTCATCGACTAAAACTAGACTAAAATGTCATTAGTTTTCGTCGACTAAAACTAGACTAAAATGTCATCAGTTTTCGTCGACTAAAACTAAACTAAAATGCCATTCGTTTTCGTCGACTAAAACTAGACTAGACTAAAAAGAGTATGAACGTGACTAAAACTAACAAAAACTAAAATGTCAGCTAGACACAAAGACTAGACTAAAACTAAAATTAAAAGAGGCCGCCAAAAACAACACTACTCTTATCATCATTTCCATAATATGGACCAATTACTAATAACTAGTAAGCATAACTTGAATGCAAAGTGATTTTAGAAATTAATTTC
Organism: Hybognathus amarus; assembly: GCA_030378365.1. NCBI lineage: Eukaryota > Metazoa > Chordata > Actinopteri > Cypriniformes > Leuciscidae > Hybognathus > Hybognathus amarus. The sequence continues at coordinate 334,992 of JAQIUQ010002622.1, read as the reverse complement.
AGAAGTTGTCTAGACTTAATATGCAACGTCCAGTAAGACTCTTAACATGCATTATCCTGGTTATTCTGTGTCTTACGTTGATGATGGCATCAGTCTGGATGTAGTCCATGTCTGAGTCATGGAGACCCAGTTCTTTCCCATCTCTCTGTGCGGTGCTGACAATTCCTGTGGTCACTGTGTTCTGCAGGGCAAACGGGCTGCCGATAGCAACCACAAACTCACCCGGGCGCAGGTCTGCAGAGTGACCCAGCAATAAAACAGGCAGCTTTTTCTACCGAAGGGTTGTAGGAAGTAATGATTAAACACAGTTTGACATTTGTATGATTAAAATTGCTCTTTAAATGCAATAAAAACAGTCTTACCTGTGTGTTGATTTTGATAGTAGCAATGTCAGACTTCTTGTCGATGTCCTTGATAGTGGCCTCATGCACATCTCCATCACGCATCTGTACTTTGAGTTGCTGATGACCCCTGAAACAGCTGTGGTGCTGGACACCACATGAGCATTAGTCACGATTAGCCCAGTCTCTGACATTACAAAACCAGAACCACTGGATAGAGGAACTGTCCGACCAAAGAGGGGGTGGCTAGGGGGCAAAAATGAACATATAAAGGCATCAGACACAATTCACACTATTTAGTTCCAAACACTTTGCATTGAACATTCAATTCGTATGTGATCAAATGTGATTTGAGTGATTCAAAAACATATGTACAATTCCAACTCCAAAAAAAGAAGTACACGTTCACATACTTTTAAACTTTTGAGTACTACTCAATAGAGAAAGAATATAATTTGAAATTATTTTTTGATATGTTTTAGCTTACCTCAAGGGCATCCAAGATGTAGGTGTCTGTGTTTCCACAGTATTTTAAATTTTTGATATTTTTAGGTCAAACCGTTCTTGCAATGGAACACTTCTTTTCCACAAGGGTTTATTGCATTTTAAAACATTAATCACCACAACATTTTCTGTAAATGAATAGGCAAGATAATAGAAAAATATCGGTCTTCAACATTTTGTTTGTACCCAATTTCTCCACGCCACACTTTTTGTCATCATTCACAAAAGAATAGCCATAGCAAAAGCAGTAGTGCATATGTTGAGCTTACAGACAGCAATGACTCTCACCCACAGCTGTGTTTGCCAAAAACCTTCCTCACTTCCCCTCAGTTTTAAAGCACTACAGATGGCTACCACACCATGAAAGTGTTTGCAAGTGTTCAGGCTTACTTTAGGAACAGCTCAATGTGCACCACAGCAGGGGCGATCTTCTCCACCACGTCAGCAATGAAGTTGAATTTGTACCTTGGGCTGTTGGGGTGTGTGGGACCTATACTAGCAGAAAGAATTACTCATGTTAATAATCCCACTATATGGTCAAAAAACAGCACCACTTTCCTTTTGTAATGCTACTACTGTCTTTTTATAGCCCCAAATAGCCTGTTCTGGCTCAAGAGGGCATGGTTAGCCGGCATGAGTGTTTAAATTCTTTCCTGCAGATTCAAATGGTATGTTGATGATAGTTTTACTGTGATGATAGTTGGAGAAAGTCTTTTCAAACACAGGAAATGTTCCTCTATAATTAGGTCGAAAATTACTAGGTGAGGTTTTATCCTCATGCATGCTTGAGTTGTGTTGGGTGTGCAGTGAAGTGTGTTCAGTGTGTAAAGATATAGTAATTAGAGCATGTTATTTTCTGCAAACATCAGGGTGGTTTTTTCGCTTGACTGCTGTTTCCCTCTTGGCCGTGTTGGCACCATCACTCCTTTGCGTGCACACCCTTATTGTCCTACTAACCTAAAATTTGAAGCCATTGATGATTAAAGACTATTTAAGATCTTGTTTAGAACTTCAGTACTTTACATACTACACCTAATGGCTATTGCTTACATTGTACTAGGCTTTGATCACTGTCTCTGTTAATTAATAGTTAATGTTTTTAATGAAAGATTTATTTAGGCTGTAATAGCCTCTATGCACAATCGCTTCCGGGTTTTTCTCAGCACGCCCAGTTACATCCGGTGCTGCGTCAGTCTATGGTCAGAAGCCGGTTTTGCGTTAGGTGGAGATAGTGTCAAATTACACTTGCTGTTTATAAAAACGTCCTGCGGTTAACGTGAATGATGTTAACAACACTGTGAGGCAGTTAGCTGTCACACAAGAGTGAAAAAGAGAAGTTATTTAAATTATATATTTCGAGCTACATCAACAACTTTAAGGGTTAGTATTCGCTCATATCTTACGAAATTCGACTAGCGAATCACCGTTTCTAAAATCATTGTCTCCGTTTATGAGAAAACGGATTTTATTAAAGTTTTGCCTCTAAACACTTGGCCTGCAGAACGCGCTTCCGGAAGTAGAGACACTGACTGAGATTCTTTCAGACACACGTCATCAGGGTTCGTGCATAGAGGCTATTAAGAGTTGTTGCAAGCCCTAGAAATGTAATACATTAATACATAAACAATAATGGAAAATGACCCAAAATGCTCAAAGGTTGCATTTATTTGATAAAAAAACAGTATTCAGTAGTAACATATTTTTATTACTTTAATATTTTACTCTTTTTATTATTATTATTTGAAAATGTCATTTTGTTGATCAAAAGTGAGTTTTAATGGGGGACAATGACTACAGGAGCAATTTAATATTCTGTTGAATTCTATGGAAGCTTGTTTCTACCACTGAATAATAAAAAAGGTAATTGCGACTTTATATCAGACAACTTTTTTTTTCCTCACGTTGTGAATTGATATCATAATTTAGGAAAAGAAAAAGTCGCAAATTTGGCTGATTATTTCTGCTGAAAAATGGTTGAGTTTTGGTAATCGGTCGCATAGGGAAAATTCCTTTCGAGTTGTATACACTGCCAAAAGGTAAAGAGAAGAGTGCTAAAAACTGACGAAATAAGGTGTTTGTGGTTGAGAGACGCACATCATCAGCTCATCATCAGCCACATGTGTAAATGAAGCTTTGACTATGGCTAAAATGTTAACGTATTACTGACATACGGCACTGACATTGACACTGATGGAGGGGTTTGCATTTGCAATAGAGATGTTTTCTTATTTAATTTTTACAACATGGATATGTGTACCCACCACCGCGCCGAACTGCCAGCATTTTGAGCTGCAGAACTGTAGGAGGCTGTATGTAACGTTACAGCTTTTTTTCACGCTCTTGTCTGTGCCGGATTAAATATATGTTTCAGAAATAATACTTTTTTCCTCATCCGGAACTTTGCAAAAACTAAGGATTGTTTCGGCAGCGACTTGCAGCATGTCTCCTCTATAGGTCGACCGATTAATCGGTTCGGACGATTAATCGGCCGATTTTTGGTATTTTTTAACATAATCGGCATCGGCCAATATCCAAGTATATCAAGCCGATTATTAGGCAAGCGCATCTGTGGACAGCCTAGTGTTGTCGTGGAACACGTGTTTGACGCACGCTGCCGCTAGAGTCATTTTCCAGCTGAGTGAGCAGCAGACAAATCTTATATAAAAAAAATTAAATCATTTAAATTTTTTTTTCTCTTTTTTGTGATAATTAGGTTATGTCCATTTGTCTTTGTCCGTCAACAAACAAAACAAACCAAAACTACATGTTTCATGACATTTTTTGAGAGGATAACATGTTTTTGTTGAGAAAGTTTGTCTATGTTAAGTAATTATCATTTCTTTTACATTTTATCTTTCAAATAGAGGTTAAAAACCAAGCAAATATCGGCCAAAATAAATCGACAGCATTAATCGGCCATCGGCCGACCCGGATTTCAAAAGATCGGTATCGGCGTGAAAAAAAAACATATCGGTCGACCTCTAGTCTCCTCTAACAACCACTGACGTTTACATTTTATGTGGCATGAGAGTCACATACCATCTAAAGTCCGATCATTCAGACTGAGGCATATGTCCTGGTGTTTGAATAGGATTTCAAACCACATGGATGCAGCTTGAAACGGATTTCATGTGCTTTTTGGATTGACAATCTGAACGTAGCCCATGTCGGGATAAAAAATAGAAGGAAGAGTTGCAGTACGGGCTAGAGAAGCTAGCTCGTTCAGACCTTTACCACATATTAACTTTAGTTTGTCAAAATATTGCACTCTCTCCTGCTTGATAAGTCTCTATATGATTTCGCACATACCACTGGGGTTTTTCTGTGTTTTCTTTTAGTGTAACAATGTGTTCAGCAGTACATAAACAGTGCAGTCCAAGCTGTTGTTTACATCCGAGTGCCTCCATAATGGCCGCTCGTCCGGGTTACCGCCCAGAATGTGACGTCGGTGAAAACCCTCTATACCTCGCAATTGACCTATGGCTAAGCTAGTCCCCCTCCACTCACTCGGACACACAGTCAACATTCGGGAACAAGCGCTATGGCAGCTGTCACATACAGTAGGAGACATTTCACAGGAGGTGATTTTTGGAGACGGAGAGATTATATATCATCTCTGAAGTCACCTAAAGGGCCTTAACACTACTGAACCTTATTGTAAAGTGTTACCAAAATTTCAAATGGCACTTATAGGCTTTTGCATCTGAACTCTTCATATATAGCTTTAATCCTGGCTTTCTAGATGAACATATTTAAGCTTTATCCTTTTGTGTGAGAAAGCAAAACCATTCAATAAAATAACACTTAACTGCTAATCATTAATCAAATGCAACACCCCATATAAAAGCACATTCCAGTATGGCTGCATCACGGAGCCGTGACCTCTAAGATTTCACAACTGCCAAGTAAGTCAACTTCCACTGGCAACGTGTGCAAATTCATTCCAACGATTACATATAATATTGAACGCATCACTCAGCCCAAAGTCAGCCAGGCATAAACCAAAGATGAATGTCTCAATGGTTTTCTCATTCATTTTTTCCAGTCTGAAATGGTGAAGAGACGAGACATCAGAAGAGTAGCTGATCACACAATCTGGGCAGCATCTGTTTCTGAGCAACTGGGTTTCTTAACACAATGATTGCAAGGGTAATAGTTTTAATCTGAGGTTTTAGACATAGTAGCCAAAGTTGTATAGAATGATAGACTATAATTTATGCGAATTTTAATGCTGTAATGATTTCCTTCTTTTCAAATAGGCATTTCTGTGGGTTCTTTTGCTTGAAATTTTGCTGCTTGCCCCAAATATAAACTATAGTGGCAAGTGGCATTGCAAGGGCCAACAGTAATTAATGGGTGAATAATTGTTACCATGGCTCCTTTAAACCTCATTTTGCTCAATTATTGATGTACCAGACCTAAAAAGCTGACCAGGTCATTTGTCTTCATACACATTATTTCACCCCATCAGTTGCCTTTCAATGTGTCTCCAGAGAGGTGGTAGGCTTATACCATTTCTAATAGGTGCCTCCTCCCTCTTCCTGCCAGCATAGAGATAACATTTTACTTCTGATCTGGAAGCAATTTGATATTTCCTTTTAATGATAAAGTAAAGGGTGTTGGTATTGATGTCTTATCCACAATCAGAGCAAAAGGGCAAACCTCCACTGAGAAGCGCAGAGGAAATCATGCCTGTACTATAGAGCACAAAGCAGTTCTTTTTCCAAACTTTTCCAAACGTGCCATTTGCACGTCCAGTTTGAGGTCAAAGACCCATCGGTCAAAATACCCATGATGGCTCCACTTTTCAGTGTAGTTATGATATGTGACGGTCGCTAGAGCTCAATGGAGTATCTTCTGAATACAGGAATTACTGTATGAGACTTGAAAACACAGTGGACTCAGTCATCATGGTGTTGATGAAGGAGATATAAGTGTGAAATTCTTAAAGTGTGTGTGTGTTAACCAAATTGTCCCCAGAATTGAAGCAAACTGCACTGAAACTATTGGACGAGAATAAAATTGTGCTAAATTGATCTGAATAATGAAACTATGCACAGCTGCTATGAAGTCATTTCAGAATTGATTAACTTTACAACATTGACAAAGTTAATGAACTGAACTGAAACAACATTGCACTAAATTGAGTCTAACAATGACATTATTGTTGTTATCTGAGCTGATTTATAGCAGAATTGAATTGGTTTCATAATTGGTGAAATTTGCAATATCGACACTATTATAGTGTAATAGATACTACACTGTTATTGAACTTACTTGAATCAACAATGAAATAACTTTTAATGTTATTATACTATACTATTATTTGCTACATGATGTAAGTGTTTGGCATTCTAGAAGCTGATGAAGAGGTGTTTAAACCTAATGTCATCGTCATCCCATATTTCTCTCACCAAAAATGTAGGGGAGCGCGGGGCACAACGTAACGCGGGGCTAGTTGTAACACACTTGTTTTAAATACTTCCACACATGCTGGCATGACGAAACTTGGTATATTTATTAGTTGCCATTTCAACACTATATAGAGAAAAAATGCGCCAAGATTCCAAAATCTTTGTAAGATATCACTGAACATTTATTTAACCATAGCAAAAGTGCATTTCTTACTTAAGTTAATTTTTCGTCTCTATTTTTTGTGCTTATTTAAAATTAGACAAATCTGATATTATTTTAATCTCCAATCTGTTGTTTAACCGTTGATTTAGTTCTTTCATGCTTCGCTAACTAGCAGAAGACACTAGCAGGGTTTAAATCACAGTTGTGCAGTTGGGGCATGTTGTAACACTGTGTTACAATGTGCCCCTATTAGAAATATGATATTATATTCTATACTTTTATGAATTCTATTGAGAAAACATGAGAAACATGTAAATAAAGACTGAGAGTCAATGCTCAGAAATTATTAAGTATTATTTTGTTTATGAATTATGCTGTATAGCTGTGTTTTCCGATGTGTTTGTTGTCAAACTCAAAAATTAGTTTATTTTTAATTATTAAAAAATGCCGTTATTTTATATGAAAAAGTTAATAATTGTATTTTATTAAGAAAATATTTTGGTTCGACTTGCATATGTTTTTGATCAGATCAGATAGCATTTTAAGCTGTCATATGGTGATGTTACAATGTGCCCCTCACATGTTACAATTTACCCCACCTATGGGGCATGTTGTCACATTTCACTTCCATTCTTTCAGGGTAAATCAAGAAAAAAGTATACACTGAATTAATAAAACAAAACCACATAATTGTGCTAGACATGTGGGAAATGAATGTGGGGGAAAAAAACTCTAAACCCTAATTAGATTTACACAAATTGACAAAGTCAAAAAGTGTGACTTTGTGCCCCGCTCTCCCTACCATTTTTACCAGCCCGTTCTCATCCCAAGGCATCATATACGACGCTTTTGCCAAAGTGTATGGCGCTTTTCCACTGCTGGCACGGCTTCGATCAGCTCAGTACGGTTCGGCGCGGCGCTGTCTGGCTCACTTCGCTTTCCACTGCGTGGTACGACTCGGCTCGACATGGCATGGCTCGGTTCGCTTTAGCTCGGTTGCTTTTCCACTGCAGTTAGTAGCTTTAAAGTGGGTGGGATTATAGACTGATCGATAACAGCAGTGGCTGTTACTGGCTATTTAAATCTAGCGGGTTTGGTTTCTCTGTGTCTATTGGTCGCAAATACAATGATGCTGGTAGTGACCATTCTGTCTGACCAATCAGTGATCTGCAGTGTTTCACGTCACATTTAGTACCGGTACGGTGACCTCAACAGACCAGGTACCATTTAAACGAGCCGAAGCGAGCCGTAACTTACCATACAGTGGAAAAGCGCTACAAGTTAGCCATACCGAGCCGAGCCATACCATACCATGCTAACACAGTCTCATCCCAATTCGTCATATAACTGACGTTTTGGGACGCCTTTTGACCATTCTTCAACATACGACTTTTTAGGGCCCCCTTAAACGTCGGTAGATGACGATCCCGGGTTGTCATACAACTGACGATTTACCTTTAACGTCAGTTAGGTGACGAGTTGGGTTTAGGGTTAGGTTTAGGTCTGGGGTAGAGTTAGGATCCCATAACGTCATCTACCGACGTTAAAGGGGGCCTAAAAAGTCGTATATTGACGAATGGTCAAAAGACGTCCCAAAACGTCAGTTATATGACTAATTGGGATGAGACTGCGGTGACCATGCAGTGGAAAAGCGCCAGTAGACATCCAACGCACATGGCACCCTTTAGCGTCAATATGAGATGTATATATATATGGGGCAGAAGGTGCCTCCTAGTGGTCTAACCCTAACCCTACCCCAGAACTAAACCGACCCATACTCCGTGCATGTTATATTGACGCTAAAGGGTGCCATGTGCGTTGGATGTCTACGCTTCGTATTTGATGCCATGGGATGAGAATGCATTGTTTTTACAATAGCCTACTCATCATAATCATTAAATAAATAAACAAATACATACATTTTTAAAAAAATATTCCTGTCTTCATTTATTTCATTGTGGTTAAATGCCATTTAATTAATGATTACATTTTCAGTATATGTTTTGATACATGTTAAATATCTTGCTATACACAAATGACTTACCTTGATTGTTTTCACAGGGTCCTTTGTGCGCATTGGTGACCGCGGGCAGACCCTGCTGCAGCGCTTTCCTGCTCACGGCTTTCAGCTGGCAGATGTTCCCGTACGTGTTCCCGTCACTGCCACACACTTTACTGCTGTACCTACACTGACAGACCCCTTTAGACAGTCTCTTTCCAAACGGGTGCTTGCACTCCAGACCGTCCCCGCAGGGCAGATCGTCCTTGCGGCCGCACGGCTCGCCCTCTCCGTGCGCGCACACCAGACAGCAGTTACAGCGGTCCGGCACATACCCGCTCGGACAGCTCGGGCTCGGACACTTACTCACATCACAGCGCTCCGGACACTTGGGTTTAGTTTCCGCAACAGCATTTAAAATGTAAAGAAAAACTACCGAAACGATCAGAATGACCTGCATTTTAAATGAAAACGTATTAATTCTCAGACAGCCCTCTGGAGATCACCATTACGCATCAGATTTCCAAAGCAAAAAGCGAATTTCCGATGAGATGTGTGCGTTCCTGTAGGCTCAGTTGAAAGACCAGTGTGAAGAGGTTGTCCCAGAAAGAGGAATATTTCTTATGCAAGCCAATCTGATCTCTTGGTGGTATAGGCTAGCGTATCTGATACTCCTCGTGCAAATGATTAAAACAGTGTGTGAAGCCTCTTGATGTGTGGTGCTGTTACTTCTGCATCTGCCGACCATCTCAACATCCTCGACTGGAGTCTGCTTTTTTCTTCTCCCTGAAGGAGGCGGGGAATTTCGTGAACCCCAAATCGCTGAGTTTTTACATGTAGGAAGTCCGACTCATTTCCTTTCGAACATTTTGTTGCACAGAATCGATTCATCTATTCTATTTGCAGCTCAAAACAAAGTTAACAATAAACAGTAGCCTACAAAAATGAATTTACTCTCGACTGAAAAGGGTTATGCAGTTTATTTAAAGCTAAACGTGTTATATGTGGAAATAAAATGCTATATTTTAAATCCAGCTACGCTTAATTCATTTCTGCTATCTCGGTTTTATCAGACAGTGAGTGAGTTGTCCGAATAATCGCCTGTAAAAAAGAAATCGTGTAGCCTACACTTGGTTAACAATTTTTAAATATTACTTTAAAAAGTAAATTAACAACTTTACTTGCAGGTTTTTAACGTTAATGTATTTTAATGTACTAAATTGCAAAGAATAATTACAAATATGCAATGACAAAATAGGAATACATGTCACGTTTTAATAGAAATTACATTAAAGCATATTTTAATTTACCATAAATACTTGGCAGAACATTGTAAGCAATATGAAATTACGGTAACACTTTACAATACGTGTGCACTAATATGCATTAATTCATGCTTAACTAATGCACTGATAATCATGAGTTAATGTATAACTCATGAAGAACTAAACCATTAATTAATGATTACTGCATAAGCAACTAATAAAGAGTCTATATGATTAATAGATTAAGTAATACATGAATTGCTATTAATTCACTGTGTCATTGTGTATTAACTCCTTAATAACATATTTTATTAACTAATAGTGTAAATTAAAGTGTTAATTACCACAATTAGTCATAGCTATGCACTTCAACTTCCAGTTGTCTGCCTTAATTAATCAAAAATGATTTGTAAAGGTATCATTATGTTATGACTTTACTTGCTGAGGCACATCATTATTAACTAGTCATTTAGTAATTGTAGTAATTTGCACATGAATCTGCATTAACAATTAATTAATTAATCATGAATTAATGCATATTAGTCATATTATCTGGAAGTTGAAATACAAGGCTTTGGCTCATTCTGGTAATTAACATATTAATTAACACTATTAGTAAAAAAATGAGTTATTATGGAATTAATCCACAATTACATATTTAATTAATAACAATTCATATATGAACTAATACATTAACCTTACAGACTCTTAATTAGTTCCTAATGTGGTAATCATTAATGAAAAGCTTAAATAATCATAAGTAAGACATTAATTCAGTATTATCTGTGCATTAGTTAAGCATGAATTAATGCTTATTAGTGCACATGTATTGTAAAGTGTTACCGAAATTACAAAGAAAAATGTGCTTAAGTCCCACTTAAAAAAAACTCTCTTAAGTGCATTTCAAATCAATTTTAATTATTATAAATTTGTATTTTATTCATTCATTAACAATTCATTTATGATTCATTCAGTATCTGAAAACATTACATTCAGTTCACACTTAGTACATTCGTTTAAAATATATATTTTCCTAAACAAGTAGCTCTTTTTAAAAGTAAAGTGTAAGTATTTCCACACAAATGACTGTAAAGACCTGACATCTGCAAAGATCATGAATTAAAAACATCATCATCTCAGTTTATTCTTGCCAAATCCAGTGTACTTAGTCCCCTTGTCATTCTTAATTGATCCCGAATGGGTTGCTATAACAAAAAATTTATTTTTAGGATAAAAAACAAAAACAAAAGGGCTCACTTGTACTCAAGGTTTGTTTTGCCCATTCAAAGAAAGCTTCCAACTTCACATTGTTTAGCAATTAAATTCAGTATTAAATCCAATTTTATTGATAATCAGTGCCAACATGGTCTCTTTTTGGCACATACGGTACATTTGAATGCCACCAAGGCACTAGACCGTACAGTGCCAGTGGGTTTGTTTTCACTGAACTGGGAGGGTTTGAACCAACTCATGTATTTCACCAGGCGTTTTATTTAAATCTACAATGCCTGTACTTTTTCTGCTCTTAGTACAAACAGAACGGCCCTTGTTGGGGTTAAAACGTGTTCACTGTCATCACTTCCACATGTCAACCAAACAGACATACCATTTTTAAAGAATGGAAAATGAGGCACAATACAAGCTTCAGATTATCATCATCATAAACTTTAGAGAACAAGAAAAAAATAAAGGTTATCCATCATGGGATTTCGTGCCAAATAGACCACGTAAAAGACTTTTTGAATGCAAAGCAAACAGTGCCTGAAGGTTGCATTGCTTACACTCCAGTAAACACTTGCTGCACAAATCAACAAATTATGAGTCAGACGTGTAAAATAAATCAAATAATACACATAACATCCGGCGAATAAAAGTAAACAGAGAAAATTCACACACAAGTCAAATCAAAACATGCAGAGGAAGTGTTATATCCCATCTGAAGCCATTTCTATCTTGTTGCCCCAGTTATTTTGTTTTTGTACTGGGCTGTGGTCCTGAAACTATAGTCTGGAGCCAGGTTGATACGGCGAATGTGGAGGTCATTAGCGAAAGCTCTCGCTCGCTGGTAGAAAAACAGCGAGAGTTCACGGTCCATCAGAAAGTTGTGGTAGATAGTGGCCAATCGAGTGCACAGCTCTAGCTGAGATCTCTTGTTGCCCAGATCCATAGCAGCAGCCAAGGCCAAGTGATAATAGCCAGCGGCGTCAGACGGGTCCTGGGATTCAGAGGGAGAGATATTGCCTGAAGTATGTGAAGTATGGGGTAATATTTTCTTTATTGATTCATTTATTTGAAATAATTATAGAATATAAAACATTATTTTGAATAATAATAATAATAATAATTATTATTATTGTCATACTGAATGAGAAAAAAACAGGTATTCCTTTCTTTTTTGTCCTTAGTTGATGAAATGCCTGGATATACCTTAATGGGCCGTCAAGAGCCAGTCCCTTAGGAAGTCTATGGAGGAGTGATCCAGCTCTCAGATTTAATCAAAAATATCTTTATTTGTGTTCCGAAGATGAACGAAGGTCTTACGGGGTTGGTACAGCATGGGGGTGAGTAATTAATGACTTAATTTTCACTTTTGGGTGAACTAACCCTTTAAAGGGAATAGGCTCATTTTACAACTCCCCCAGAGTTAAATAGTTGAGTTTTACCATTTTCGAATCCATTCAGCCGTTTTCTGATATTTAGAAGAATATCAGCAACCAGACAGTTTCTGGTCTCATTGACTTACATAGTAGGAAAAAAATATATATTATGGAAGTCAGTGAGACCAGAAACTGTCTGGTTACTGATATTCTTCTAAAAATCAGAAAATTGTCTGAATGGATTTGAAAATGGTAAAACTCAACTGTTTAACTCTGGGGAAGTTGTAAAATGAGCCTATTTCCAAAAAAGTATCCCTTTAACAGCAACAATCTGACATTAATTTGATCTTGTACTGATAAATCAGCAGTGCGTGACATCACAAATGTCTAATGTAATAAAACAGTCGTGACTAGCTATAGTTTGCTTCTCAAACGATTCATTGTACAATTGTAGTTAAAGGGTTAGTTCACCCAAAAATGAAAATTCTGTCAGTATTTACTCACCCTCATGTTGTTCCAAACCTCTATGTGTTTATTTGTTCTGCTGAACACAAAAGAAGATAAATGGAAGAATGTTTTAATCAAACAGATCTCATTCCCCATTGACTACCATAGTAGGAAAAAAATACATACTATGGTAGTCAATGGGGAATGAGATCTGTTTGATTAAATCATTCTTCCAAATATCTTCCTTTGTGTTCAGCAGAACAAATAAACACAGAGCAGGGTGCCGATCGACTGTCCTGCACAGTTCATCTCCAACCCTAATCAAACACACCTGAAGCATCCAATTAAGGTCTTCAGGATCACTTGAAAATTAAAGGCAGGTGTGTTTGATTAGGGTTGGAGATGAACTGTGCAGGACAGTCGATTCGCCAGGAGCAGGATTGGGCACCCCTGACATAGAGGTTTGGAACAACATGAGGGTGAGTAAATACTGACAGAATTTTCATTTTTGGGTGAACTAACCCTTTAAAGTGTAACTAAACCCCTGGTCAAAGCCTGACTCCACCCACTGGCAAAATTTGAAAAATGCTAAAAAGTGGGCAGACCCCAGCGGAGAGAGAGGGGACGAGCCAAGGGCGGGGCTGAGCGGGGAGCGTGCACATGAGACCCGCAGTGACGGATTAATTGACAGCTGTAGTGGTGGGAAGTTCGGATCATGTTACTGACTCGGATCTTTGAGTCTCGTTCAGCAAAATGAACGAATCTTTTATCGAATCATTTCGTTCATTTCATTATTATATAATTAAAATGTAATGTTAAATATTCCAAAACATCTAGTAGGCTACTTACGAAAATCTTGATTACATTTACCGGATGGTCGAGTTTGTCTTGGTGTAACTTCCTTCCGGAATTGACGCGGATCACTCGCGGCTCGCGGAAAAAATAGACTAGACGCCGAAACTGGCGCTTCACGGCGCGGGCCGGCTGCGCCTCGCCGCGGCGCTCCGCGTCTGGTGTGAACGACACCATAGCTTAACATGGGCGCCGAAAGGAAGCGGCCGTGCGATATAGCACAGCAGTACCGGAAAGAATAAAGATTAGTTCATCTCTCGAGTTCTCAAGTTCGGCCGGGTCCGAGTCTTTCGTTCTTCCTGCCAGTCCCATATAGTCTATGCTGTCAGCACCGGAAAGAGAAATGATTAGTCCATCTTTTGAGTTCGGGTTCTCATGATGCTACCCTGATCGTTTTCAATACTCATAAATCCAACTCCTGACTCGCTAGAGTAGTTTTGACGGAACCAGATGCTTTTATACCAGGGGCTGCCAAGGGCGTGGTGAGCTCGCAGCAAGGGCGTGACAGAGTAGTGTCAGAGAGTTCGCTACGTCAGAGAGTACCCCTGCTGCAGGAGCTTTCCGTTTAACCTGAAGAGGGCAGCACTCAGACGTTTTTACACCATATATTTGAAAATTAAAAGACTTTATTGCCAACTGTCAAAAAATGTACTCGAATCAATGAACAGCATTTATGAAGCTCCATTCTAACAGATCATTAACTAAAAAAAGTTGGTTAAGTGTTTTGTTACTCTTTAAGTAGTGAATTACGTCATTCTTCAGAAATGGAGTTTTGGAGCGGGACTAACTGTTCATCAAACCAATGGCAGATGTCCATAGCTTACCTTTACATCATAGAAGATGATGTCTCCAAGTGTTTGGTAAACCCTGACATAGTACAGGGCTTCCTCGTCATACTGCAGGGGTGAGGGACACAGGGACAGGGCTTTCAGAAAGTGGTGCTCTGCCATTTCAAACTGACCCACACAATGGTACAACGTGGCGAGGCGATGGAAAGCCACACGTTCATTTAAATGGTCAGCTGTAAGAAAATACACAGATGAACGAAAAAGAGTGTTATCTGTCTCTCCTAAATGTTTTCGGCCCAGAACCGGACCACAACTGGTACACATGGATTCCACACAGCCAAGATGTGGGCCAGATCCAGGAAAACACTATGTTACTGTCTGGGTTACCACGTGTGCTGTATTTTCAAAACAGACGGGCAGGAAGCCACAATCATTCTGAATAAAAGTATTGATCATTTAAAAAAAAAATAATAATTGTGCAGACGTGTTCACCTACCCAGACTCACGCTAATGTCTAATGCGGTTTGAGTGAACTCAATGGCCTCTGAACACTGTCCCAGCTGCAGAAGGAGCTCTGAAAGCTTGTTACACAGCCGAAGCTGAGAGCGCACACTGCTCGTCTTCACTGCGATGGGAAGGGCTCGGTCCTTAAAAACAGATACACACATTCTTAGCACAAACACAGTGAAGGATTTTGATGGGGATGAATGTTTTCTAATAATAAATGCTGCAATAAAGAAAAACGGAAATTACAGGGACCTGACATTCACAGAGTGCAATAACAACACAGTGCGATAGGCCTCCCTCTTCCTCAACAATGTGTGCATGACCTACCCTGTAAAAACAGATGGCTTTCTCTCTGTCCTGTGAACTGTTGAAGAAAACATCCCCTGCTGCCTCCAACATCTCCAGGGCGAAGAGCGTGTCTCCTGTGCTCAAGGCCATGTCCTGGGCTACCTGTTACATTGAGGAAGTTCAAGCAATTTTCCAGTTACCATTATCATAGGAAATGCAACTTTGAGTCATGCAGTCAAATTGCTTGCGTCCCTATTGCCCACACACACACACGGTTACATCAGCTATCAGAACGTGTCATATTGGTCTCCCCTTACAATAACCCTACCACTAAACCTAACCATCACACAAAACTTTCTGCATTTGTACATTTAAAAACACAAAAAACAACTTTAATTACTTTATTTTTATACAAAATTTACAAATGAATACATCCCTAAAGGGCATTTTTTAGACATTTTGGTTTGGGTGGGAAATCCATGTGCATATGGTGACGCAAAAGTGTGTGAAATTCAATTTAGTATGCAATCCAGGTGGCTAGGTGGCAATGTGGAGAACTGCCACACAACAACACCAAGTCCACGCTCCTGTGTACAACTTTCACTATCGAGCAGACTTTTGCGTTTTTACCCTTTAAAGCCCGTGTTATACTTTCCGCGTCCGCAAATGCGCGAGGGTCCGCTGGGGTCCGCGTGACGTAAAAATCGTCATCGGAGGGTCTGTCCGGAGGTTCCTTGCAGACGTCCGTGTGCCTCCCATATTTTGTGACCGGGTGGTCAAGTCCGCGAGGTCACTACTAGATTAAAACCGCGAAAGCGGAGGGTAAAAAATGGACGTCGATTTCGAAGAGAGGCTGTGCGAAGAAGTCCATCGCTACCTGCACCTCGACAACCCATCATTAAAGGATCATAAACAGCCAGATGTGCAATAATTCCTGGAGGGAAATTAGCGAGAGTTTATGGAAAGTATGTGTCAGAAGTAGAAATATATTAGGGACCAGTTTGTCAAGGCCTATGTTTTACAGTCTATGGCCAAGACAAAGAAAAAAGCTTGAAAAAGCATGTCTTTGCTACTGTCCCAGCCGATCTACTGCACATGTGTGGAACGCGTTCACTGAGCGGACCTCAGCAGACAGTATAAACACAAGTAGTCCGTGTCAGCGCTGTCCGCAGCTGTTTTTGTACGCGCCCAAACTGGAGTATAACTGAGCCTTTACACGGGAACGCGGCGGTGGAGCGTTTTAAGATTTCCACTCTGGAGGGTGGTTTCACTTTTTTGCATTTTTTAAGTCCCAAAAACGCCGTCGCCATGTAAATGAAAGGTACATCCGATAAAATATTTTTACGTTTTCACCCGCGAGCGTTCTACACAAATAAATGTTGATTGATTTATTGATTGATTGATTGATTGATTCTTCAAGTAGCCACAGCTCTGCACCAGTTTTATTGTTTACTTAACATAAAACAAAATTAAATATAAATGTTGTTGAAACAAACTTGAAGAATTAGAAATATTCAACAAAAACTAATACGACAAAATGGCAACAACTGAAAAAAAACTAATTAAAACTGAAAATATAAAAAATAAAAGTTCAAAATATGAATCATACTACAATAAATCATATAAAAAAAGACACTGTTCTGTCTGCACACTCTGATGTGTATTCTGGGCGCTTGGTAATAATTTGTGTTATCAGCATTATATCTCTTAAAAGTTGTATCAGTGATTTCAGGCCCAAAAATGAATGATAACATTCAAAATCTGAAAATCACTGATACAACCTTTATCCTTTTTGTAAGACTGTCAGTCAATGCATACAGACAAACAAGATGTATACAACAATGTATACACTTAATCCTATTTAGATTCTGAATTTGAGTTTATGTTCGGATATGTGTTCGCCCCCACATATCCAGTAGTTCAAATCACAGTAACTCGCTGGAATGCAGGGAAGGAGCGCTGAATGAAGGCAGTAGTCGGTCACCTGCACGTAGAGGTCCACTAGCTCCGTCTGCTGGAGGATTTGGTAAATCTTCCCTGACTGTAGCCAGGCATGAGCCTCCTTACGTTTCCTGCCCAAGTCGATGAAGATGCCTAGGCTCTGCTTGGTGTAATCTAAAGCAGCTTTGTTGGATCTGCGAGACGACATGACCAAGAATTTTAGCAAGGCTGTCTGCTGTCTTTTTAATAATATGTGATGTCTTACTGCTGGCACCTCATTATTACTGAAAGAACTTAGGGCTAAAACACCACTAATTTAAAAATTTTAACCATTAAAATGAGAGTTTACCCTAAGATGAAAATAATCTCATCATTTACACACCCTCATGTCATTCCAAACCTGTATTCTTTCTTCTTCAGAAGATATTTTGAAGAATGTTGGTAACCAGCTTTTGGTGACCGTTGACTTTCATTGTGATGATATTGAAACAAAAATCATGTTCCACAGAAGAAAGAAAGCCAATGGATTGACCTGAAGTTAATTAATTATGACTGAATTTTCAATTTGACATGAACTATCCCCTTATCGATATTGCAATTACTGTCAATCTTTTTTAAATGTTGTCATGGTCAGGTCTCACTTCTCGGTGGCCAGGTTCAGGTACAGCTGGCTGATCTTCTCCAGTATCTCTCCCTCTAAGCTCTTGTCTCCCATCCGCCGGAGAAGTTCCAGCTGGTGCTTGTTGTAGATGATGCACTGGGCTTCGTCTGGACACACCTCTTCGTATAGTTGAGACAAGTGACGTGCGGCTTGCAGCTGGCCTGTTGTCAAGCAAATGAGAATACAATTGAGGCATGAAGGTATACAGTAAGTCTGGTGACCAGCAAACCTGATTATATACCATCCAATAGAAGTAATTTGTGACACAGCAAAAAAGGAATGTTGTTTGATAATTACTGCTACTTCTCAGTTTAGTCTATTATAAGACTAAACTGAGAAGGGTCATAGCTCTTACATATTGTTGTCCTTTTGTTAGTTTACTGCTTCTATTGTTCTCTTCATTTGTAAGTCGCTTTGGATAAATGGATTGAATATTAAAGGGTTATTTACCCCAAAATTTGTTTACAAATTGAAATGCAAGCTCATGCGAAAAGTTTTGCATTTCGCTGATGTTCCAAAGTTAAAGTTTGGTGAATTCTGACCTGTGAATTCGAATCACATGAAGATGTGTGACCAGTAGAAGATCGGTATGTCATGGTGGGACCTCTTGGCTGAGAGAAATTGTTATATTTTTGCAGTATAGTAAAGTTTATTGTATATTGTTACGTTTTGATGTATTACTATTTGTTAGTTGTCAGAGACCTCGGATTCATTGGTCAAGAGTTGCGTCGCACAGTAGAGAACTTTTCTGAAGCAGCTAAAAGGAGAAGCAAAGTTGCTGTGGTTGAGATGGAAATATTCTAGCTGGCTGTGTACAGGCCGCCACGCTACTGTTTCCTAGAATTCTTGGAAAACTTGAAGAGTCTGTTGGTTTATTTGTATAGTTTAATTACAGGTATTACGCTCCTGTGTATATTGCGTGAATTAGGGGTGTTTGGGCCAGCGCAGTCTCATCATCTTTTGACCATACGTCAATGTCCGCCTTTTTAGGGTACCCTTAAACGTCGGTTAGATGACGTTATCGGATCCTAACTCTACCCCAGATCTAAACCTACTCCGTCACCTAACTGACGTAAAAGGTAAAGCGTCAGTTGTATGACGTCACAGGATTGTCATATAACCGACGTTTAAGGGTACCCTAAAAGGCGGATAAAACACGTCCCAATGCGTAAGTTATTTGACTTCTTGGGAGGAGACTGTGTTATTTGGGCAGATATTTTGTTTTGCGGTAGGTAGTATGCCATACGGAACCGTTGCCACTAAAACGAAGTGGCCTACTTTAACGAAGACAGTGGGGCTCGACAGCCTTAGTCCAACGGGTTGGAGTGTATGGTTGGGTTACTGAGAGATTGTGAGATTTTGGTTAGGTCACATGCGAACTACAAGGAAGGAGCAACCTCAGCAGCAGGAGGGATGTAAAGGTCAGTAAGCTGGGCTGAGTTGAGTGGGGGACGGTGGGGGGTGACTCTGGGACGCCAGAGTCACTGTCGAGCCCCTTGAGGTGTTGTGGGCTAGGTGACGAAATGCTGAGGACGGAAGGTGCCCATTTGAAGACCCTAGAGATGTCCCCTACTCGGCTCAATCCAGATGGTTGTGGTGCTGGTCCACTGAGGAGACCATACTGTAGTTGCAGCCATCGTGTGCTGACACGCCAAGTACACTGCAGCCGTTAACGCCAGACAGGAGGAGATTCACACCACCATATGGAAAGAAGCGTAAATGGATGGAGAAGCATAGTTTACTGTAAAGTTACGTCTTAGTTTGTGCTTATCTTGGTGAAACCCGAGTAAAAATCAGCATGAAGTTTTAACATCTACTCTCGTGTAATGGAAATTATGTTAAATGTTATATGTTGAATTTGTGTTTATAAAAGGTTGCGGGTTCGATTCTCAATACCGGCAGGAAATGACTTAGAGCAAGGCACCTAATCCCCAATTGCTCCCTGGGCACCACAGCAAAATGGCTGTCCATTGGTTCAGAGGTGTGCAGTGTGTGTGTGTACACTACTTACTACTCCTAATGTGTGTGCACTAACTTGCATGGATCAAATGGACAAATTACAAATATTGGTTACCATCCTCAGGCTTCACATGTCACTTTAAAAAATAAAATAAAAATGAAGATTTAAAGCTAAAGGTGCTGTAAGCGATGTTGGGTGACGTGACTTCTTGTTGATGTTTAAAGTATTTTCAAACAAAACGGAGGCTAGATAGACCCTCCCTCCTCCTCATCTGCGCACTGACCCCCCAAACCCCACCCCTAGGGCCTTCTTGTCAGTTATTGGCTGGAACCATTTGTTATGTTTCGTGGAGCGGGTTGCCGCAGTTTATTTCTGTTGCCATTTCACGAGTTCACACTTACAAATAAGTCAGATAAAATAAATGCGTATTTGGCGTGCTGTCCGGAGAGAGGCTCCGGGCTCGGTATGTGGCCCGAAACCCAGAGGAGAGGGCTCCGGGCTCCGGTATGCGGCCCGAACCCAGAGTACTTACCCCCCGCCTGTGGTAAGAATGAGCCAGGGGTGAGGAGTCGGGGTGGAGGAGGGATGCTGAAACTGTCAAGGAATGTTAGGTGAGTTGACAGTGGATGTGTATATATGCTTCCTATCGTGCTGATAGGGTAGATATGTAATTGCCTGATGATGAGTTGATTGGAATGATTTATTTGAACGTGCTCCTCCCGAACCTTGTTTATAAAACATCATTTGTGGAGCCTGGGTTGTCTGCATAGACAGCGTTTTTTTATAGTGTGTTTAGGCAGCGCAGTCTCATCCCAATTCGTCATATAACTGACGTCTTGTGACGTCTTTTGACCATTCGTCAATATATGCCTTTTTAGGGCCCACTTAAACGTCGGTAGATGACGTTATCGGATCCTAACTCTACCCCAGACCTAAACCTAACCCAAAACCCAACTCATCACCTAACTGACGTTAAAGGTGAAAGCGTCAGTTGTATGGGGATCGTCATCTACCGACGTTTAAGGGGGCCCTAAAAAGTTGTATATTGACTAATGGTCAAAAGACGTCCCAAGACGTCAGTTATATGACGAATTGGGATGAGACTGTGTCAGTTTAGGGGACAGGCAGCTAGCGGATAGTGAGGAGATGTTTGCTGTATGTGACAAAAAATGTTTTGGCCTAAAAAAAAACAAAAAAAAATCTAAAATATCTCACTATAGAGAAATGATTACGTCAATACTTCCACTTCCACTAATACAGCTATGATAAACACTTACTGTCCATGTGATCGATGTACATGGAGGTCAGCAGGGCCCATTCATAGTAGATCTTCCCATTCTCATGTTTTCCCTGGGAAATAAAGTGTCTCCCTAACTCAAGAAGCACTGAAATAAAACTGAGTTCATGCCCTTCATCCTCAAGCTCTGAGAACAGCTCCACTGACTGAGTGAGGTATTCTTCTGCCAATCTTTTTGCCTTGATTTGCAAACACATGAATCCATAGTTTGCCAACGCTATGGCCCAGTTATGTTTGTCCTCAAACTCCTCGCATATCTCGACTTGCAGCCTGGTAACTCTCAGCTGCCTGACGGATGTCCGCTGAATGTCTGAATGAAATGGCCCGCATGTTGTAAACCACGCCTTCCAGTTGTGTTGTACAGTGCTCTGGGAGTGATGACAAGACAGCATCCAGCACTTCCAGAGCGGTGCCGGGTTGCTGGTTGCAGATGTACAGCCACGCCATCCAAATGAGAGCAGCAGTAGTGTCTGACTGGCCAACGCTGGACATGCTGCTGTGGTCGAGGACGGTTAGCATGTAGCGAACAGCTCTCTCGGGCATGTCGTGTCTCATGGAAGAGCCAGGACAAACACAGAGCGTGGACATGACCCAGCGCAGGCTCCTGGCCGGGGGACACTAAAGCAATGGCACGGGTCAGGTATGGAGCCACTTGTGTTGGGATGTCCACTCCATACAGCTCTGATGCGTTTTCCATCAACAGAGAGACACCACAAAGACAGTGTGAAGCGGTGGCTCCTACCTGTGAAAGAGAACGGATAAATGCACAAATCAATTTATTCAATTTGATTACATTTTTTTATTAATTCATTTTTAGTCCATTTATTTTAAAGGGGTGGTTGACTGCGTTTTTTCTTTGCATGATTGTGTTTATGGGGTGCAATATAACATGTATCCGTGTTTTTTCTTTTTTTAAGTCTTATTTTTCATAAATTTCACCTTTATTGTCAGCCACGCTCTCCTCTGTCCCCTGAACGAGCGGTTCACTTCCTGAGTCTATGAAAACACTCCCTCAGAAGCACGTGGCGGGCTCAGATTGGTTAGTTTGGGCCGGTGTGTTGTGATTGGCTAAACTGTCACTCACGTTGTCCGGAAGGTTAACGCCCATTACCTTTACCGGCGATACGGGCATGCCAAAGGTGGATAACATAGACGGTGGATACACGTAAAAAATGATGTCAAGACTGCAGTATCAATGAGGCAGAATCAGACTGAGAAAGCCGCGATGAATCAAGTCAAGCAGAACCTCACCACACACGGCTCTTAATAAAGGTTTCTGAATGATAATTTGCTACATTTTTTAACTTTATACACGTTTATTTTACACAATAGCTTCTGACTGGCAACGATAGCAACTGACTGGCTACTAATGTTAAACACAAACAGCGTTGGCAAGTTTACGTTCTTGATCAAATCGAAAATAAAGTCATAAAGCATATATATATGAAAAATACATTTACAACATTAGTACTTATACAAAATTCAGGTCCATAATGTTTGTACGCGTTTGTCTTAGACACAAAATAGCCTAACTAGTAGCCCATAAAGCCTACAAAGCCAGCGCTGGCATTTGAAAAAAAAAAATAATAAAACACAACGCTACGTCAGGAATTATACATGCAAATACATTTAAAATGATGAAGTCTTAGCCTACTTACAGGTTGTGGCCCAACAACTGCTGCCTCTGGTTTTAAAGTTGGATCTGCTTCATGTTTTAGAAACAGTTTCTTGTTGAATCTGACATTGAATTCGTGGAGATTCTGGTCTTCCGTAAAATGCGCAGCACAGAGAGCTAGATTACTATCGTCACTTTCAGGAATATAATCAAACATAAATTGTATCCATTGTTGTCGAAGTACTGTATAGCGTCCGTGGGAAGCTCAAACACAGAAGACCTGACAGCTGCGTGAACACAACTCACTCGACGTGCTGCAGAAATATGATCATGACCTTTCCTGCATATTCCGGAGGGAGGGGTTGATGCAAATGTGTAGGTTAGTGACGTACCATAACCTAGCTGTAGTCCCAATCGAGTCGTTCTTGTAGGCAATTATACTTCTTGATTTTTAAAAGACGATATCTCTGCTTACACTAACCTTTCAGCGCTGCAACTTTGCAGATACTGTTCATGCACCAACAGCAACATTACACACTATTTAAAATGAAAAAGTGAAATCGCAGTCAACCCCCCTTTAATGCACTTTTTGTTGTATTCATTAATTAACTATTTAATTGAATTCGATTTTATTAAATTTAATAAAATGTATAACATTGTTTTTGTAGTTATATCAAATTCTTTTTTATACAATTTTAATGTACTATGTACAAAAAAGAACAAATATATTAATTTTCAAATTAAATGTTAATTTATTAAATAAACTGTAATAATTGAATGAATCAACATTTGTTTTGTATTCATAATTAATTTTTTGTTCATTTTTACATTTAAACAAATTTTTCTCTGTGACACAATGGCTCAAATTGTGATGCAAAAACCTCTATGTCCGTCTAACTTTTTTCTCTAATATTAACATTTTTATCAGGCTCCTACCTACCTACATTTCTGACTGGGCTGAGGTTGGGGTTTAATGAGTTTGAAGTGAAAGTATTTGATGAACGTATACTATATAAACACACACATATACATATATATACATATACATACATACATACATACATTCATATATGTATAATATATATATACACTCACCGGCCACTTTATTAGGTACACCTGTCCAACTGCTCGTTAACAATTAATTTCTAAGCAGCCAATCACATGGCGGCAACTCAGTGCATTTAGGCATGTAGACATGGTCAAGACAATCTCCTGCAGTTCCAACCGAGCATCAGTATGGGGAAGAAAGGTGATTTGAGTGACTTTGAACGTGGCATGTTTGTTGGTGCCAGAAGGGCTGGTCTGAGTATTTCAGAAACTGCTAATCTACTGGGATTTTCACGCACAACCATCTCTAGGGTTTACAGAGAATGGTCCGAAAAAGAAAAAACATCCAGTGAGCGGCAGTTCTGTGGGTGGAAATGCCTTGTTGATGCCAGAGGTCAGAGGAGAATGGCCAGACTGGTTCGAGCTGATAGAAGGGCAACAGTGACTCAAATAACCACCCGTTACAACCAAGGTGGGCAGAAAAGCATCTCTGAACGCACAGTACGTCGAACTTTGAGGCAGGTGGGCTACAGCAGCAGAAGACCACACCGGGTGCCTCTCCTTTCAGCTAAAAACAGGAAACTGAGGCTACAATTTGCACAAGCTCTTTGAAATTGGACAATAGAAGATTGGAAAAACGTTGCCTGGTCTGATGAGTCTCGATTTCTGCTGCGACATTCGGATGGTAGGGTCAGAATTTGGCGTCTACAACATGAAAGCATGGATCCATCCTGCCTTGTATCAACGGTTCAGGCTGGTGGTGGTGGTGTCATGGTGTGGGGAATATTTTCTTGGCACTCTTTGGGCCCCTTGGTACCAATTGAGCATTGTTGCAAGGCCACAGCCTACCTGAGTATTGTTGCTGACCATGTCCATCCCTTTATGACCACAATGTACCCAACTTCTGATGGCTACTTTCAGCAGGATAATGCGCCATGTCATAAAGCTGGAATCATCTCAGACTGGTTTCTTGAACATGACAATGAGTTCGCTGTACTCAAATGGCCTCCACAGTCACCAGATCTCAATCCAATAGAGCATCTTTGGGATGTGGTGGAACAGGAGATTCGCATCATGGATGTGCAGCCGACAAATCTGCGGCAACTCTGTGATGCCATCATGTCAATATGGACCAAACTCCCTGAGGAATGCTTCCAGCACCTTGTTGAATCTATGCCACGAAGAATTGAGGCCGTTCTGAAGGCAAAAGGGGTCCAACCCGTTACTAGCATGGGGTACCTAATGGGGTACCTAAAGTGGCCGGTGAGTGTATATATATATATATATATATATATATATATACATTCAATAATATACATTTAGAGTTTCTCTTCAAAACACTATCAAGTACTAGCACTGACCTGAAGTGATGCTCGCCGTGAGCAGCTTTCGGCCAAGCGTGGCAGACCCTGTTCGCTGTAGAGTCGTGCTAACACCAGAAAAACATGGCTCACAGTCTCATCACATGATTCAGGAACCTCATCAGCAAGGATCAAAAGCCTTTCGATGAACGGGATTGCACTCATGCTGTCTTTAAGCTTCACGTGAAGCTTTGCCAGGATGAAGCAGGCTCGGGCCTCGGCCGGCTGATTCTTGGCCAGGATGGCCTTTTTTAGTACATACTTCAATATCTCAGGGTCCTCACAGCCAAACAAACAATCAGGGACCGCCATCAACAAAGCAGACAAGCGCTCTGACAAAGTGAACAATTTGTCATGGTTCTTCTGTGTTAGGTAGATGAGTGCCAGGTTGGAGTAAATGGCAGAAAGCAGAAACATGTCTGTGAAATAATCCCTGGGTACATTCAAGGCTTCCTCATAATAAACCCGAGCTTGAGAGAACTTTGACCTCCCTGCACAAAGCAGTCCGAGAAGAAAACAGGATTCGGCTCTGCGCCCACGAGACGGACTTCTTTCGTGCCAATTCTCGGGCTACACCTAAATACGCCACTATATCCTCCTCGTCAGAGTGACCCTGGAAATGTGAGATGAGGAATTCTGGGTAAGCGGTGTACAGGAGCATGAACTCAGGCTGGTAGTCACGACTGCTCAAGAATGAGAGGAGAGCATGATGTCCATCAGGACTGGTGCTGTCCTGCTCAGAGCTGACACAAAAACGGGGGTGTCCAGGGATTCCTCTGTATCATTAGTTTTTATATCTATCTGGTGCTTGATGCTGAATGATGAATCGTCCTTTCTTTGAGTTTCATCGACCTCACTCAAAATCTGGTTGACTTTCTGTTTTAGATTGCTCACTTCTTGAGTCTTGTCTGAAGACAAAGAATAAAATAATAAATATATTTTTTTAGTAAAAATAAACAAACAGATCAATATTACTTAGCCCATATTTAAGGGACAGTTCACCCAAAACTAAAAATCTTGCAATTTACTCACCTTCAAGTTGTTCCAAACCTGTATGAGTTTTCTGTTGAACACAAAAGAAGATATTTTAAATAATTTTGGTAACCAGAGAGTAGACGGCACCCACTGACTTCCATAGTAGGGAAATAAATTCTATGGAAGTCAACTCTGGTTAACAACATTCTTTAAAATATCTTCTTTTGTATTCAACAGAAGAAAGAAACTCATACAGATTTGTAACAACATGAGGGTGAATAGGACTAAATGATGAGTAATTAAAACACGGATGAATGGACTTACTTCGAACTGGTCCTGGATTTTCTTTCGCCAGATCTGTGGTGTGTAAAACAAACATTTGTTAAATGGGCTTTTAAGTGACAAGTTTCATGCGCTCTCACTTTTGCACCAAGTCCACCATAAAATGTGGTGCAAAAGTGAGTTGTGCATCTGTAGAGGCAGTGGGCGGAGCCTCATGAGTTTCCCGGGCATGCGCTTGAACGGATTCTAGTTCACGCTCCTCGTTTCTCATCAGGTTTAAAGGAGAACTCCGGCGAACAATGAACCTTTGGTCTAATAAAACATTCTGAACTCAAACTTCTGAACTGTATGAACGGCGTTCGTGGATCAACTTATCGAGACTATATCCCTTTCACACGTACGACCACACCGGTGTGATCAGTCTTGGCTGGTCCCTGGAGCGTACGATCACACCGGTGTGATTAGAACGCTGAGTGCATCACGTGAGCAACTGCTAAATTCAAACTTGCTCTCGCGCGTTGGCTGACGCTGAGCCAGAGACAGACGCACTCAGTGCTGTCACATATCACAACTATTGACTGTTTTAAACTACATAATGTTTATTTTAGGTTTCAGACATGTAAATACACATAAGTACTAGCAAAACAATGATTTTGAGTTTGTAAAATACACACTGATGTCTATGAAAGTGGCAATAATAATCCTTTCAATTATAATAAGACGACACATTTTATTCATATCAGATACACATTGTGTAAGTAGCTTAACATTTGACCCTATTCTTCTCCCAGTTCACCAGCCACTTACTATCATGTATTTCGTGAGAAGTGGAGGACTTGACGTTGTAAATCCAACAGATCCGATTTTCTGAACTGAAAATGAAACTAAAATGGCGCCGCCCATTGTGCATACAGCTCAACTAACGCGATCGTTTTAAAGATGTTTAAACAACAAAACACATCCACTTGCCCATATTTGACAATCGGAATATCAGTGTTTCATGTTATAGCTAATACATTTATGAATATTTTTATTAAAAAAGGAAAAACGACATAAAAGCAGATCATCATTCCTCCCGCGCTCTGTTGTGGCTGTGCTGTGTCACGTGACAAGCAATGACGCGTCACCATGGAAACATTAAAGTGGCAAATTCTAAATAACGGTCGCCTTGAAAAACTCACGCTGGGGGTCAGTTAGAATATTTTAAACTTACGTGTGAAAGGGATATTCTAAGATGGCGCCTGCTGTGTATACATGAAGTGAACTGTCTTTATATAGTATCTTCTTATTAAACGGTCTGTACACTTACAAAGTTCTCAATGCTTCGTTTTTGCATTTATGGACCCTCATTATGTTACTGTGTCAGTGTGGGGCTATTTTGAGCCTTGTTAGTGGTATAAACTAGTGATTTCTTTTCACTTAGTCAATGCCCCCAGTGCTAGCATTATACGCTGAAACAGTTTTTACAGATAAAACTCTTTAAATTCGATTATCATGAAAACAAATCTCAGAGAACGATTGACTAGGTATCGATGTTTTATTAGACCAAAGGTTCATTGTTCGCCGGAGTTCTCCTTTAATGGATTATTTAAAAAAGGTAAATATAGTTTCAGTGCGAATTTAAACTACAACCGTGTATCATTTCATAAAGGTCATAATGTTTTTATTAGTTTGTACGGACTAAAAGATTGATGGCATTCACTTTGTGTAGGCCTATAAAGCACAGCAAACTTCAACTCGTTCATTTCGTTGTGCTTGTCCTCTGTATTGCAATGCTTTAAACTGCCTTTTGTTATCATTTGTTGAATGTCACTTTAATAAAAAAAAAATTACAAACAAAATATTAATTTACAAAGAAAATATAAAAAATAAGGTTTAAGGTTCCACTTTTACCTAAAACCAAAAATTCCAGAACACCTGAATGATTACAGCAACACTTATTTCCAACAGAAGAGCAGATTTAGAATATTCCTAAATACATGAACCATTACCATTCAGTTCATTTATTGCTAAACTTATAAAGCTTTACATCTGTGTCATTTCTGGCAATAATCTCTGGGAAATAACTCCACAACCATATCAGTGTACAAATAAACTTTTTCACCCTAAACTGATGTCTCTCTTTGTTATGTTCTTTCTTTGACCTTATGTTGCTCTGTGTGATGATCATTACAAATGCATGATCTACTTCTGACTTGAACTCTTGAAAAAAAAACCTTTAAACTTTGTTAAAACATGACATTCTGGCATTTTCATCAGATTTGCATGACAAAAGTTTGGAATCACTATGATTTAAGAAATGTTATACTTTTATAGCTGGCAAGGTCAATTTCATTAAACAGCACAACCAATGTCAACTGTGATAACAATCAGAAATGTTTCTTGAGCAGCAAATCATGATTTCTGTGACACTGAAATCTAGAGTAAAATGATCTCTGCCATGACAATATTGTTTTTTTTATACAGTCAATAAAAAATATTTCACAATATTACTGTTTTTAGATAAATCTTGGAACTTTTGAACAGTGCTTGACATTAATACCCGCCTGTGACTTCAAATTTACTGATACACATGTGTGGCTATTCTCCACAACTAAATTTCACTGTCACAGACGTTCAGTAGTTTTGCACCAAAAATATCTTCACATATGTAGCCCTCAATCGGGTCATGGGTCTACGACCCCATTCGACTTTTACTTAATAAAAAAAAGGTTTAAAAAAGTCACAAAATCTTATTCCACTGAGATGAAGGAATTCCTTCATCTCAGTGGAAGAAGATTTTGTGACTTTTCATACATTTTCTATCTAGCTACACACACAAAAACTGGGCTTGATTTGGTTGTTCTGAAGGTATGTAAAAAAAAATGTTTACACTTCGGGGTCAATATAACCCTACATGAAATGACTGGGAAATGTGAAAAAAAAAAAAAATAATAAAAATAAATAAACTAAATATATTTTCTTCATGTGTCAAAAAAAATAATAATAATATTTTTTTTTTACACAAAATGAAGGCCTAGTACTAGAACATAAATGCAATTAATGATAAGAAGTAAACAAAAAATGAAGACCATAGCCGATTCATATTTCCCGTCACGGTCACGGTAGGCTACGTCATTTCGTTACTCTTTAGCGCCTCAAGTGGCTGAATAATGTTAAACACTTCAGGTGCTTAGTTTCTGGAACTGATTGCACAGCTGAAGAAAACGACACATCTTTGTAAGTTAAAATCTGTTGTGAACCTGGCTCTATGGATTCTGTGTGTAACTTGTATGTGAATATGAACCACCAACAAGGTTTAAAAAAATATCGAAAGTATTATTTTATTCTCACTACGGGCACAAACGTTTTGTTTCAGCCCCGTGGTACACGACATTGTATGCGTCTGCTTTTATTGATAATTACGTTGTGTTATAGCATTGAAAACTGCTGGACAGTGTGACAGAGATGTCGAAGACACATAAGAAGGCAGGCAGTGAGTCTGGGAGAATTGTTTCAGCTCCACGATGGGAAGAACCTCAAGGTAAAACCGCAGGGCAGATTCGACACAAGATGCGCACGAACACACAATGACACATCTGTTTACATTCGCCTTCATTTTTTCCTGTTAAATAGATTTCTGTAACCCTGACAAACTGCTGTTGTGCCCCTATGACCCACATCATCTGATCCGGGCCTGCCGGTTCCCCTACCACCTTATCAAATGCAGGAAGGTGTGTACTGTGCAGAAACCTCACACAATCATTACAGTACAGCTAGGTATGTGGACAAAAAATTAAAACTCAACAAAAAGACAAATGGATAGCATGTGTGGAAGACCTGGTTACCCCCTTTACAAAATAAAAAGAAAAAAGTAAATATGTCAAGTATGAAGAAAGTTACATTTTATAGTTCAGTAATCAGCACCTATTTTTGTCTCATTTCTAAGGTGAAAACAATAGAATTTAGTGTGACCGAAAACAAGCTGTTTTTTCACAAAAATGCTCATAACTTTCTCAATATTCAATATATCTTAATAAAATTTTCTGTGGAGATGGGTTTCATATAGTTATTTGGATCTAACGTGGGTTTCATATAGTTATTTGGATTTTTACTTGATTTTAACACACATAAAGACTGATTTGGCCTATCTTTTAAAGTATTTTTTCTGACGAGCAGTTGTTGAAAATACAAATAATTCAATGGAAAACAACGATCCAAGGAAAATTATATATCCTTAATTTAAAAGATGGATTTTGGTTGAGTCATGCTATTTCCAGTTGTGTAAGAATATAGAGTTAACAATACTAACGCTGGTGGAGGAAAGAAAGTGGAGGACACCACACAAAAGTTGAGTGAAGCCTACACGACGCGCTGCATTTTGACAGCTTTTCTACAGGTAACGTTCAGTGTCGGTAGTCATAAAAAAAGTGGGGGAGTTTAAATGGCCACGAAATTTTGTACAGCACACCACAAACATATGTTCTTCATGTCTACCTTCCTCTGGAAAGGTGTCCAAAGTGGGTAAAAATAATTTCGTGACAGTTGAATTCTTCCGTATTATTTGAAATCGCCTTTCAGGAGGAAAATGCAGCCTGACTAGAAAAAAATGAAAACAAATGTGCCGTCGAAACCCTGAATGATGTGATTGGCTAAAAATAATCTAGGATTCCTACAGCGAGTCAATGAAAACAGCGCATTTTAGGAGACCCGCTCAAAATGATTCGGGAAAATCCGGCACAGAGATTTGGAACACAATGGCGGCCGCTATTTATTGAAATGTCCACATACCTAGTACAGCCACATTCTTAAATGCATCTCCACAATGTAAAGCAATAAGCTTTCATTAGGCCATAATCCATTCCGTATAGTTTTAATTTTTAACATGCGTAAGAAATTTAAGTTTAAAAGTTAATTTAATTGAGTAACGTTAGATTAATAAAAATCTAAAGTCAAGTTAGTATGATGTCATTGTGGCTTATAAACCTACCTGTTATTGTTTAGTTCTTGCATCTGTTCAACACTGCTAACTCAACTACAGTAGCAAACATCCAAGGGGGTCACAAGATGACTTTAAATTGAAAGTTTTTTTAATGTTTTTCTAATAGCCCAGATGTACAGTAGGTCCACAAAATGTAATTTGTCTACTTGTATGCAAATTAATGAGGAAATCTGTAGCACTCGTTGACACATTATTAGACAGACGACAGATTAGAACCAAAAAGTTATGAGCCCGTATTCACAAAGATTTTAAGAATCCTCTCAGAAAACTCTTAATTTAGATCGAGTCTTAGCATAAGAGCGATTATTCGGGACTGATAGAAGAGCCACTCTGAGTAAGGGAAAGACAAAAACGTTCATCTTAGTGAGGAATCAAAAATCTGTTTTAGTTAAATGCACATCACAATATAGAAGAAAATATCCGTCACTACCTCTGTTTCATCGTGATGTTAACTAGTGTTGTTAGATGTCTGTGATCTTAATATTATTTATAGAATCACCCTGAGTTGATCAGTGAATTATGGACATGTCCATTCAATGCGCGCCACTTGATGAGAAAGGATGAGCTGTCTCATCACATCTTAACCTGTGTGGACTCGATGCTCTGTTAGGGAGACCTACGGTAAGATCTATTTTATTTTCATGATATTTGATACTGCAGACACACACCATGCATAAATGAATCTGACATTCAGTTGTACACAGAACTGATCCCAGTCTTTTTTGCAATGTTAAAAGTGGCCAGTGAGAAGACTGATCGCAAGTTTCAAATCCCAGTGAGCACCTGGACTGCACCCGTGTGTGATGAAGACTGGGATGAAGGTAAGACTCTGACCCATGTCCAGAGTTAAAGGGCGGGTTTACTGCTCTTTTTCTTTGCATGATTGTGTTTATGGGGTGTAATATAACATGTATCCATGGTTTTTTTTTTTTTAAAGTCTTATTTTTCATAAATTTCACCTTTATTGTCAGCCGCGCTCTCCTCTGTCCCCTGAACGAGCGGTTCACTTCCTGAGTCTATGAAAACACTCCCTCAGAACCATGTAGCGGGCTCAGATTGTTTCGTTTGGGCCGGTGTGTTGTGATTGGCTAAACTGTCGCTCACGTTGTCCGGAAGATTAACGCCCATGACCTTTACGGGCGAAACGGCGGGCATGCCAAATGTGGATAACATAGACGGTGGATACACGTAAATAATGATGTGGAGACTGCAGTATCAGTGAGGCAGAATCAGACCGAGAAAGCCCGCGATGAATCGAGTCAAGCAGAACCTCACCACACACGGCTCTTAATAAAGGTTTCTGAATGATAATTTGCTTCATTTTTTAACTTTATACACGTTTGTTTTACACAATAGCATCTGACTGGCAACGATAGCAACTGACCGGCTAACTAATGTTAAACACAAACAGCGTTGGCAGGTTTACGTTCTTGATCAAATTGAAAATAAAGTCATAAAGCATATATACATGAAAAATACATTTACAACATTAGTACTTATACAAAATTCAGGTCCATAATGTTTGTACGCGTTTGCCGTAGACACAAAATAGCCTAACTAGTAGCCCATAAAGCCTACAAAGCCAGCGCTGGCATTTGAAAAAAAAAAAAAAAAACAACGCTACGTCGGGAATTATACATGCAAATACATTTAAAATGATGAAGTCTTAGCCTACTTACAGGTTGTGGCCCAACAACTGCTGACTTTTAACTGCTGGTTTTAAAGTTGGATCTGCTTCATGATTTAGAAACAGTTTCTTGTTTACGTTAATCCAGTGTTGAACTCGTGGAGATTCTGGAAGCTGTCTTCCGTAAATGCGCAGCACAGAGAGCTAGATTACGATCGTCACTTTCAGGAATATAATCAAACACAAATTGTATCCATTGTTGTCGAAGTATAGCGTCCGTGGGTAGCCCGAAACACAGAAGACTTGACAGCTGCGTGAACACAACACACTCAACGCATGCCCTTTCCTGCATATTCCGGAGGGAGTGGTTGATGCAAATGTGTGGGTTAGTGACGTACCATAACCCAGCTGTAGTCCCAATCGAGTCGTTTTTGTAGGCAATTATACTTCCTGATTTTTAAAAGACGATATCTCTGCTTACATTGAACTTTCAGTGCTGCAACTGTGCAGATACTGTTCATGCACCAACAGCAACATTACACACTATTTAAAATCAAAAAAAGTGAAATCGCAGTAAACCCGCCCTTTAAAGTCACCATGAAATCAAAATTTCCACTACTTATTTTTTAATGGAATATTGCACTATTTATTGTTTTACCTTTTTTTCACATTCACACGCCCTCTTAATCTTTAATCAAAAAAATGAAGAAAACAACCTCCCTCTTGCAACAACATCTCTATTGACGTGTTTTTTGGCAGGATGGCACGAGAACCCATCTCTCACGTGACATCACAATAACAAACCACAATGATCCAAACTCTTTGATAGTACAAAATGTACAAAGATTTGTTTGTATGGTGTATAAACTTTAACATCTGATTATGTCTGCGTCTTACAGAAGTGGACAAGCATGCAACCGCAGCGCCATCTTTTGTCAGGGATGTGTCCAAATCGCTTCCTCAGGACAGGTCAGTGTAGAGCGGGGTTCTCATATCATTATCTGGCCCTCGTGATCCACTTTCCTGGAGAGTTTAGCTCCAACCTTGATCAAAGTCACCTGCCAATAACTGTATGTAAATATGCCTGTAGTAATCCTGAAGATCAGGGTTGTGACCGAATTCTTCACTATTCCTTACATTAGTCCACTAATATAGTTCACTTGAGGGAGCGAATTAAAATTCTGCAAATTCGGATGCTGTGTGCTCCAGAAAGGCTGCTGCTTTTGCATAGACATGCATCACAATAATGAACATGTAGTGAATACTGTAAAAAGGGCCACACAATCGATCTAAATGGCGGGTTTCGATGTGTGGTGAAGGTTTCAAGCGTGTACTGTCTTTTCTCAGGGATGTCAACGATTAATCGACGATCGATTAATTGTCGATAATTAGGGGTGTAACGATACACAAAACTGACGGTTCGGTTTTCCACGGTTTTAACGTCTCGGTTCGGTTCGATTCGGTTTAGAAAGCAAAAATGGCTTTTTTTTTAACAGTGGTTTAATGAAAAAAAGGTCTTTGTCTTTAAATTAATTCAGTTACAATTAAACATTTCACAAGGATTTAAAAAAATCTGCTAATGCTGTGAACTATATTGAAGGCTGCACATTACTATAACATTAAATGTTGTAGCCTAGACTTTTAACCTAAATTCAGATGCCATTTATTTTTTAGATATAATAATCAACACACAACACATTGTATGAAAACATGTAAACTGAACATAAGGCAGTTTTTACATTAACTTGTGTTTTTACTCTAATAATTACACAGTTGTCATCTTCATGAAATATATTTTAAACATAAATTAAATAATCAAGATATCATTAACAGGTTAAGTAAAATATAATATACAGGCTAGACATAGTGCATTTATTTAGTGCAAAGGTTCATTTATAGGAAGTTGTGGACACTGAATCACTTGCCTGCTCAGGTAAATATAATGCTAGTGACAAGCTATAAGCTTTGCTGTTTTCATTGATTCTTTCCGCTGCTGGAACACTGATTGAGCGATTACACGAGTTATGATGCCTTTCAGTAGAGTATACTGTATCTTTCAACATACCTTCAGGTGTCTTTTCTGTAACTGAGGAAGAGATGATCGCGTTACCGCCGCCTTCGCTGCCGCTTGAAGATGACGAGCCTATAAGCGATCTGTCACGTCACATCAAAGAGCGCCAATCATTATCGAAAGTAACAAAAAAACACGGAGCTTGTTATTTGGTGTTAATGCTGGTTAGGCTACAAAACTGAATTCATTGTGTACTGTTTACATAAAGCATGAGGTCCATTGAGCCGGGCTGGGCGGGGCCGGGGTAGCAGGGGGGCGGGGCGTGTTCGGTACGCAATGACAGTATCGCGATTCGAATCGTGAGTTCAGTATGGCGGTTTTTCGGTTGGGTTCAGAAAATCGTTACACCCTATTCGATAATACATTTAATCGATAAAGCTTATCGATCATCCATTAAGCATGCGCGTGCGTGTGCGTGTTCATTCACGTGTGCTGCTCAACCGCGAAACATGTAAGCGAGCGGAGTTATGTTTGGGACTATTTTACACCATCATGACAATACGTTGGCGTGTGCATTCGCAGCCTTTTGTTTTGTGCAAATGTAAGTTGTAATAGTTTATTTTGTGTACGCCTATGGCCTATCTATATCTGCTTTATCTCATATTGGATGTATTTGGTTAAGAATTGACATTAATAAGCATGATGATCTTTAGCGCGCGCTGCTCAAACGGCAATGCACGACTGATGATGACTATTGGGACTGTTTTATTACATAATATTATAAAGAAAACAATATTGTAATAAAACATTGTGAATTATTTGGGTTGAGTTGCCGTGTCGCGTTGTTCCAGGAAGAGCGCGTCCACAACATGAGTCATTCTGAATGGCACGTAAGCTAACGTTAGTTCAAGTTCACTTGTGCATTCACCTCATTTTGTGCAGATATAAACTGTAATATTATGTTTATTTTGTATGTATCTGATTAATTTCATTTAGTATGCGTTTCTTTGAGTTAAATAACGTGCTAGCAAAGTGCTCAATGGAGTTATGCATACAGCGCGCGCTGCTCAAGCAGAATGCACGACTAACAATAACGATGATTAATTTGGGACTGTCATATTACATAACATGAGAACACTATTTTATTAATTCGTTGTGAATTCATTGGGTTTAGTTGCCGTTTTCAGTGCGTTGTTCCAGGAAGAGCACGTCCACAACAGTCACACATTCTGACAAGTGCATCTGAGGCGGTAGGTGTCGGTGACACGTTATATAGTCGTTTTATTTGATTATTAAATAATTAACTTAATTATCAATCACATCGAAACATTTTACAATCCCACTAGCCCTTTATTTAGATTAAAAACATTCTCATTAATTTGTTGAGGAACATAACGTTTTGAGCAGCATTTGCAGACCCTGTTCTGCTGTTGGCCATATGACACTGAGCAGACGCATATTCCAGTATTAAGGCTAACGATTAATCGATTAATTGATCGTTAATTTGAACGACGATCGATCATGGGAATTTGTGAAAATTGACATCCCTAGTCTTTTCCATGGGAAAGTGAATTTTAATTAAAATGCAACACATTTAATCTTATGTATTAACTCGTTTCATCTGACTCCATAAAATGAAAAGGTTTATCAATGATATCTGTGCATCATTCAATACGTTAATGCTTGACTATTCCTTTTAACTTAATGAAAATATAGTCAAAATCTGTTGGAATAATCAAGTATAACAATTTATTATGTCGGGTAAATGTATTATTACAATTCCACAAGATAATCAATGCAAACCATTAAATGCTTCAAAGAACAAAGAACTTCAACATATTACATGAGCTGAGTCAAGAAGACACAACATCACGGGCTGATCTGAATACAGAATCGCAGCCTCGAACTCTAGTTACATCTCTCTTTATAATCAGACCTCATTTCATATGCAAGTTTCAGTGGAGATTTACTGGATCCCCCAACATGTTTATTGGGGCCAGACGTGTGAAGTCAAAGGCACATCCTTCTTTGTGGAAGCTATTTCTATATTCTTAAAAACCTTATTACCTTTTCTTTTATTACTTTGGGAATGAGACATTATTACCAGTCACCCTGAGACTTTGAAAATGATACCAAACACTTCTTAAAGATTATCACATTCATATTAAAAACCATATTCTTGTGAGTTTTCAGTGTCATAGAGAGAGAGTGAGAGTGAGAGTGAGTGAGTGAGAGAGAGAGAGAGAGAGGCAGGGTGTCATATGTTAATTTGCAAGCAATGCCAATTTGTTTTCAGAGGGCATTGGTCAGATATTTTCTTGGTCAGATATTTTCTCTTTAACCAGTTTTCCAGTCTTACAATACTTATTACGAATTACTGCATTTTAAGAATACTTAAAGGGGTGGTGATTGCGCAGTGGATAATAAACATGTCTTTGGTGTGAGAGACCCTGGTTCGAATCCACTGTGAGACACCAATGTGTCCCTGAGCAAGACGCTTAACCCCTAGTTGCTCCAGAGGCGTGTGACCTCTGACATATATAGCAAATGTAAGTCGCTTTGGATAAAAGCATCAGCTAAATGAATAAATGTAAATGTACTTTTCCCATCAACTGGGAAAAATGCACCACACTGCTGTATGCTCCATCCAAGAGGCATGTGTGCAAAAAAGCCCAACATGGATGAGAAGCAATTTTTCAAACAGCCATTCAGATTTTTGTATTTGCAATGGTGTTCATCACAGCACCAAATACTTAGACTTAGTAGGCTATTTATGCCTCGTTTCCACTTGAGCGGTACGGTACGGTTTCGGTTCGGCACGCATTTATTTGCGTTTCCACTGTCAAAAGTTGTGAATGGTACCAAAAAGCGAAGCCGTACCGTACCACTATTTTGGGTACCCTTTCGTTGGGGTACCTAGCACAGTGAAAGGGTACTAAAAGGTGGAGCTAGACTCACTGCAGAACGGTGATTGGTGGACAGAGTATCGTCACTCGCACATGCTACAAGGGCATTAGAAGCATAAAGTTGAAATATTATTCTACTGTTATTGTGTC
The DNA here is from genome assembly GCA_030378365.1 of Hybognathus amarus. Taxonomy (NCBI): domain Eukaryota; kingdom Metazoa; phylum Chordata; class Actinopteri; order Cypriniformes; family Leuciscidae; genus Hybognathus; species Hybognathus amarus. The sequence goes on along the minus strand of JAQIUQ010002622.1, from coordinate 297,013 downwards.
ATGAAATGTAGTTTTAAGAGTTTTTCAGGCGAGAAAGTAGTTTTTTAAAGCTCAAATCTGTGGTTTATTTATAGATTTATGATAATTTGACTGAGATCCATTTCAAGCGATCACCGGACGCTCGCGCTCGTGTCCACCGCCTGGAACAGCCTTACCTCGGCTAGTCGCTCTGATGTTTGCCGCTGACTCGGACGGCTCTGTAGTGGTTAAACATGAGATATAGTTCGTCTTGTATAAACCTAACAGGTGATCTTTGGTCTCGTGAATCTATAATTCGTTCCCTGGCCAATAGTTTTGGCAGAAGGCTACGTGAAGTTTCATATCTTTGAGCGCTGAATTTGTATATTTGACTGACTGAATTGTTTCTTTATGTTATTTAAGCTTTACTGTATATCTGTTTGTACCTTTTACTTATACTTTTATAATGGCTATTATTGATAAAACTGAAATGCAACAAAAAGAGATAATTTTGTCATTTTTTAAATTCTATTACAAGATAATGTGTTGTTTATTGCAACATTTGTACCAATACGATATGCAATACATTACATATTGCCTGGAATATGTTTAATATTTTTACATTTAAACAAAAAGAGGCAGGGTTGTGTTTTATATTTAGTTTTGTTATAAATATAACGACATACATGCAGTGAATAATCAATAGGCTATGCGTTGCCTGAACCACATTTGTGTGCTTTAAAATGTTTAAAATGTATTGAAATGAAATCGAAAAGAAGCAGAGTGGTGTTTTATAACATATTTCGTTTTATTGTTGCCTAAAATGAACATTAACCGGAGTCGTAGAGCCAGAGCGAGCTGAGTGCCGCATTCAAGAACGCGCTGTTCCATTAGCAGGGATCATTCTCCTGAGTCGGACTTTGCGATGACTACTTGGTATTGAGAAACGCCTAATGCCAGCGCTTGTTTCTAGTGACAAACATACTGAGAAGCAAGAACAAGATCTGAGGGCTGTTTCACAAAAGCAGAATTTAGAAATCCAGGATAAGAGATAAAGCTGGGCTTGACCTAGTGTGATCAGTGCATCCTGGCTTTATCAGTTTCACAAAGGCCAAACCAGGCTCAGGAGAAGCGGCTATGTCAAGCCAGGTGTAAGTAATTCAGATAAGTGGGTGTCAACAGCAGTCCATACAGTCCATCACAGATTCATTGATGCTACAATGGATAAGTTGCGTGCGCCATTCAGCTGGTTGAGATTGATGTGGGATTTTGAAAGTAATTAGTAATTAAAAGTAATTAAATACTTTTTAGAGAGAGTAATTGGTACAGTAATCTAATTACACTGTTGAAGAGGAAATTAGTAACTAGTAATTAATTACTTTTTTAGAGTAACTTACCCAACACTGCATACTTCACACCAAATGAGCAAGATCTTTTAATGGAGACTTACGAGGAATTGAAGCACATTATACTCAGAAAAGGAAACACTGCCGCTATTATAAAGGAGCGAGAAAGGGCATGGCAAACAACAGCGAATCGACTGAATGCGCTACTGAAAACCTCATAATTATACATTCAAGGAGTTACTTGTCATTTGCTCAAATGAACAACTGTAAACTTTAAATTGAACAGTGGAAGTCAATGTTGTAACATGTGTGAATCTGACAGCTGATTAATTTATGTTACTCTTTTTTGTTACACATCCTATCAATATTTATAAAGAACAAACATGACTGGACCAAAGAGGACCTGGCAACAGGTCAAGATCAAATATAAGAACATTGTGCAGACTGGTAAGTGTCTGATAACATTTTGGGACCCAACAGTCTGCACAGGTAGCGGATGCCATCCCCAGGTCGGACCTGTCCCGAAACACTCTTTCACGTCTGAAAGGCCTTCTCAATATAAGTGCTTCATCATCTACGATGTCATCCAAAAATGGGCATGCCATTGTAAAGGACGAAACATGTGTTTAGAGCTACTTACTTATATTGCCTGACTTGATTGACAAAACTTTTGCTTCTTTATCAGCCATTTCTCTAATTCCCTCATCACATGCAATAGCCTATTAAAGACCTATCTGTCAAACTTAGAACAACAGCAGTCTTCAAAAACACAATTGAACAGTAACAATGCCCATATGGATAATTATTATTATAGTTAATAATGGTGGGCTACCATCATAATGTTACAATAATAATAGTATTTGACTAAATGCCAATATGTATCTGAGGTATTTTAATGCAGGCTGATAAAAATTGCGCTGAACACATAGATAACAAAATGGAATAACTGACAAAACACATTGGTTTGTGATTGGCGTGACCGCTGACTGAACAGATGAGGCACCAGGATTGACTAAGCCTGACTGTTAGCCTGGTCTGGAGCAGGCTAGCTGCACAGAATAAATCGCCATGGTAACTTATGTGCTACTGCTTTCGTGAAACTGAGTACCGGCTTAATTCAGCCAGGATATCTGGAAAATCCCAGCTTAATCCACTATCTTGGTTTTGTGAAACAGCCCTCTGCTGTGCTGTCTGTCATCCATTGTTGTTTACTATGTCGCTTTCTTCGCGCGAAAATGACGTCGATGGCTTCTTTCCAGCAAACACCCACGCCTATCAAGTAAGGGTACTGTTGGCGGTGGAAGCGCAAGCTCTGATCATGGTGTACCCGACCCGTACTGTACTGTACTGTACCGTACCGTACCGTACCCATCAATGGAAACGAGGCATTATTTTCAAACTACAACATGCCCTAGATATTGATAGAAAAATGTACTGATTCCTTAATTTTTTTTCAGTAAGACTTTACCATAATGCTTCATTGGTTAAAGGGATAGTTCACTTTGAAATTAATTTTTTATATGTTTTAGCTTACCTCAAGGGCATCCAAGATGTAGGTGTCTTTGTTTCCGCAGTGTTTTCAATTTTGTCTGTCAGTCATATATTGCAGGTATAGGGGGTCCACGTGCAAAGCATGCACAGAGAAGTCCAAATAAAAGATTATTTAATGACTCGTAAATGTAAGTACACATTGATGGCCTAAGACACGAAACGAGCGGTTTGTGTGAGAAAACCAACAGTATTTATATTGTTTTTACCTCGTGTAATCACAATGACGTCCAAGTGATCTGAATCAGTTGTGCAATGTCCAACTGAACCGAACTGAATCATGTTCAACGTTGCGCCGGAAGTGATCTCGGAGATTTCAGAAGTTTTACCTTTTACTAAACATATTTAGACATACCGAAATCGTCTTCATTGAGATTTCCCGTAAAAATATGTTCAGTGAAAAGTAAAACTTCCGAAATCTCTGTATAAACAAAGAGTGATGTAGGCGCGCAAGCGATCACTTCGGCGCATGCGCAGACCAAAGCGCCCGTGCCGTCAGATCAGTTTAATATGGCTATGATTACACGAGGTAAAAACAATATAAATTGTTCGTTTTCTCACACGAACCACTTGTTTCGTGTCTTAGGCTATCAATGTGTACTTAAATTTACGAGTCATTAAATCATCTTTAATTTGGACTTTTCTGTGCATGCTCTTCGAGGTGAACCTAGGGAGGACCCCCTTAACCTCCAGTGTATGACTGATAGACAACAACGGTTTGACTGAAAAATGTCAAAACTGAAAATACTGTGGAAACAAAGACACCTACATCTTGGATGCCCTTGAGGTAAGCTAAAACATATCAAAACTTAATTTCAAAGTGAACTATCCCTTTAACATCAGTTAATTAATTAGTTAACATAAATGGACAATAAAAAATTTACAAATAAAAAAGTAACTTTTTTTAACAGACACGAGCCACTGTAACGTCTGAACTAACAATGTTTTTATTTTTATTAATTAAGGTTAACAAAGAATAATAACTTCTGTAACAAATTTAGCTATTGTTAATGTTCGAAACATTTATTTGCTTGATATTTTTTTGTGTATTGCTTTATTAAATTTAAATGTTCAGAGTTCTTTTTGTTCTAAGAAAAAAAGTTATTAAACCTTGAAACCTACCGTATCGTATTTAACCTACTTTAAAAGTTGTTAAAGTATGACAACACTTATTTCAATATTGTGATAAAACCGTATACCATGATAAAAGCTTCAGCAATTATTATTAGAACATGACAATTTTATACCTACTTTTGCATAGTTTTATACCTACTTTTGCATTGCTTGCTGTTTAATAATTATTTCAAACTTTGCAAACTGGCAGCTCCAGTAGAAAGATCTGTCATGGAATCTAGCATGTATAAACCTTAAATAAACAATTTAATAATCAATTAAAAATGAATAGATAGCTGTATATTATTACGGTTTGGAAAATGGATGGATGGATTCTGGCAATCTTCTGGCAAGACATAATTCATTTGGTGTGACCGTCATGGTGCATTATGGGTATTTTCTAGCTGTTGAGTATACATCGGTTGTACACTCGTTATTGTGGTGCATTGTGGGATTGAATGAGTGCACTTAATAACGTCCACTGGTTTCGGACATCACTACTAAAGGCTCCACAAATAGTGCCCTATTTAAGGGTATAGATTGATTTTCGGTCAAGGCTCTTGATTAGCTTTTTCAGGTGTGTTTGGAGGGTTGGAGCAAAACTCTGCAGGAAAGTGGAGCTCGAGACCCAGAGATGAGAACCCCTGATGTAGAGCTAACAATGTTAGGCTGAAAATGTCTCATTTTGAAGGCTGTGTCCTCCGGAGGTCGCATTTGTCGTAGAGCCATTGTTCCTTGTGAAGCATAAATAGTTGTAATTTCTGACTTTGCAAGTTTGCATGTAATGGTTTCTTTACTGAAATGAGACAGCTTCAATGACATATTTGGCCGACACATGCAACCTCCAGTGAGCAGCTTGAATCATATGCCAGTGGTTCCCAACCCTGGTCAGATAAGAGATAGTTAAAAATGTGCAGTGTTGGGGTTACTCCAGGACCAGGGTTGGGAACCACTCTATTATACCATAGCATTTAGACTTATAGTTAATGTAGTTGGTAATAGACCATACCTGTCAACACTCCCGTTTTTCCTGGGTTTCTCCCATCTCCCGGACCCCTCCCGGTTTGTTATTCTTCCGGGAAACTCCCGTAATTTGCATTGCCCAAACTCCTTTATGAAAAATTGGACCAATATGTTTGCCTAATGTTGACCAGTTGCCAGATTTGTATTAAATGCATTATGTTCACACAATCCACACACCATTTACAATTTCAGCCCGTTTGTCAGCTCAACCTGGCAACCTATAATGGTACGGTCACACCGGACGCAAATAGCGCGTCAGGCGCAAATGATTTCAATGTTAAGTCAATGCAAAGAACGCGTTCACGCGTAGAAAATTCCTGCAGCGCGAATGAGGCGTAGAGCGCGGCGCAGAAGATGCGAATACGCCTCGTTGAATGATTTAGTTAGTGCCATTTGTGCATTCATGCGTTTGAAGCGAATTCGTGTCTGCTGTCCAAGTTGAAAAATCTTAACTTTGGTGTCAGATTCGCGCGCATTAACCAATCAGGAGCCTAGCTGCTTGCTCACGTGGTGAAGTATCTGGATGCTTCAATAAATTATTTTGTAATATGACTAAATGCATGGTGGACTTATGCACAACAAAGCAAATATTTTATCACTTAACTTTATTTCTATATACGAGACATGTTCATTTTGTATTGAATGTTATTCATTCCATATCTAGATTATATGAAATAGTATTATGATGTAAAGACAACCAACATGTGCATAAGTTCGTGTCTGGGCATGAGAGAGAAAAATCACAGGACAGGTTAAAGGTGCCATCTTGCATATTAAATCTAATCATATTCCATATTCCATAACAGATGAGGGCAGTATACCTCCAGAAATTGAGTTGTGCCGCGGCCGCACGCACTCTCACGTCTTCAAACAACACAAACGAGCGCTGTTTTGCTGTCTTTCTCGCACATATTATTCAAATAATTTGACACGATAGTAAAAGGTTGGAAGACCGCAGTTTCACGTGGAGCATTTGGAGATTTTTAGAGATCAGAGACTCAATGAACCACATCTCAACACTAAATGATGAAGACCGTCTCATAGACGCCTGTCTCAAAAACAAGCTGGTGCATTTCGACGATATGAGAAAATAAAAGCCTGGGCAATTATTTTTAAGTATTCGTTTTGTTCATATTACACTTTTATTGTTAGTTTGAATTAATTAGACAGACCACATTCGCTGATGTTGATCAAGCTAGCGCCATTCAGAGCTGCCAACTCTCACGATTTCACCGTGAGACACGCAATTGACACTTAGCAAGCAGGTTAGTTAAGCTCTCAGATTCTGTCAATTTTATTACGCAATTCAAACAATAAATACCGTTTTGGCGCTTGTACATGTTACACCACAGATCCCTTGCGCACGTGAACCGATCATCTCTACTAGCTAATGGAAAAAGAACATCAACACTTTTGAAAGATATTGTATGCTACAACTTACCAAAATGTATTCCTCATACATAATGTCGACTAATCATTTTTTGAACTCTTCCTTGAACTGAAATGTAGTAGTGGGCTGTATTTCCACACGACTGACATCAGGACAGGTTCAAGCACACACACACACACACACACGCGCACACGACTTACTCGTGTACTACTGCAGTTTGGCTGGTGATAATGTTGCGCGCCCGCATACCGCCTCCCATGGCTGAAACTGGTATTACGACACCTGACGGGCCGGGGCTAGAAAATTAGCATGCTAATTTAGGTTTATATCTTGGCAGCACTATAACTTTTCAGTTTTTTAATGACATCATTGCACTTATTTCTTCGCGTGTATTTGATGCGTGTAGCTCATTTTTTGGATATTTATACCTCAATTATCGGCACCTTTAATAACTTTTTGAAGGCTGGCTCTATTTATCATCAAAACAAAAATAAATGACCGCTAGATTAGGTGGATGAGGGCGAGGGTGATCCTCGCTCCGATGCGGGAACAACAGGTCATCAAGCTGGCGTGTGACAGGCGGAAGTACCGCTGACAGCGGCCGCCATCCAGCGCAGCTCTTGGAGCAAGCAAACGGTTCGCCTCTGAAGGGTCCGGTGGACACATATATGGCGGCGATGATCCCCACGCCACTGTTCTGCTCTCTCCAGAGTAAATACAGACCGGTGACTCTCTTGATGAATGCTCGGTCGACAAAAAAAATGGCCGCCAACGGATTTCGATTCTGATGCACGTCACGTGCGTAAATTTCGCATCAAACTTTTGTTTTACGCGCGTCAGTTTCACTCTTGACACGCGAATTAACACAAAGTGGTCAGAGCGTCAAACTAAACTCGTCAGGCGCGAATTTGACGTGCTATCGCGTCCGGTGTGAACACACCATAATAAAGTTGCGCAGTCACGGAAAGTTTAACCCGAAAGCATCGCGGGCATGACTGCCACGAGATCACACCGGTTTGGTTTCAAAATACACTGTCCAAGAAAGCAGCAGTTGAGAGCAGCTAAATCTGCCACATACAATTACATCACTTAAAAAAAAGTGAGCACATATTCATGTTTACAGGACAAACTGTACTTGTGTCAACAAAAGAGACGCAGTTATTTATGCTCCAGGAACGAACTGTAAATGTGTTAAAATGTGAAATGTGTGTGAAACTGGGATGTTTTGTTGTAATAAAATAACAAATAAAAATTTGAATTAATTATGTAAATAATGCACTTAACACATGCACTTAACAATGAACACCCCCCAACCACCCCTTCCGCACAAATCTCCTGGATTTGAAAAAAACAAATGTTGACAGGTATGTAATTGCCAATCATTTTGATCAGATTGGTTAAATATTACATCCAGACAACGGAATCATGAACTCCTCATCTCTTTTTATATTAGGGAGAACAACTGCATTTCCAGAAATGTGATTTCTGGTTCTCAGGGCACCACGAATTCTCCCTGGACGAGCAGCTGTACTGATTTTTGAGCTTTTTAATACATCCACCATGTCAAGACTACTATTTTTCATTTACAATGAATACTGATAGTGTTGGTTGCTTGTTTTGCCATTTTATTGTCTAGATCACTAGTTCTTGTAGTGATAAATTAGTTCCCTAATCTTGAGTTCAGTTTCCCAAAGGTGGAACAATAGAGGTGGTTTAGGTTCTGTTTACACCACACAAAAGAAAAGCTTACGACCAGGATATTTAGAAGGCTTCAGTTGACGTGTTTTGTGTTGTCGTCATGTTTGCTTTGTGCCTGTAATTCTACCTCTGTGGTCTCTTAGGGAATGCCATAAATGCTTGACAAATGCTAATCAGAGAGCAGATACTGTAGTAAAAGCAAATAAAACTTCATTTATAAATGTTAAGATTCAAAAACCTGTGAGCCTTACCAAGTTTGTAGTTTGTGCCAACATCACTCTGGCATATTTTCTTCAATATAGAAATAGTCTCCTCTTTAATTTTGTCCTGATCCAAGGTAATAATTTGTTTGTCCTCGTCTTTCAAGAATATGTCAGATGATCTATGATGGAAGCACACAATAAAGTTATTGTTAGTTAAACTGTTACATTTTAGACATTCTACTATAAGTAACTGCAATCTCATGTCAGCTAACTCTCATTAGAGTATCAGGAGTAGGGTTGGGTATCGTTTGAATTTGAACGATTCTGATTCCGATTCCTTGTTTCGATTCCGGTTCCTAACGATTTTGATTCCGATTCTTTTAACAGGCAGGGTCAAAAAAAGTTAGCTAACCTTGCTAACCAACGGTCACAAATGTTGCATTTTGCCGAGATTTCGTTATTTTTAAAAAAGTGAAGCCACACTTTGGACCGCCGACGTAAGCTACTCATGTTCGACTCACACGGTTATGCCAACACTTGTGGTAGACGCTTCTTTGTTGGTGTTGTTCAGCGGTTTCTTCTATCTGGTCGAACCGACTGTGAATATCGAAATTAAGAATCGAAATGTTAACTTTTGAACAATTCGGGAAAAACAAAAAGTTAGTCCCGGTTCCAATCGAATACTCGATTCTCTTGATACCCAACCCTAATCAGGAGACTGTTAGGGTTCAGGTTTGTAGAATAAGTTGACGTAGTTGTAAAGTAACTTAGTCTGTTGAGCATCAAAGGTGTTAGCATGCAGCTATAATGAGAGTTAGTTGACATTGTAGTTGCAAAATAAAGTGTTACCAAACTGCAAAGTCAGCCAGAAAACAAACTAAATATTCATAAATTCACACAAGCACTTACTCACAAAATGAACCGGTTGCTTTGACCAAGTTGGTTTTGACAAGTCCAATATCCCCAGTTTTCTCAGATTTTCCCATAAACCATTCAAAACAGGCCACCAGCAGGCCCAGGATGATGATGCGTTCACCAGCCTGGAAACTCAGTTCATCTGGCCCGTCAGCCTCGTAATCCGCTGTGGTCTCACAGAGCCCTACTGCTGTGAGAGATATTGTTACAAGTGGGGTAGAGTTAGATAAGTGGACTGGGAAGATGACAATGCTGCACTGTTCTGCAAAAATAGTATATACTATATAATCTCAACCCACTACATATAAATATCTGAGTAGAGCCTTCAAATTTCTGAATCCTCTATCATTTTCTAATCATTATTATGTTTATGTTATCGTTATTAACTTTAAAGCTTCTTGCTCTTCTATTATTATACAATTATGCTATTCATAATCATCAAGGATTGCAAGTTAGACGTGTAATGTGTATATGTATAAGAATTAAGGTTGTGTGTTTTTTTTATAATTTCAATACTCAATTTACAGTTGCCAATCTTGTACATCATATGCAATTTAATTTTTAGTTATCTTGAGTATTCTGTGATAGTTGTTGAAATATAAATAAATAAATATTATTATCTTGAAAAATGCATTAAATTGATCAGAAGTGAGAATAGACTACTAATATTTACTAATACTAATACTTGTCTCAAATGAATGATGTTCTTTTCAACTTTCTCTTCATTAAAACATCTTGAAAACATATCTCAATTTCCACAAAAATATTATGCAGTACAGCTGTTTTCCACAATAGATAATAAGAAATGTTTCTTATGCACCAAATCATTTTATCAGAATGATTTCTGAAGGATCATGTGCACATTGAAGAGTAATGATGCTGAAAAATCAGCATTGCTTCACTGAAATAAATAACAGTCCACATTGCATTATTTCACAATATGAGTGTTTTTACAGTATGTATGATCAAATAAATGCATCTTTGATGACGCATAAAAGCCTTCTCTCAGAATACCAACCGTAATATTTTGAACAGTAATGTACACTCCCCTAAAGGATTAGTATGAACACCATACTAATACTGTGTTTGACCCCCTTTCGCCTTCAGAACTGCGTTAATTTTACATGGCATTGATTCTAGCGAGGTGCTGAAAGCGTTCTTTAGAAATGTTGGCCCATAGGATAGCATCTTGCAGTTGATGGAGATTTGTGGGATGCACATCCAGGGCACGAAGCTCCCGTTCCACCACAACCCAAATATGCTCTATTGGGTTAAGATCTGGTGACTGTTGGGGCCATTTTAGTACAGTGAACTCATTGCCATGTTCAAGAAACCAATTTGAAATAATTTGAGCTTTGTGACATGGTACATTATCCTGCTGGAAGTGGAGGCCATAAAGGGATGGACATGGTCAGAAACAATGCTCAGGTTGGCCGTGGCATTTAAACGATGCGCAATTGGCACTAAGAGGTCTAAAGTGTGTCAAGAAAACATCCCCCACACAATTACCACCACCACCAGCCTGCACAGTGGTAACATGGCATGATGGATCCATGTTCTCATTCTGTTTACGCCAAATTCTGACTCTACCATCTGAATGTCTCAACAAAAATTGAGACGTATCAGACCAGGCAACATTTTTCCAGTCTTCAACTGTTCAATTTTGGTGAGCTCTTGCAAATTGTAGCCTCTTTTCCTATTTGTAGTGGATATGAGTGGTACCCGGTGGGGTCATTTGATGATGGTAGCCCATTCGCCTCAAGGTTGTGCGTGTTGTGGCTTCACAAATTCTTTGCTGCATACCTCGGTTGTAACGAATGGTTATTTCAGTCAAAGTTGCTCTTCTATCAGCTTGAATTAGTCAGCCCATTCTCCTCTGACCTCTAGCATCAACACAGGACTGCCGCATACCGGATCTTTTTCCCTTTTCACACCATTTCTTTGTAAACCCTAAAAATGGTTGTGCGTGAAAATCCCAGTAACTGAGCAGATTGTGAAAAACTCAGAACGGCCCGTCTGGTACCAACAACCATGCCACGCTCAAAATTGTTTAAATCACCTTTCTTTTTGACATTCAGTTTGGAGTTCAGGAGATTGTCTGACTCTTGACCAGGACCACACCCCTAAATGCATTGAAGCAACTGTCATGTGATTGGTTGAATAGATAATTGCATTAATAAGAAATTGAACAGGTGTTCCTAATAATCCTTTAGGAGAGTGTATATACAGTATATACAAAATAAAGTACAATTAAACATTTTCTCACCAATCTGTAATGGAAGGTCGCTAGTTTCCTTTCCACCACCCACTAAAACAGTCTCTGGGCAGGACTTTAGAAACCACCTTGGGAAGTAAAGAAAATTAATTGTTCTTATTTATGGGTGCTCTGTTGATTTTATGACTTTAAGTTCAAATGAAATACAGATACATACTCATGAAAGGGTATGACTGGCTCCAGAGCTGGTTTTGGTTTGGTTCCTCTAGACCCATCTGTTAGTGAAAGCACTGACCACCCTGACCCTAGGAATGGAGGCTCAAACAAGGCGATATCCCCCTTCTCCAAATAAAGGTCGCTACCTGAAGTAGAGCTATCAAACATCTGATTTGCTGTGCAGCATCCAAAGAAAGACCCTAAAAAGTAAACAAGACATTTTTATTATAAATAACTTTAATGAGCTTTAATCTCATTCATATTAAGTTCATAAGCAACATGTATTACCTTCTTGCATTAGAAAGCCTTTATACATCAGATTTAGTGTCTCCTCTTTAATTGAGATCTCAATTCCTGAATGCTGATCAAGAGAGATTAACCAGAACTCCTGGTCCATGAGAAGGTTTTCCATACACTGACCCAAGAATCCTGGTGGAAAAGTCATATGAGATATTTAGCTTTAAAGGATTAGTTCACTTTTGAAAAAAACTTTTGCTGATAATTTACTCACCCCCATGTCATCCAAGATGTCCATGTCTTTCTTTCTTCAGTCGAAAAGAAATTAAGGTTTTTGATGAAAACATTCCAGGATTTTTCTCCATATAATGGACTTCCATGGGAACCAGACGGTCCAAGCTCCAAAAGATCGTTAATAACAGTTTCAGATCCAGCTTCAAATGTCTTTAAACGACACCAGACGATGAATAAGGGTCTTATTATGCGAAACGATGGGTTATTTCAAAACTTATTCCAAAAATGTAACTTTTCTAAGGACAAATGGTAGCCTTGCTCTATTCTGGAGGCGCGTTTGTAACGTCACGTAATACGTAATTACGTTCAAAAGGTCACGGGCAACGTAGCTGGAAGTACAGAGTCAGTAAGTTGAACACAAAGGTTGAACGTGCAAACTAACTCAAACGCCGTTTACAAAAAAAAGGAATTAAAAGGTAAAATAACGATGTCGGACGATTTTGATTCTGTACTTCCGGCTACGTCGCGCCGTGACCTTTTGAACGTAATTACGTATTACGTGACGTTACAACGCGCCTCCAGAATAGAGCTAGGCTACCATTTGTCCTTAGAAAAGTTACATTTTTGGAATAAGTTTTGAAATAACCCATCGTTTCGCATGATAAGACCCTTATTCATTGTCTGGTGTCGTTTAAAGACATTTGAAGCTGGATCTGAAACTGTTATTAACGATCTTTTGGAGCTTGGACCGTCTGGTTCCCATGGAAGTCCATTATATGGAGAAAAATCCTGGAATGTTTTCATCAAAAACCTTAATTTCTTTTCGACTGAAGAAAGAAAGACATGGACATCTTGGATGACATGGGGTGAGTAAATTATCAGCAAAAGTTTTTCAAAAGTGAACTAATCCTTTAATATACACTACTGGGTTAAACGTTCAGAGTCACTAAGATGTCTTCGAATAATTTCTGAAGAATCGTGTGACACTGAAAACTGGAGTAATGGAATATAACAGGAATAAATTACATTTTAAAATAGATTAAAAAAAGATTTCAAAATATTACGTTTCGATGTATTTTTGATTAAATATATTCTTTCAAGAACATTAAAAAATCTCAATTCCAAACTTGGGCCTGGTATTGTGTGCCGTACTCAGTATTTACAAAAGAACAATAATTGCCATTATTAATAAACACAGTATGATCCAACATTTTTGAGGCACTGAAACAAGAACGGACCCATTCTGTGGTATGTGCTGAACTTCCATATTTCTTCAAGGGTTTTAAAAGTGATAAATATAGTCCTTTCCTCACTGTTGATGGATACAAAGTGAGCAGACAGTTCCTGCAAGACAGGGAAACCAGTGTGTTAAATGTGTGTGTTTAAGGTTTTGAATATTGTATGTATTCCAAATGGGGATGCCCATACAGAGATTAAGGTCGTGACCCCTGAGAGGTCAGCTTCCAGCACACAAAGTTTCCTGCTGAGCACTTCCTGTGTGCCCTCATCGGCAGGAAGTCCATCTGGCCCCTCCACCAAAGCCAGCTGCATAGCCAACACTGCAACAGGAAACATATGCAACATTATATCACTTTTATCCAACACTAACGGATCAGCCTCCACATGGAAAATATTTCAGTCAGCAATAGTAAATGTGTATGGAAAAGGGATTTAGCTGGTGATGTAAGGAGGGTAGTCGGTTAATATAAGGTGACATAAACCAGTCTGGCCTTTATACTGCTGTAAATCCCAGGTGTAGTTCTACTATATTCGTTATAAAAAAACATTCATTTCTAGAGCAATATTCATGGTTCAATCCACAGTTTAGATTTTGGATTTTACGGTAGTCATGTGATGTTTCACTGCTGTGTTTAACAGAGAGGGTTAATAAGTGACAGTCAATGGGCTTTGTAAAGTCCAATGATCTCTAAAAGTTACTTTTTTTTGGAGTGCCACCAGAGGAGGTCAGAGTTCAATTAGATGGATAGATCACCAAACAATTAAAATTCTGTTATCATTTACCCACTCTTTCTTCTGTGAAACATAAAGTTATTTTGACGGAATGTCTGCAGGTGAAATCGCATACTGTATTTACCTACTAGCAGCTGAAAAACGGTATGTGAAAGAGTATGTATTTTCCTGTCACATAACAGTTCACTCAAAATAAATAACTAGGGAGGTTGTGCACCTTACATAATATATTTATATATAGTTTACTTATAATAATTGTGGGTTTTTTTTACTTTACATGGTTTTTTATTAAGGTCTATGTATTGTGTCTCAGCTTGACAGTACAAAATCCTAATGTGTTGTCTAAACACAAACCATTTATGTTAAGTAAAAAAAGTGTGCATCCAGAGGGTGGCAGTATAGTGCGAGCCGACTGCCATTTTGCCCGAACTTAATTTTATTGTGTTCAATCTGCTTAAATCTACGAACAACTAAAGTTTACTTAATCCGTTTGTGTTGGATTACATGATTGATTTGTGTTGCCTTAACTGAAACTGGGCAGTGCTTTTAGTTCCCAGCATGCTTTGCATATGGTTGAATTAAGAGAGAATAAATGTTAAAATTAAGTGTTATTTTATGTTTTTTTGAGAAATTTAGAAAAGGGGAAGACTTGATAGTGTGTAATAGTGTTTAATGTTAAATTATATTGGAATTATTAAACCATTTAAATTACAGTGGGTTACCATTGTGGAGAAGAGTGGAGCATTTTGTTTGGCTGTCGACTGATTTCATTATTTTCAATTGCTTTGAATGAAGGAGCATGTAAATCTTAGCATTCAAGATGCTAATATGTGCTTCTGCTAGCAAATAGCTAGCTAAAGTCTATCAATTTAACTAAATGACACTGAATCAAATGAAATATAAATGGATGAATGAATATAATAAAATGCCTTTGAATCATGTCAGGAAGCCTTTAAAAATTCACGTTGAGACTACTTAAATTGGGTAATTTAAAATTACATAATTCTATTATGTTGAAGTTACATGAACAAATTATGTTTGTTTAACGTAATCCAGTTATGTGGAACCTGTTGACAAATTAAAATTAATTAAAGCCAACATATAATTTTTTGAGTGTATGTTGCCAGCCACCTATTTTATATGAATTTTGGGATATCATATAAAAATGCTGCATGGAAATGCAGAGATTCATACAAATGCATAAATTCTACAAATGTGCACAAATAAAATGCTATACAAATAAACTAAACTAGAATTTTCATTGATGTTATTGTGTTATTATTATATAAGGTAAATGGAGGTCTTTTACACAATAAACAAGATTTATTCCCATCAGCCTTAGTGTATTAAATTAGTTCAATTTGTATATGGAGAGCTGGAGTTACCTGTTGGTATATTATCATCAGAAGCTCCTGAAGTTCCTTTGACACTTCCTCTTAAGGTCTTATAATCTGAAAAGTAATTTGCACACTCTCTTAATCTTGAGCCGTACAATGATGTGGATCATTTACTTTATTCACTATATGCGTCTTAAGGAAAAAATACTGTGGTGAAGTCTACATTTAAACTTTATTAATTATTACCTAATTATCAGGAAACTATCAGGACGGAAATAACCAATTGTTAGCCATGGCTTATTAACATGGAGGTAACATGCATGACAACTAATTATGCTATTTGATCTTTTATTACTACAAAACATCACATCTATAAAGTAGGCTAATAATTTTGTTTGTGCTGTTACTTTCCCACCAAAAATGTTGATGTCACTTCCTGGGTTAGTTACAGGTAGCATATTTTACATTTTTTAATGATTTCTAATTAAAACAATATTCATGAGATAACATTTTGTTTTTTTGCATTTTAAGTTAGAGTAGAGAGAGAGAGAGACTGAAGGACCCTAAGTAACCATGGATGTATTGATTGATCCTACAATATAAGAATGTAATAGAATATATTACAAACTTATTAAGAATTCGTTTTTTTCTCTCGTTTAATTCACTATGGTGTAGTGCAGCTTAAGTCCCTACCTTTAAATGAAGACTCCATACTATCCCGTTCATTGTGTGTGTACTCATCCGACAGCTCTCTACGTATCGTGCGAATTCTGTCAGGATCGGACCCCACATCGTTCCCGGTTTTGGACGAGTTTCTACGAGTAGCGGCTGACATCCCGTCAGAGTTCCGCGCGGAGGAGCGAATGAGTGCCGCGCGCTCTTCTCTCAGTCACGCGCTCATCGCACTGACACCATATGAAAGCGCACAGGTGGCAGAAATGTTTTAAGAGCGTGTTACATCATTACAAGACTGCTGTGAGTGACTCCTGTTGTCCTTCTGAAACGGTGAAGGTGGAGACAGTGAACGTCCCGAAAAACCTCTTGAAAACAGAGGTCCATCTACGCCTGTCTGAAGTGTCTTAGTCCATGTGATTTTGGCATTAGTAGGCTAAGTTTTTAAAAATAAACGTGACCTTGACACGCACACGTTTTAGCAAAAGTTAATAATCACAGACTGAGTAAACAATAAGTTTGAAGAAGCAAAGTATCGCTCTGTAGCCTATTATGTGTGTAAACTTTAGGTGTGTCTCTGTGTATTGGATGAACTCAAAAGACTTCAGAGGAAGAGTGTCAACATTTCCCTTTCCTCTCTGGTTGCCCAGACTGAGGGAAAGCTATGGTTTTAAAGCCCCCTTTATTGTACTTTTTTATGGTGGGGTCAAGCCCCAACCCTAACTGGATTCTAACACAATTCTCCAAAAATCCTGCTATGAAAAAAGAGCATCCTTTAACATTAACACACACACACAAATAAATAAAATAAACCTGGAACCTGTATCGTATTTCAGATTTTTTTTTCATTAAAGAGGCCAATAAATCAAAATGGACAATTATTGTTTGAACGAAATATTGCAGTGTTTATTATAAATGCTTTATCCGTGCATTTATATCCACATTAATAAAGTGCTCATAATCTACAATCAAAATAACCTCCCCTACATCACTGCTACCTACATGTAGAAGTGTCCATGACCATTGGAAAATTTCACAATACAATTTTTTTTAAGTAGAGGATAATTAAATCTATTAAGTTTATAAACTTTCCTTGCTAAAAAGTTATAATAATAATAATAATTCGTTACATTTATATAGCGCTTTCTGAGACCTCAAAGTGCTTCACATAGAGGGGGAATCTCCTCAACCACCACCAATGTGCAGCATCCACCTGGATGATGCGACGGCAGCCATATTGCGCCAGAACGCTCACCACACACCAGCTTACTGATGGAGAGGAGACAATGATGAAGCCAATCAGTATGTGGGGATGATTAGGAAGCCATGATGGACAGAGGCCAAGGGGTAAATTTGGCCAGGATGCCGGGGTTACACCCCTACTCTTTCGAAAGACATCCTGGGATTTTTTGTGACCACAGAGAGTCAGGACCTCGGTTTAACGTCTCATCCGAAGGACGGTGCTCTTTTGAAAGTATAGTGTCCCCGTCACTATACTGGGGCGTCAGGACCCACACAGACCACAGGGTGAGCACCCCCTGCTGGCCTCACTAACACCTCTTCCAGCAGCAACCTGGCTTTCTCAGAAGGTCTCCCATCCAGGTACTAACCAGGCTCAGCCCTGCTTAGCTTCAGTGAGCAACCAGTCTTGGGCTACAGGGTGATATGGCTGCTGGCATACTAGTTGTTACTTAGTTTAGGTCAACAAACTTATTCAAACTAAGTCATATAATCACTACATTTTTTTAGTAAGATCATCTGTTACATTTGGCGTGAGGACGGGAAACCTGTCACTCATATGAGATCACAGTATAGCAACCCATGATGCAATAAATTCCTGATGAACAAAATTCTTACCTTACGCTTTTCTTCTCCGAGAAGCCGTTTCACTCGGATACGTCAATAGGGAAGAAAAGACAATCAACTTCCATTTCATGGCAACTATAAAGTTCGTATCAAATCAAAATGAACAATTCTTATTTAATATTGTTTACATGCTTTTGCAGTGTTTATTCTTGTGCAATTGCTCATTATGGTGTATAGTGCTCATTATAGTGTATTTTATAGTGTAATTCTTGTGCCCTTGCTCATCTTTAATCAAAAGCATTAACCTCCCCTTCCCCTCCAAACAACCTATTCATGACATTTGTCTCAGCGGAGGGTGGAATACATTCACAACATTTCGTATATTATGTTCACGCCATGTCGCTCTGTTCAATTATGACATTGTACAATATAGTTGGACATTAGAGTTTTATATAAACTTAGCATTACACATCCGTGTTTCTGGTCATCATAAACGTTGCATAGGAATCTATCAAGGTGATTCCTAGGTGTTTGAGATTGGCTTCCAGTTTGGATGACACACCGCTTACGTTGGTACGAGCTGACATCTCTGCGGTGGTCTGGGGGTCTCAGAGGTGGTCCTACTGGCAGTTGCAGTCCCTGTTACACGGATGGCCATTTTGTGTGTTTGGGCCACACACTCTCAAGCCCATGAGTCTGCAGTCCTGTTTGCACTGATAAGACCATGGAGGTCGTCCCAATTCTCCTGTCTGCCCGACATGACCACAGAGGTAGTTTATGGACTTCAATGAACATCAGAAACCAGCCTGGAACACCCCGCCAGTCCCGTTATGACCATGGAGGACACCCCTGAGCATGCCTGCTTTGACATGGCCCCTGAGGCCGACCTTAACCTTTCTGTATTCTGTGTTTCATTGTCACCTGATCAGTCATGGTGGTCTCCAGTAATGCCAGATCTGTCCTGGGGATCTTCAGCTCCGACATGGTCTTCGGCCCCGCCAGTTCTGTCGTGGTGATCACCAGTGATGCCTGCTCCATCGCGGTGGTCCTCGGCTACGCTTCTGGTGGTCTTCAGCTCCACCATGAGGAACTTCAGCCCTGTCTCACTCTGCTGTGGTGGTCTTCAGTCCCATCAGCACCACCCCTGACCACTTGCACTGCCTGGCTCCGCCCTGGGCTCCTACTGCCTCCTCCACTTAGAGATCTGTCTCCAGTCCTTCCTCCATGGAGTTGGCCTTCCGTCCCTTCCCCGTTCCACCTCCGCTCCTCCTTTCTCCTGGACTCTTGTGTCTCTGTTGGGGAACGTCTGTAATCCGCTTCTTAAAGGGGGTGGGGGCTATGTCATGATCCCAGCCTGTATAGAGGGAATGCATTCACGTGACTTTCCCGCCGGAACAACCCCCTCTCAGCCTGACCGAGTGGCAAAAGATCTGCTGCGTGACTGGATTTAATAGGGGAAACTGCGAAAATGCGACTAAAACGAACAATTTTATCAATTTAAATTAAATGTTGGACTCAATATAGTGTTCCTTACAACTTACTAAAGATCCAGTGATCCATGGATATTATTGACATGCAGCCAGGAATCATGTTGCCTGACATTTATGTTTGCCTGATTTCGACAACGGCGAAAAAATAAAAGCAATATAGACCTAAACATAAAGCAAATTTGCCTGTGAATGTTTTATATAAATACAATATAGGTTTAAATCTGGGTGATTACTTATATCAGTGTTATATATAGCCTATATATCATCATATCGTCCAGCCCTAAAACTTTATTGTTTTTTTTAGTCAGTGTTTATTAAAAAAAACATCCAATAATGCAGAATATGGAATGATACATATTTAATTGATGAGTTGTTAATATATATATATATATATATATATATATATATATATATATATATATATATATATATATATATATATATATACATATATATAAATAATCAATACAAAATATATGGGTATGGTTTTACAGCTAAATTCAGCATTTTGACACAAAATGAT
This sequence comes from Hybognathus amarus, assembly GCA_030378365.1. NCBI lineage: Eukaryota > Metazoa > Chordata > Actinopteri > Cypriniformes > Leuciscidae > Hybognathus > Hybognathus amarus. The sequence continues at coordinate 277,118 of JAQIUQ010002622.1, read as the reverse complement.
AACTGCAATCCACCTTTCGCTGACTGGAGTCCAGTTGTTTCTGTGAATTGCAGCAATCCATTTGCTCCTCTTTCTATAGCAGTCTTTAAAAATATACCTCCGATTTTTTGTCAAATCTAGTTGTACAGTCAATCGCGAAGCTCTTTCCCACTTTATATGTGTTGTGTTTGTTTTTCGCGGCATTCACGCTGAACACATATACAGCCGCTCAGTCTTTTTGCCACTCACTGTGAGAAACTGCAGCACTCCGGCCGGAGGTGACGTCACGCGCATTCCCTCTATAGTCTTGTGTTATGTCTTGTTTTGTAGTCCTATAGTTTTACTTGTTGATTAGTTATTTGATTGTTCCCAGGTGTATCTTGTTTGCCAATGACCCCTTGTGTATTTAAACCCCAGTGTTTCTTGCGTTCCTTGTAGATGTCTTGTCTTACATGCATTTTATGTTTGGTGCTCTCATTCTGCTCCTTGGTTCTGTCCTCTGTGTTGGTGTTGTTATTATGTTTACTTTATTAACCCTCTGGGGTTCTTCGGGTTAATACGCTTTGGGTTCTGAAGCGTTTAAAAAACATTTTTTTAAATTCGTAGCTTCATCGGAATGGTCCGAAACTTGGTGACTTTAATGGTACTTGGTATATGAATACCTCGAAAAATTGGGACAGGATTTGAAAAGTCTAAGTGGTCGTAAAAAAATAGTCACACTCAGGACCTTCGGGTCAAAAATGACCCGCATAGGAAATGAATGGGAAATTGGCAAAAATGTGAAAGTACTGAATTTTTTTTGTGCGTACAATCTACAAATCAGCAACGATCTCTGAAAAAAAATCTTGAAAAAAGAGTGCAAAACAGACACATCCACACACACACACAACACACCTTTATACACAAACACATCAAAAAATTCAGATTATACATGTGTTTTGTATTTTTGCATTGTATATTTGTTTCGTAAATTGCTTTTATGAGGCCTAGGCTTGACTCCAAAATGAAATACAGCTTTATATGTATATATATATATATAAAGCTGTATTTCATTTTATATATATATATATTTTCATATTTTCTGTATTTCATATATACACTCACCGGCCACTTTATTAGGTACCCCATGCTAGTAACAGGTTGGACCCCCTTTTGCCTTCAGAACTGCCTCAATTCTTCGTGGCATAGATTCAACAAGGTGCTGGAAGCATTCCTCAGGGAGTTTGGTCCATATTGACATGATGGGATCACACTGTTGTGATCTGTGAGATTTGTCGGCTGCACATCCATGATGCGAATCTCCCGTTCCACCACATCCCAAAGATGCTCTATTGGATTGAGATCTGGTGACTGTGGAGGCCATTTGAGTACAGCAAACTCATTGTCATGTTCAAGAAACCAGTCTGAGATGATTCCAGCTTTATGACATGGCGCATTATCCTGCTGAAAGTAGCCATCAGAAGTTGGGTACATTGTGGTCATAAAGGGATGGACATGGTCAGCAACAATACTCAGGTAGGCTGTGGCGTTGCAACGATGCTCAATTGGTACCAAGGGGCCCAAAGAGTGCCAAGAAAATATTCCCCACACCATGACACCACCACCACCAGCCTGAACCGTTGATACAAGGCAGGATGGATCCATGCTTTCATGTTGTAGACGCCAAATTCTGACCCTACCATCCGAATGTCTGCAGCAGAAATCGAGACTTTCAATGAGCTTGTGCAAATTGTAGCCTCAGTTTCCTGTTCTTAGCTGAAAGGAGTGGCACCCGGTGTGGTCTTCTGCTGCTGTAGCCCATCTGCCTCAAAGTTCCACGCACTGTGCGTTCAGAGATGCTCTTCTGCCCACCTTGGTTGTAACGGGTGGTTATTTGAGTCACTGTTGCCCTTCTATCAGCTCTAACCAGTCTGGCCATTCTCCTCTGACCTCTGGCATCAACAAGGCATTTCCGCCCACAGAACTGCCGCTCACTGGATGTTTTTTCTTTTTCTGACCATTCTCTGTAAACCCTAGAGATGGTTGTGCGTGAAAATCCCAGTAGATTAGCAGTTTCTGAAATACTCAGACCAGCCCTTCTGGCACCAACAATCATGCCACGTTCAAAGTCACTCATATCACCTTTCTTCCCCATACTGATGCTCTGTTTGAACTGCAGGAGATTGTCTTGACCATGTCTACATGCCTAAATGCACTGAGTTGCCGCCATGTGATTGGCTGCTTAGAAATTAAGTGTTAACGAGCAGTTGGACAGGTGTACCTAATAAAGTGGCCGGTGAGTGTATATATATATATATATATATATATATATATATTTAAAAAAATTCTATTATATTCAATGGGGGATAATTATTGCATTAATACTAATTATATATATATATATATATATATATATATATATATATATATATATATATATATATATTTTTTTTTTTTTAAATTTTCTCAAAACACCAAAAAAGACAAGAAAAAATATTAGAAAAAACAAGTAAAAAAAGAACATACTTCTTTTTAAATATGAATACTTTTTTAAATACATTTCTTTTTTAAATATGAATCCCGCCCTTCGGTCAACTTCTAATTCTGAAGGTCCTGAGTGTGACTTTTAAATGAAGAACCCCAGAGGGTTAAACTCACTGCATTTGGATCCAGCTCTCCTTTATTTTTGAGTTCACCCAACGTAACTGTGGTCATAAAGGAATGGACATGATAGCAACAATATCAGGTAGACCAAGCTATGCTCATTTGGTACCATGACACCATCACCACCAGCCTGAACCGTTGATACAAGGCAGGATAGATTCATTTTGTTTACACCAAGTTCTGACCCCATACCATCTGAATGTTGCAGCAGAAATCGAGACTCATCAGACCCAGGCAATGTTTTTCCAATCTTCTATTGTCCAATTTTGGTGAGTCGTGTGAATTGTAACCTCAGTTTCTTGTTCTTAGCTGACAAGAGAGGCACCTGATCTGCAACAAGTGGATTTACGAGTTACTGTGCCTTGTAGCTCAAACCAGTCTGGCCATTCTCCTCTGACGTCTGGCATCAGCAAGGTATTTTTATTAAGTCCCATTCTAAAGCTCAGTTTGTACTTTAGCAAATTGTCTCAATCATTTCAACATATAAAAGGATTAAGTTGCTACCATGTGATTGAGTGATTAGATACTTGTGTTAACCAGCAGTTAATCAGATAACTTTAGTGGTCACAATACAGAATACAATGTGAGTGTCACAATACAGAAGAAAAGACTATCACAACTTCGGTTTCATGCTAAATTTAACTGTAAAATTTGGGCTATTGTAATACTGTAAAGCACTTTAAACAGAAGAAGTGTGGAAAAGCACCCACAAAGCTCAAATAGCTCAAACAGTATAGAATGGTACTAACAAAGTCCAAGGGTTTAAATCCCAGAACTGAACATGCACAAACTGATAACATTTACACATTACGTGCAGTGTCAGTTAGAGTCTGCCAAATAAATAAAATGTTTTTTTTTTTTTTTTGGTCTGTGCATCTGCCTTTAAACGAGGAGGATAGGCTTATTCTTCTATAAGGACATAAAAAAGTCAAATGTGATGAGGATGCCAATTATATTGATCAGACCTTTTTAGATGTCTGAGTAGCCTATTGTCAGATTTTAATTTTATTTTTACTAATCACTAGATATTTTAAATGCAAGGGGGCTTGGCGTTTCTCTATTATTCGTTTCTGAAGCGCCCTCTGATGGAAGCAGCGTATCATGGGTTAATGTACATCCTACTTGCTGTTTTAAAAGTCTGCAAAAACTGATGCCAACAATTGAACACTGAATTAGGATTAGTAGAATACTTTCATAAAAGCTTTCAAATACTAAAACTGCACATCGATTCGCTATTTTTCTAAGTTAATCACAGTAAATTGCGAGCAAACATTATTTTCGAAAACAACATCGTTTTTTCGAGCAACAAAAGTTCTAGCGCCACCGTTTATGATATTAAACCATATCCAAAACATTTGAATGCCAGGGTAAAGGAACCGTACAACAACAGAACAATAGTGTGCAATAGGCCTACGGCATAACTGCTAAAGTATGTCTCTGAATCATGTACAGTACAGTAAGCTGGCACTAGTTATGGTACCTGCTTCTGCTGTGTGTGTAGTGCGCATGCGCGTTGTGTCTTGTGTGTGATTACAGATGGGATGGTTGTGAGTGTGAGTAGCTTTCTGACAGCGGGACTGCCTGCAGGACAGACCGCGAGGAGGACACCGGCCGCAGTCAGTGTCAAAGAGCCAGTCGCTGTCACCTTAACCGGACGGCCGAGCCACACACACATAGAGCGGTAAGACTCAAGACATTGTGGGAATTTCTGGACTCGCCGCTTTACATATAAGCAGCTTTGGTGGAAGAAATAGGCGCGTCCGAGAGTGTCAGTTTATTTCTACTATTGTAATTTTGATTGACAGTGAGCTAGTCTGCGACTAATCACCCGGTTAAAGTGAAAATTAAAACTGAAACGCATTTAAAATAAGTTTATAGAGAGAGATTCGGGACTTCATTGTCCTTAGGTAGCGGACAACGCTCGCGACAACAGTTGGTCAAATTCTTTCACACGTTCATTGTACAGATCATTCATTTTATGTCAGCTGTCTTGGTGTACACTAACTTACATAGAACGTTAATTAAATCAAATAACTTAAGTATAAAATATCTGTGTAAAATATACTATTTAAAATAGTTTTTGATGGCGACTGCTGTCAACGATAAAGGGTGTGTCTCTATCAGTCCTGAAAACAGTAGGACGTCGTCAACGTTCCCTGAACGTGTCGTTTACTCGAGCTCTGACCTGTCGACTCTCATTACTTTCTCTTTCAGTTTATGCGATTCTGTGTTGGCAAATAACACGGTCAAAAATGCTGTTTGGAAAAGTTACATTAGGCTAATTTAATTAACATAAAACATGACACTGCTATCACTATTTTGCATGTCTTGTCAAGCTTCATGGTTGAGTATATATATATATATATATATATATATGTATATATATATAGTAGTTTTAGATCATCTATAACTGTAGTGTGTTATTTATAGTTCATATAATATATGTTTTTAATATATAAATGCACTAAACTGCAACTTAATCATGTGTAATTACAAATATATTTAAATACGTTAGATACAAGTGTCAATAGAAATTATAAATGTTTGTCAGAACATACAACAGTACACTTTAACTATATTTCAAAGACAATATAAGTAAATATGGTTGCATTTAATGTGTTAAAAAAACATATGTATGGATCCACTGAAGGCAAGTTGAAGCGAGAGAACTCAAGTGCAAGTTTATTCAGCAATAACTTATAACAGGATCACAGCAACACAAAAGCATGACGTGGCATGAAACAAAACCGTGGACATAGACTTACACAACAGAGGATCACAGGAAACAATACTTGACAAAGACATATGGCAAACATGAGGGCTTAAAGGGATAGTTCACCCAAAAAATGAAAATTAAGTCACTAATTACTCACTCTCATGCTGTACGTAACCCGTAAGACCTTTGTTCGTCTTTGGAACACAAATGAAGATATTTTTGATTAAATTTGAGAGCTGGATCACTACCATATAGGCACCCTGATAAAGGATTGAAACTTGACGACCCAGAAAGTCCAAAAATTGAAGAAAATGTTTAAATATTCCATGAACATGACATGAACAAAACTAAACGTGACAATATATACTTTTTCAGTTAATTGCAATATGCAAATAAGTGTCTGAAAACATATTCAGATCACACTCAAGTATTTTCTTCTGAAGTGTATTATTTATGTAAATAGTACTCTTTTCCCAAGGGTTTAAATCTGGTCTCTAAGTATAGGCTACTTGTTGATTTAAACTGCTGGGGTTGGCTCTGACTCTTGCTTTCTTGAACATTAGAGAATAAACAATGTGAATGTGATTATCCATTCATGCTGAGTAACTGGTTGTGACCGGCTAGCCTAGTCCTGAATACAATGTGCAATGCGCAATTTATTAGTCACTTCACATCAGCAATACCTCCATATCCATGTGAGAATAAAATGACATGAAATGACAGTATTATGGCAATTGTATGACCTTACTAGTCAGTTGCCATTGGGTAGTTTTGGATAAACAAGACTTGATGCAGTTTACTCAAAAGAGTTTAACTGATTGTCAGTGATCAGATAATGTCATTGTTGTCTAGTTGCTTTCTATGTGTCGCAATCAATAAAACACTCTTCAGCACAGAGGAGATCAATGCAGAAAGCATAACTCATAAATCCATTAACAGTCAAGATATGACCTCTGACCGGCTGAGCCTTAGAATAGCCCTAGTATGTTCTTCGAATGTGGCTTTTCAATGATCTGTTGGTGTGAAATTGTTTTATTTGTATCAAATGTAAATGTGCAGTACACAACCATTCAAAAGTTTGGGGTCAGTTCAGTATAATATATTTTTTATTAAGAAAGGATGCATTAAATCTATCAAAATTGAATGCAAGTACTTTTAATTGGTAAAAACAATTTCTATTGTGAATAAATGCTATTCTTTTGAGCTTTCCAATTCATCAAATAATCTTGAAAATTTTTTTATTATGTTTCCATGAAATAAGTAGCAAATCTGTTTTAAGATTGATGATAATAAGAAATGTTACTTGAGCAGCAGATCAGTGTATTAATAATGATTCCTGCAGGATCATGTGACCGAAGACTGGAGAAATTATGTTGAAAATTCAGCTTTGCCATTACAGGAATTAAAATATATTAAAATAGAAAACAGTTTTAGATTGTCATAATATTTCTGTCATGTGTGATGGGAGCAGCACACAAGAAAACGAAGAGGATTGTAAACAATAGTATTTATTAGACTATACAAAACTCAGGAAAACACTGGAATAATTACAGGAACAACATCACACAATACATAAACAAGAACCACTGGAGAACCTGAAACACGGCTTAAATACAAATTGAGCTAAACTGAATCACAGGTGAAACTAATCATTACCTAAAGCGTAATATCATACAGGTATAACTTCCTTTTTAATTGATTATTAAATTGTTTAATTAAGGTTTATACATATTAGTTTCCATGACAGAGTTCAAGATAAATCTTTTCATTACTTTCATTACAAGTTTCAATTCTCAATGATTATTAAACAGCAAGCAAAATACGGAAGAGCAAAATAAAACCCTAACAGTTTCACGATATTCCTGTTTGTTAATATATTATTTTATCAAATAAATTCCGCATTGGTGAGCAAAAATAGGCTTCTTTAAAAAAAAAGGCTGTCAAACAATTAATCACGATTAATTGCATCCAAAATAAAAGTTTGTGTTTACATAATAAATGTGGGTGCACGGTGGATAATTATTTTATATATATAAATACACACACATGCTTGTATATATGTATATTCTGTATATTCATTCTTTTTATATCTGTATTTATATATTTCTATAATTTATATTATATATAAATATTTTATATATAAATACTATTTTTTTCTTATTTATATATATATATATATATATATATATATATATATATATATATATATATATATATAATTATACATATATATGCATCCACATATATTATGTGAACACAAACTTTTATTTGAGGATGCAATTAATCATGATTAATGATTTGACAACCCCAAAAAAATAAAACATTAGGAAGTCTTACAAAACCCAAACTTTTGAATGGAGGTCTATCAAAACCAAATCCATCACTTAGACTTTGTATTATTTTTAAGATGGCGGATGAAGAACTGGTGAAGAAGATGGTACGGGCGGTGCTCCAGGCCAGTAAGAGTGGCGTGTCACTGTCCAACCTGCAGGTAGAGTATAAAGACTTAACGGGTGAGCTCATACCATATAAACAGATGGGATATGCCACACTGGATGCCCTCCTGCACAGCATGCCTTTGGTCGTGAAACTGGAAAAAGGGCAATCTGGAGAGGTAAGACTCTCACTCACCTTTTCAAATTCACTAATTCAGCAGGTAAATGTGAATACTAAAACTTTAAATGGTTTAAAACCCATAGGTGGTGTGCCATGCTATCACAGGGAACGAGATGGCCCACATTACGAAGTTTGCAGCCCGTCAGCGCACGGCGAAGAAGACCGGCCGACCTCAGGTGGTGAACTGTCAAATGAGAGTCAAACTTGCGGCTTCCTCTTGTACTGAACGGTGAGACTCGCATCAGTTTTGTTTTTAACTGTGGACTCGACACAACACATTGTGCAGTGTAATAGCCAGAAGACATCATATAGATGATGTATGCTATAGGTTTTGCTTAAAGGGTTAGTTCACCCAAAAATGAAAATTCTGTCAGTATTTACTCACCCTTATGTTGTTCCAACCCTGTAAGACCTTCGTTCATCTTCTGGAACACAAATTAAGATATTTTTGATGAAATCTGAGAGCTGGATCACTCCTGCATACTAGTCCATTGGCTTTAGGGGTGGGGAAAAATCGATACAGCATAGTATCGCGATATTTTCTGTGGCAATACTGTATCGAATACACAGGCGCCAAGTATCAATCTTTTTTGCATATTTAATTATAGAATTATCTGTTTTACTTTCCGGTTTTCTTCATTGGTTTCCCTATTTTTCACTGCTGTATCACCCCTAAACAATCATTCAGTAAGTTAGGCTTATTCCCTAAGTCCACTAATACTGTTCACTTGAAGGAGTGAATGAAAACGAGTGAGTGAATTCGGACAGCCGTTGAGCGCAAGCTGTAGGCTACACGTTAATGCAGTGCAATGTGGAAGAGAGACATGATCTGACACGCGCCCCATTTTCTCACAAATGTTCATTTAAGACTTTATTTAAATCATTTTAGACAGCTCTTATGAGGACATTTGACAAAAAGGACATTTTGCCATAATTTGTGTTTGTAATGATTTGTTCAAGCCTGAAAGAGTAACTCAATACTGACGCGTGCCTTTTCTGTTGTGTGTGTGTGTATGTAATGCAGGCAGGATTGAACGGATAGTGCGTTAAAGAAAGTTTGTTCTGTCTGTTTGCGCGCGTGTGAGTGTAATGATGCAGGCAGGTATTGTACGGATACTGAGCGTTTAAAATAATTTCTTGCTGTGCCGCGGTGGGCAAGTGATAAAACCGGTGTTGTGACTGAACACGTAACACTCTGCAGCAAGCCTGGAGCTCAACATTCATGTGAGAGGTCTCCTATTCAGAGAATAATTACGTCCTGTCTGGTGTTCTGAATGTTCAAGAACAAATTTTTGCACTTCAGTTAATGTGTAGAAGATAATGTTTACAGAATTAAATGTGTCATTTAATTAAAGTGAGTCAGTCTTATTTTGCTCATTTTTTTGTGATGTCTTTGTAATAATATGGGAATCGCAATATATTGCTTATATCGCAATATATTGACAATCGCAATAATATTGAATCATGGCCCAAATATCGCGATAATATTCAGAATCGTCACATTGTTGCCAATTCCCACCCCGGGAGGGATTGAAACTTGCCGGCCTCTAAAAGTTATTAAAACATCTTGTAAAATTGTCCAAGTGACTTCAGTGGCTCAATTTCAAGTTTATCAAACAACTTCAGAACACTTTTTGTGTGCAAAAAACAACAAAAATAACGACTTTATTTCAACTATTAATTTACTTCTCTCTCTACCTCGACTCAGGTTACTAGTTTAATAACGTAAGCTTCTGTTATTTTTAGGGCTGTAGTCAACCAAAGAAATCCTTGGTCGAACCAAAGTCTTGTCCTGCGCAACGATTAGTCGACTAAAAAAAAAAAAAAAACTTGTTTTGAGTGAACTTTTTTTAAACAATTGACATAGAGCATTTATAAAACAACAACGAAAAAACATCACAAATAAATAAAACTATAATAATAATAGGCCTACATTTCTTTGAGAATTAAGTGATTTTTTTTTAACTGAAAAAAGTGAGGAGCACTGTCTATGCAGTCACAATCGCGCACCTGATCACACCACACGCTACAAAAAAATAACTGCTATCTGGCACATTATAAAAATCCTAACAAAAGCTCTCATACAGGCTTTATATTCTTCTTTACTCACAAAGCTATGGGTTAACTTTTGTCCAGCCGATCTAGGCATTTTAAACAAACACACAAAAAACCCAAATAGCCTAAAAAACAATCCGAATAATAATAGGGTGTATTTTGGATGGCATAGAGGTTTATTTTCGTTTTGTTGCATTATTTAGGCTATTTTCAAATGCGTAAAGTGTACAAATAAAAACGAAAAACATATTAAGAAAACACAATCTATTGAGTCAGCATGATAAAGCCGTTAAAAGGGCTGCTCACGTCTTTTGCGTGCTCAAGTTCGATTTCAAATATAGGCGCGTGGTGAGCGGGCTCATAATGGAGCAACGCGGTCGCCTCTCTCCACAGTCTTGTCGTCTTTGTTTTACAATGCAGCCAGACAAAAGATTTCGATTTCTTGGACATTTTGTCGACTAAAGCCAAAACAAGCAGCATTCTAACTGAATGAATAATCTCTTACCGAGCGCGAAGCAGCAGCGCAGCCGGCCACACGGCGCGTTCCCGAAGTGCTCTGTTACAAAATAGCCTAAATTAAAGCATTTAAAGTTGGGGATAAAACAAAGGCTAATTATATTTAGAATACAGTAATAAATAATTGCTTATAAAGGAATCAATATCAAGGAGTAAATCATTAAAAAAATTCTTTCTGTTGGTAAAAAAAAAAATGTAACTGGTCGAACCAATAAGAATGTCAGTCGACCAAGACGGCATTGACTGATTAGTCGACTAAACGACTAAAGTTGACAGCCCTAGTTTTTTTACGTCACACGCATCACACATGACCAGCGTCGGCCAATAGTGAGCTACGTGTGACGTATCTCTACGCTATCACACTACGTTAACTGACCAGAGGCTCATAGAGAAGGAAATGAATAGTTGAAATAAAGTCGTTATTTTTGTTCTTTTTTGCGCACAAAAAGTTTTCTCGTCGCTTGATAAAGTTAAGATTGAGCCACTGAAGTCACTGTGACAATTTTAACAATGTTTTAATAACTTTTCGAGGCCAGCCAGTTTCATTTCCTCAAGAAGACTATGGACTAGTATGCAGGAGTGATCCAGCTCTCAGATTTCATCAAAAATATATTAATTTGTGTTCTGAAGATGAACGAAGGTCTTACGGGGTTGGAACAACATGAGGGTGAGTAAATGCTGACAGAATTGTCATTTTTGGGTGAACTAACCCTTTAAAGTACATTATAAAATATTATGTTTGAATGTTTGAAGTACACTAATTTTAAAGTATTGACTGTCATATATAAGTACTTGATTATAACTGTAGCGTGTTATTCAATTAAGCTAACATATTTTAAATGTACTTAATTGCAACTCAATCATTACAAATGTGTTATTACAAATGTATTTAAAATACATGACATGCACATTTTAATAGAAATCAATAGGGGTGTAACGATGCACGTATTACGTATTGAACCTAAGACAGGGCTCTGACATTAAGGCTTGTCCGCTTGTCGGAAATAAAATGCCATGTTACTTCACGTTATGTGCCACTCGTTACGTCTATTTTACATATTTAATTTTACCGATTTGAAAAGAACACTTTTTTTGCGCTGCCTCTGAATGTCCTGAATGTGACTCACAGAAAGAACACGCCAGTATAATGCGCATGCACACAGACCGAGCGCCAGAAGTTCTCTTTCACGCTTAACGAACATCAACACACACAATTAAGCCAAAATGTCATTTGTCGAGTATCTTCATAACATAAGAGCAGTCTTACGATGGACATAAAGAGTTGTGACTCATGAAAGAATGAGGCGCGTGTGAGATCCGCGTCTCTGTCCACAGCAGCTGCTCTTAAAGGGCCAGCTACCAATAAATCAGTGTTCTAACCAATACGTACTGTCAGTGAAGTTAATGAAAGAACAAAAGGAACAGAGAAAATTAATCATTGCTCTTGACTAAAGAACTTGTGTAGCTTTAATAAGGTGTAGTCTACAGTATATATAATTTATAATTTATGCAGCGCAGACTGTTTGATAACTTTATTCAATTTCTGTATATGTCCTACCTAGACAGTTAATTTTTATCCAGACATCAATGGCTTATTGATCATTATAGGTGTTATCAATCATTTAGTTGTTTTTGCTAATTTCAGAATCATCACTAATCTGTGTGTGCATTTAGTTTAGAACCATATATCGCAATTGCATGTATCACAACCGTAATATTGACCCTCAATAATCGCAATATGACATTTTCCCCAAATTGTGCAGGCCTAGATAAAATTACTAAATCTTTTCCCGGACAAGTGACTTTTGTGCATGGACAAGTGAAACATAAATTTACTTGTCCGAAGGACAGGCACTTGTCCGAAAACTAACATCATAAAATATCATACTTTATGATGTTAGTTTTAATAAAAATGTCATTTAAAAAATGACATCAAGGACATTTCTCTAGCATTTCTTTGCTGTATCGAAAACGTACCAAACCGTGACACAAGTGTATTGTATAGAACCGAACCATGAATTTTGTGAACCGTTACACCCCTGAGAAATCAATTATATTGTGTTTTTTTTTTTTTTTTAAGTTTATATTTCAGTTTTGTTGCACAATTGTGACTGTAGACGCATCACTTCTTTTAATGTGTTATCCAGAAGACATTATATAGAGGGCATTATCTAATGTCCTGTGCGTCTTGTGTCTTTTTTTGGTTGTGCATATGGCCTATTTAAACTCCTCTGAGGATGTGAGCACAGTTCTGGATGTACTAAGAATATAGCATTGCATTAGATCATTCAGATCTAACAACATTTTGCAACTGGTCTGGGAACTGCAAACTCACAGTCAGCTCCATCTCTTTTAAACTTAAGCTGTCCCTTGATCAGTTGCTTGCCGTGATACAGCAGAAAGCAGGCGTCTGTTATTGACCTAGAGAGAGAGAAGTGGTAGAGAGGGGAGGTCTGGAGACTGCAGTGTTGTGGAGAGGTACAACAGAGCCTGCGTGGCTGTTCAGGGGAGGATTGTCTGAAACGGTTTCTTTTCTTTCTTCCCTCATCTGTTATTTTATGACTCAGTCGCCGCTTCTGTGGTGATGCTCTGCCTGGTTCCTCTCTTCTTAGCTCATTATCATCAGCCTGTGGACTCTAGACAGTGATATAGGTGTTAAATTGCTGCCACCTCGACGTCTCGCACTTTTAGAAAGCAGTCAGCTGGAAGGTACGATGTCATTCTGGTACAGTCAGGTTAGTGGTATGATGTCATGCTGAGACAGTATGGGTTTTAAGTCATAGTCTCCAGTTGACTGATATCGTACTTGACATTGTACTGTTGTTGCATACCGTATGCTTTGTTTTCAAGAATGTATATTTGTTTCATGTCCTCATTTCTAGTGATAATGCTGCTGTGCAGTGGGTTTCCAGAAACTTCATGGTTCTTTTGTTGTAGAATGTGCAGAGTAATAGATTATCTGATAAAGTGCAGTGATTGTTTGTGAAGCACACTGACATATGTTTGTTCTAGCTTACAATCCTATTTGATATAAAGGTATCAGCTAGATTTAAGCTCAACAAAGTGACAGCTAATGTTTTTATAGTTGGTCGCAGAGGTGAGACCAAGTCATTGTTTTGCAAGTCACAAGTAAGTCTTGAGTCTTTGCATTCAAGTCCCAAGTCAAGTCCTGAGTCAAGACAGACAAGTCCAAGTCAAGTTGCAAGTCCTCGAGTTTAAGCTTCAAGTCACATCATAGTGCATTTTGCACAAATTACTGTCTCAGTGTTAATTACTAACTAGCCTATAGTAAATGAAATGTATACTAATTTATATCAGGAAGGCTTTTAAAATATGATATAACATAATAATATATAATATTATCATATTTATTCAAACTTAGTGGATGTTGATTGGTTGGTTGTCTGATTGGTTAAATGTGAAGAGTGGCAATGCAGATTAAAAAAAAATAATAAAAGAAACTGTTCATTGGGAATATTAATCGTGATTTGCTACACATTAAGTTTAAAATATTGAGTCCCTGGTTAAATTATTTTGTTAACGCGACAGTAGTTGTACTAGAACATTCCTATTTCCATGACGACGTATCAAGCGTCACGTGTAGGGTTGGGTATCGTTTGAATTTGAACGATTCTGATTCCGATTCCGATTCCTTGTTTCGATTCCGGTTCCTAACGATTCTCAATTCCGATTCTTTTAAGAGGCAGGGTCAAAAAAGTTGAGCTAACCTTGCTAACCAACGGTCTTTCTGAAGGAAATACTCATTTAGTCACAAATTTTGCATTTTGCCGAGATTTCGTTATTTTTAGAAAAGTGAAGCCACACTTTGGACCGCCGACGTAAGCTACTCATGTTCGAACTCGCACGGTTATGCCAACACTTCCAGTAGACGCTTCTTCGTTGGTGTTGTTCAGCGGTTTCTTCTTCTGGTCGGCGGACTGTGAATATCGAAACTAGGAATCGAAATTTTAACTTTTGAACGATTTCGGGAAAAACGAAAAGTTACTCCCGGTTCCAATTGATAATAGATTCTTGATACCCAACCCTAGTCACGTGACACTTTTTGGGGCTACTTGCCAGTCATTTTGGTGAACAGGGAGAAGACTTTATTGTTACCTATTGGCTAAAATGTGCGTTAGTTGTGGGGGAAAATTACATGTCTCAAGATTACAGATTTGAAAGGTTTATTTTTTCCGCTTACTTAGACATCAGTGTTTTTTTTCTTTCTCAAATTATAAATGGTTCGCTGAGTAGTGTATTTAAATGCCTGAAAAAGAGAAAAGAAAACATTATTTGGTTGAAAACTGTCTGAACGTGTGATAATAAAAGACAACTGACGCGCTGCTGAACGCACTGGATCACGCGCTCTCTGGCTCAGTGCCAAACGTGCGAAAGCAGCACTAATCAGCGCTGTGATCATGCGTCAATGATACAGTGCTATACTACAGTCAGTGATTATTACAACGGTAGAAGGTAGGTCAAGTCTTTCCAAGTCACAGTCCAAGTTCAAGTCCCATGACACAAGTCGCGAGTCATTGTTGTCAAATTCTAAGTCGAGTCGCAAGTCATCTTTGAATATGTCAAGTCGAGTCACAAGTCATCAAATTCAGGGACTCGAGTCCAAGTCAAGTCCAAGTCATGCGACTCGCGTCCACAACCCTGGTTGGTCGGATGACTTTTTAAGGGGATATTTCACCCCAAAATCTAAAAATCCTATAGTTTAATGTCCCTCATGTTGTTCCCAACATGTATTATTTTCTTTCTTCCACAAAATAAAAATGAGAAATGGAGCACAACGGGAGCAAAAGCACCATAAAAGTGGTTCATATGATTCATGCACAATATTCCAAGTCTTTATGAAGCTGTATTACAGTTTTTGTAACAAACAGAGAGATTCCTAAGCCATAATTCACTGAATATCTTGACATTCACCTGACATAGCTCTCCTTTGATGAGAGAAGCAGTTATATCTGATTCGTGAACAATTTGTTCTTTTTAGTTCTTTGGTTTTCATTTTAGTGAACCCATTGAACTGGTTCACTAAACCAACATGAATTGGACTGATCTGGTCTCAGGTTACACTTCTATCACCCATTGAATGAGAAGATTTTGCATCCAGTGTAAACACATTGTGAAACCCTGTAATAATACTGAGTGTCCATGTGAGAAAGTGTGCTTTAATGGCGGTATGTTGACAGAAATTGTTCAGTACAAGGAAGAAAAGACACTAAGGAGACAGTTTCTACCATACACTGTAACTGGGTCACAGTAGACTCAAATTCTGTCATAATTCTGTCTTGTGGATCTGGCCTAATAGACCCAGAACACGAACTATTCTTATTATTTTGAGATATGATTATAGTTTGTATAATACTTTTTTGATTTATATATTGTCTCATCTCCTTCATAGCAAAGCCAAGGACATCTCTGAGACAGCCCGATCATCGAGGACGTGTGTGGCGAGGTGGAAGTCATGGAGAGGGTCATGGAGACACTCGCACAGGAAGCATGAAGGACGCCCAGCCTGATGGGAAAGGCGGCAGACCCCACAACACACCCCCAAACACACCCACAGAAGAAAACCCTCCCTTCCTTCAGAAAGGTGAAAGACTCAAAAGAAAAACATGCCAATTGGAATTGATAGGTAAAACGTATATTATAGCCAGATTAAGAGGTAAATTCATGTATAATTAAGAAAGAAAATGAAAATTCATACATCGAAAGATCCATGTATATACGTATATATTAAAAGAAGTGCTCCCATTGTGTGAGAAGCCTTTTGCTGAGCTGGTAGCTGAGAATACAAATCAAGTCCTAATGAGGTAAACAGAAATGCCAAGCTCTTTATTTCTTCACAGACTCTTAATTTCCCAGTTAAGCAACAGGATGTCTCTAGGCGTCGAATGTTGTCGGATTTAATTGGCAATAACAGAGCATTTCAGCATTTCAGTGTTGTCTGAACCCAGTGCTTGTTCAGCAATCGAATGGAGGATGTTGCCTGTGTGTGTGTGAGAGATCACTTCAGCCAAAAATCATTGAGAGCAAACAACTGACCTCACTCTTTAGAATTGTGTTCTGTATCGCTTACTGTGGCACACACACAATGGCTGTGAGGGTACAGATGAGGGTGGCAGAGTTAAGCGGGTGTACTGGGGTTTGTTAATCCTCCCTCCATTCTCTCACAGATTAGCCATTCTAAACCAGTCCACAATGAATCAGCACTTTCCCTTTGGCATAGCGTGAGGGGGATTTTGGTTCATCTGACACCTAGAATCATATGCAATAAGACCTCCAGACTCCTGCTTTATCACGTTGCAGCACTTTGCCAAAATGTCTGCTTTTCACCGTTGTATTCGTTGAGTTTATGAAAACTGTTCTAGGCTATTGTGCTGTATTCGGCAGACCAATTATTTAACGATTAGGGGGATAACCAAGCAATAATGAAGTATTAAGAAGCAAATTTGTAATCACTAAGTGGTATTTGCTATAATAGTATTATTTCAGTAAAGTAATTCTATTTTGCATCATTTTCCTCTCATAGCTTTTAAAGGGATAGTTCCCAAAAAAACAACAAAAAAATTTCATGTCATTCCAAACTTTAGTGACTAAAGTTGTATATGTAATGTATGTATTGAGGGGTGGCGTTTAAGATAGTCTTGATATATCCTGAAGATAGAAAGTCTTGTAAACATCATCAGAGAGAAATCTGTCATTTCAAAGGTAGATTAAGTTAAGATATTTCCATTGAACTAATGAAATAATTAAGCTAATGGAGGTTATTATTTTTAAATTAAACATTCAAGGTTGAGTCATTAACAATAGCCAATTTCTATCCACTTGTGGATTCCATCCAGTTTTGTTATTGACAAAGTTAATATGCGTAAACTATTTTTTTTTGTTAAATTTGCTGTCTCCAGAGGTGAGAGCGAAGTCATTGTTTTGCATGTCACAAGTAAGTCTCGAGATCTTTGCATACAAGTCCCAAGTCTTAAAATAAGGGTTTAATAAAATGAAGGGTTTTAAAATATGATATAATATAACAATATATAATATTATCATACTTATTTAAACTTAGTGGATGTTGATTGGTTGAATGTGAAGAGTGGCAATGCAGATTTTAAAAATTCAAAAATAAAAGTAACTAATTAATTGGGAAAATTAATTGTGATTTGCACTGTGATTATGCATCATGATACAGTGCTGTACTACAGTCAGTGATTATTACAACTCAGATCTGTGGTTTTAGAAGGTAGGTCAAGTCAAGTCCAAGTCATGCAACTCAAGTCCACAACCCTGCTGTATCCAGCCTGTTTTCATCCAATAGCCTCTTATGCACGATCGCTTCCGGGTTTGACTCAGCACTCCCAGTTACATCCGGTGCTGCGTCAGTCTATGGTCAGAAGCCGGTTTTGCGTGAGGTGGAGATAGTGTCAAATTACACTTGCTGTTTATAAAAACGTCCTGCGGTTAACGCTGAATGATGTTAACAACACTGTGAGGCAGTTAGCTGTCACACAAGAGAGAAAAAGAGAAGTTATTTAAATTATATATTTCGAGCTACATCAACAACTTTGAGGGTTAGTATACGCTCATATCTTACGAAATTCGACTCAGCGAATCACCGTTTCTAAAATCGTTGTCTCCGTTTCTGAGAAAACAGATTTTATTAAAGTTTTGCCTCTATACACTTGGCCTGCAGAACACGCTTCCGAAAGTAAAGACGCCGACTGAGATTCTTTCAGACACACGTCATCAGGGTTCATGCATAGAGGCTATTGGCCATTTGCTGTAATGATGTCATCCCTAAAAAAAAAGCATTGTTGCATACGTTTTTTTGTATCGCAAAAAAATCAGCCCTCGAGTCATTTCCATACATAATTAGGCGTATATCGGATTATATTGTATCTTTCGCATCGCAAATATTTTGTAAAATGTAGACACTAAAGCGACAATTGAAATTCGCCAGTTTACCGCTTACTATTTTCACAAATAATAGGCCTAGTACATTCAATTACAAAATATAATCAGAAGATCAAGGTGATTTTATGCATTTATGTGACGAAGTGTGAGCTCATTAATTTTATCCTCTATGTAAAATTTAAGATTATAAACACTATTACTACAAACATTTAAGAAAATGTTCGGTCAAATAGCAACAATCTTGAATATGAAGTCAAGCCAGTAACATTTTGACATTTCCGAAAACGCATGTATTCAAATCTTTTATCAAAAAAAAAAAAAAAAAAAGTTATTCGTTCTGGTTTCAGAGTTCAATAACATCAAATCGAATCAAAAACATCAAATTGCTGCTGTTTTTTTCCCTCAGAGACAGATTTAGCTGTAACCTAACTTTTTATTTGTGTAGGCATATATTTAACTTTTTTAAATGGTATAGTTTTTTTTTGGTGTCATGTTTTTGATTTTCATTTGTCAATTAGCCAGATCTTGCCCATGAAATCGTGATGCAGATTTACAAGGCACTGTATTTCACATATTATTACATTTTACACATAAAATTATTTTTATTAACAATTGAGAGAGAGTAAATTAAATTCATTTTTAGTGGCGTGAGTAAAAAATATGGACCGAGGTTCCTTCTTTTGGACCAAAATCAGAACTGGGTTATTTTTGTACACCTTATTAGTCTGGTTCTTGGCTATTTTATATATTGACTCCATCAACAAATGAAATCTTGGGGGAAAGATACTAAAAAGCCACTCACACCAAGAGCGATAACTATATAATTGTCCACACCAGTGGATGCAATCCTTCTGTTTATTCTAAGCATGCTCTGCAGTTTAGCTCTTTAAAGCAGGATGGACTCTGATTGGCTGTCATTATTTTTATTGTTCATCAACTGGAAAAAAAAACGTTCGAAAAGTAATGCCAATGATATCGTTCCTCTTGCCGTTATAGGTTATAGTTGTGGTGTGTGCTGTAAAAACTATAACGTTACTATAGCGTTAAACTATAACGTAACTATTCCGTTATAGTTATCGTCATTGATGTGAACGGGCCTTAAGTTGTAATCTTGCAGTATATAATCGTTATCTTTAATAATCGTTCCAAAAGGGCATCTTTTATCCGCAAATTTATATTTTACAGATATTACCTGTTCTACAATCTCTTGTTTTTTTTTTGTTTTTTTTTGCTAGATCAGACAAAAGGATGACCCTTCCTTCCAGATTTCAGAAAGAAGTCCATACCCATCTCTCCCGAAATTCACAGCAGAGCAATGGTGAGTATCCGTTGGGTGGAAAAGTGTTAGATATGCAAACCGCCTAAAACATTATTATTCACAAGAAGCTCCTTTAAAGGTTATTCTGGAGTTATTCAATTATACTGGAGTCCATAGCAACTTCCTCTCCCAGAAAACATTTCAGGCATGGGATGTTCATTAAGGATGAAAAGAAAACAGTCATCTTCTGCCTCAAGCATGAAAAAGCTCCTGCTGTTACACAGAGGGACATCGGAGGTCAACATGCCTTCAGTTCTGAATTCTGATGTTGCTGTTAGTTATATCTTAAAGAGATAGTTTACTCAGAAAATTGTCCTTAATAGAAAGAAATGTCTGAAAAAATGACCCTTTTATGTACAGGAAAAAGACTTGATAAATAATCTTTATTGTGGGATTTACTGCAAATTCATTCTGCAATCAAAATATCAAGCATCTGTTTATAGTTTTATTTTATGGTTTGTCAATTCAGAATTGTTACTAAGCTGCAACATGTATTTTGTTGATATTTCTAGCTCCTTCTAACCTGAATGAAAACACAACTCCAGCAAAACCCAGACTGCCTCATTCTGCGCCTTACAGTCCCAAGCTGGTGCAGTCCCGTCTTAAAGAGGTTCTTAACAAGCACAGCAATGGCCTCTGGGTATCCAAGCTGCCTCAGCTGTATCGAGAACATTTTAAACAAGATCTACCCAGCGAAGCCCTTAAAGATCTGGAAAATTGGACTCACATTTGTACTGTAAGTTTATAGAAATATCCTGATTAGCCCAAGTCTGTCACATTAGTTTGGATTATGTTCTAATTGTGGAATTAAAGGGATCAAGTCATGAGAATATGTTTATGAAATTGTAAAAAATGGTAACTTTCAAAACATAAAATGTCCTCACCAGACCAAAAAGACCATACTGAAACTAAAGGTGTTTTCCCACCTGACTCGTTTGGAGTGCTTGTTTCAGAACTTGCCATGTTTTCTCCCTTCCGTTCTGTTTGTTTATGAATATTTAATGCAGCAATCACACTTGGATCCGCACCAAAATACTCAGTCCAAAATCAAGTTCTGAGAGCGGAAGTTCTCTGGAGCGGTTCTCTTGTAGTAACATAGCAATCCAACTTAACAGACTAACCAAACAAGCTTTATGCATTATGTAAAAGAACAGCAGTGGCTAATTCTGTGGGTGAGCACATTACTGCTTTATATTAAAATGTCCAATACGGGTGAAGAATACAGATAATGCTGTCCCGACAAAGCACTAATTTCTGCTCTAACTTGATAAATTATATATGATATAAATATTAGAGTGGGAATGAAGGCTTATTTACATTTATACTGTAAGTGCATATGTAATGACAGGTAGTCAGAGCTAATATTTCAGTCCATCTTAGACAGTCTAGGACAGTTTTGCTTACATGTGACAAGCATAAACACATTTTGAGACACTCTGAAATGTTGCCTTTACCATAACATGTAAACCGAATAAAGAAGACAGTGCACAGCAAACTATCTACAGATCTGAAAACGTCCTGAGACTCAAAAACATCATTTTAAAATCAGAAATCCAAACCCAGTAATCCAAAACCCACATGTCCTTGTTCTGTTTTTGATTCTGGCTGTGTTTAGCACTTACAGCTCTACACATTTTGGGTCCAAGATAGAATGGAAATAGATCAGGAAAAATAAATTGATTATTTTGGCTCAAAAAGCTCAACTAACATTATAAGGAGGCCCAAAAATAATAAATAATAATAAAAAAAATGAGGGCCCTTTGAATAATAAGGCTGTCTTGTTTGGTTTACAGGTTGAGAAACCATGCAGCAGCAAACCTCAAGAGTTGCTTCTGTACCCTGCAAAAGAAACTAGCCAGATTACACCACCTAGTGCTGCTACACCCTCCACACATGACAAATCCCCATCTCATCAAAAAAAACCTCAGATTCAAAGACCATATTCCACCTCCAAATCAAGCTCTCCGGCGTCCCCCAAGGCTCTATCCTTCGGACCTCAAGCAGAAGCTTGGAGAGCTGCTCTTGAAATACAGCAGTGGTCTGTGGGCCCACGCTCTGCCTAAACTATATCAGGACACATATAAATGCAAGCTACCGGAGTTTGTGCTGGACCATCTCACCCTGCTTTCAGATATATGCACGATTGACTGACCCCATCCCAGACAACCCCAAAAGAGCAATTCTGTATGCAAAAGTAGTGGAGGATGAGAACCGTAACCAGTCGGGATTGTCTGGCTCAGAGACGAAAGAGACAACAGAGCTCCGTTTGAGCAGCCAGACTGTTCCCCCTCTTGTTATTCCTAGAGAGGAGTACCCTTCTGTCCTGGTGGTTGAAGCAAGTGACACAAACAGCGTCATTCTTAGGTGCGTTTTAAGGTCACAATCCTTAAAGGAGACATATCATGCAAAAAAACACTTTTTTAGCCCTTAAATGCATTTTGTTGTAGATTTTAATGTTTATAAGTACAGAAAAGATGAAATTATTCTCTTCAGGTGCTTCGTTTATATCTTTATATTCTGTTTTGGTCATATTTTTCAACCTGTTCAGATTTTTCTGTTGTCTATTACGTTTTTTTATCAAGTACGTCATCGTATTTGCAGCGGAACTGCCAAATAAGGACATCGACTACCGGTCCAACACTTCCAGCAATAAAGTACCATTATTATTTCTCGTCTCCAATTTTGTAGTCCAAGCTCAATGATGCAGAAGTTACGAGAGGGCTAGTCAAAATGTTCGGTTGTTGGATGTAGTGACCTGAAGCACTTCAAGGATCCCCACGTCAACAACCTCCGCCAGTATACAGAAGGGTTTGCCGATCGACTTCTATCATTTAGCTGCTGTGTTTCTTTATGCTTTCTAAACGTAAGTTATCATTTTATTATCAATACAGATTTTTAGTGGTAAGATCAGACCGCAGTCATTTATCTTGTCAGTGTGCTTGTTTAAACAAGAGAAATAGTCGACTTTCACTAATAACACAACATAGTTAACTTACATACCTGCCTCCATATGAACTTAAGACGTTCTGCAGGTTCGTCTTCGCCATCTTTTCAAATTGCTCGCTCTGGCTTGAATATGTAAGGCTTGGTGGACAAGTCTACCGTTGTTGACATTTTGTTAACGTGTGAATAAAAATGTTCTTTGAAGCTATAGTAATCATATCTCTTATCAAACTACAATAATGGCCAAACGCGGAGAGTTGAGCTGACCGTGAACTCAGCGACCTGGAAATCTGGCGGGGTAAGACGGTACGCCTTTTTATTTAAAGGGGCCGCATTGAATCGACTTGCTCACAGAAGCACCTCAGAAAAGGGGTAGAAAAGGGCCCTGTGGAGCTATAATAATGAGTAATTCAGACCCAAGCATTGCAGTTATGCTTTATATAGACCACAAATGTATGATTTATAAGTAAAAATGAACGATTTAAAAGCATGATATGTCCCCTTTAAGCAGTTCATGAGAGGTGTGACTCTTCTCATGCCTTGATAAACCTGATATAAAACTAGAAAACAGATGCCATTAAGCTTGTTTACATCCACTTTTTCCACTGTTATGTTATCGACAAAGTGAATATGCGAAAAAAAAACATTGCGAAATTTGCCTTTTCCAGACTGTTTCCATTGCCGTTTTCCATCAAAAATACATGTAATATAATTTTCTTCAATTAAATGGAGAAAATAACGAGTCTCGTCATCTGTCGAATGCATACCGTTCCGAGTCCGCCTTTTGTTGTGACGACCTTTATTTGCGTTAAAGCCCTTTTTCTTGACAAAAGGTGTTTCCAAACTAGTTTTCGCTGACATTTAAAGCATCTACATAGAATTTATGCGCTGAAAGTTAAACGGAAAAAGGATTGTGTCGATATTTACAAAAAATATCGATAACTGGCATTTCCATCAGCTATATCGGTAAACATTTTGATGCGCCAAACCTTTTTCGCAAAAAAACCCTTGGATGGAAACCTGGCTATTGTTACAAATTTTGCATTTTGGTAATAAACAGAGTGGCACAGTTTTGTTCCCCAAGAAAAAAACACTTTTCTTCTTCAAATCAAATAATAATGTTTCAATTAATCTCAGAAGAGGTTGAATTGGATTAGAGAATTTTTGGAAAACCTGGGAAGAAAAAAAAAAGTTTGGTTACTGTAAATGTTGGCGGGCTCTGTTGTACTTACTGTTGTAAAGTGTGTGTTCGTGTGTGTGTTTTTGTAGATACATAGGTGAAGGTTACTCCAAGGCGCAGGAAAAGTTAGAAGATGAAATGAGAGAGTTCTATAGGCAGGACAACACCAAGATGGTTCTGACCTCACCATTACCAGGTCAGCTGACAGCTGCACGTGCTGAGGAAGAGGAGGAGATCACCCGGGCACAAGTGTGTGAGGTCATAGCCGACAAGGTCAAGGTGCGTTATTGTCGTTACTGCGTTATTAAAGCTACACTGTGTGATTTTTACCCCCATCTAGCGGTGAAAATGTATATGACCATCCAGTGAATATTAGTTTCTGTTCCTCTCAATACTGATTTCGTTTTAACTCCTATGGTGGCCAATGTAGTCCAAGATTAACATGGCTTCCAGTTCGACCTCGTCCATGAGCGTTAACTCAAACGTAAACGCGAAAGGCAAAGCTTGAATTAACGGGTATGTCCCTCTTTGGCTAATGTACTTTCAAGATGGAGGGGCAACATGGCGACCGACATTAGAACCCCTTACCCGTATGTATTTTCAATGGCATATTATACACTCACGAGAATACTTTATTACTTGAACGAAGTAAATATACATTAATGAGCAGTGAGCACATATATTTTTGAAAGAACTAAGTGTTTTTAGCTAAGAATAAACTAAAAGAGTTACACAGTGTAGCTTTAAAGGTGCATTACGCAACATTTTATGTTAAAATTAGCCATTTTCTAACCCATACATGCTGAAACAATCGCCTGATGGGCTGAATGAGCCCTTCTCTGATCACTGCGATCGCCTCTATAATCCTGTACAGTGAAATATATAAGAGGGATTCGGGCTCGAATCTGAGCCTGGGCGTGACGTCATGCGCGTTCACGCTCGCCTGGCTATGTGCCTGCAGGATAGTGTATTCGCCGCGTTCTCCGTATCAGAGAAGACAACTCGAGCGACGCAACTTTAGTCAACTTTCCCAAAAGTAGAAGATGGATTCAAAGGGGCTGTTTAGTCTACATCTGGTCACTTCATGCGTTTTCTGTGATCGGATAACTTATTCGATCGTGAAAAGACCAGGTTGAATCCAGACGGATTTGAATCCGATAGCTCAAACCATATGAGGACGTGGTCTGGGCTGTATTCCAGACGAAACTGGACAAGTGTAAATGCATCTGGTTGTTGAAAACAGGCTATGTCATGTTGTTTTAGTCATATATGACGACGTGCATCAGATGAGCAGGCGAGTGTATTTATAAGCCAGCGCGCCGCAATCTATCGCAAATGAAAGTGAAAGTAAGACGCATACGATTAACACTAAGTTACCTTCTACCTCCACTATCTTCATTAAAAGTAGCCTTAAGAAATGAAATGATCTCATACCAGAGCTTTTGCCGCTCTCTCTTATTGCTGTCTTTGCTGATTTTGAAATAGCCGAAGCCGAATGATTTATAAAATGCAGCTCATCTGTTGCTTTCGGTGACGTGCACTTCATGAAATCTGTGTATAACGCGGGAATTGAATATCAGATTAATATCCGTTTTGCAAAAACACATTTATGTGACCAGGTAATGGAATCGTTTTGATAAATCAGATAGATCTGAGAAAACGCATTGTGGCCAGGTGTAAAAACAGCCCCAAAGAGACCGGCTTGTAGTTCATTACAAACCCCAACGCAAACTCCACGTAAGACAAAGAAAATAAAACTTCTGTCTGTCCAGTGCCAGGCGTCGGAATAAGACGAGAGTCAACATCGGGACAAGAAGGCTTTCAACAAACGGAGAGATCTCGGGCGGTCTGCTCTAGGGCTCAAACGTGTTCATGAACGTGTTTCCATAATAACACAATCATAAGTGGATACAGTAAGCACATAAAACAGTTCAACATGGAGATCAATGGAAACAAAAGCCGAAGTTTTCTACCCCAGTTTTCCCCTCACACACACATAGGCCTACATAAGTGTGTAATTTACTCAAATGCCTTTCCATATATTTTAAATGACTTGCAGATTTATAACTGTATTACCTCATTATGACTGTAACAAAAGATGTGTGCCTGATTCTCCTTTGGTTATGAACAGCTCGTGCAAACGTACGTGTATTCCGTGTATATGTCTACTCTATAAAGTCTATGGTATTCCATGAGCGCGCACGCAGTTTCATTTGTCACCAGAGGGGGCGTAGTTCTGCAAAAACTCAGAGACTTGCGTTATGCTCCTTTAAGATCACAAATGATTATTGTAGTATAGTGTAGTGGTTCTCAACCTTTTTAACTGCACGGCTTCCTATTGTCCAAGACAATATTCAAAGGAGCCCCATATAAGATATTTTTGATAGTTCTGCTTTAATGACAAAGCTGCTTATTTTCAAATAATTTCCGTGACTTCCAAGTCTAGGGGCTCTATCTTGCACCCGGCGCAAATGACTTTATTCACTGACGCATTTATCATTCCTATTTTGCACTCGCGCAAAGCGGGCTTTTTTCCTCCACAGACGCACGTCGGTAAACTAACAAATGAACTTGCGCTTCCTGGGCGGGTTGGCGCAAAAGGAGGCGTGTGTTGGCGCAAACAATCCCTGGTGCTATTTTGCAGTTCCAGAAAACAATTGCGCCAATGACCAGAAAAAACCTGGTTTAAAGTCAGTGGCGCCGTGCGTATATTCAGATGCTATTTTAAGCGTGCATGCTTGGCCATAATACAGAGTGTGAACAACGCGGATACACTGTAGATGATTCTCTCATCAACACAGATGCATTTTACTTTTTGCAAATGAAACATTATTATACGGAAAAATATGTAAACATGAGGGAAATCATTGTTGTGTCCATGATGATGGGATAAACAGGCATAAAGCTTACACATTTACCCAAATTATTATATGCATGTTTAACCCGAAGCTAATTTGGGTGGGTTTGTCCCATCCCCAGTGTCCCTTCTTTCTTTTACGGCCCTGACGAGAACATTGTTCTACTCGGCTGTGAACCGATGCTGAAGCGCGCCTGGTAAATGCGCCTTAAAATAGAATTGCGCCACGGAACAAGCGCATCTCGTTCATCATGCTCTTAAAGGGAATGTGATATGACGCTCTTATTGGTTTATTTCCGTTACGCCCAAACCACACCTATGAATAATGAAGCTACTCCAGACCAACCCCTTTTAGATTTGCGCCAGGCGCAAGAGGCATTTATCCCACCGGGAAAATAGCAACAGCGCCGGGATCCGCCCACAAAGTTAATTGCGCTTTGCGCTTTGACACTTGCGTTTCAGATCGTTAAAATAGGGCCCTAGAAGCTCATACTTTTAAAATTCTGAGTGACAGTTGTTGAGGTATTTCATCTTGATTTTTTGCTGTTTTATCTTATAAAAAAGTTTTTTTCTTATTAAAAATCATTTTAAGCTATCTAGTGGGCTTTTGAAAGTTTGCTGAGCCCCCCTAGTGGGTCCCGGTCCCCTGTTTGAGAACCACGGGTCTAGTGCCGTTTACAGTGTATTGTTAAAAAACTGAGGCTGTTTTGATCTGTGAAAATTTTGTGTAATATATTTATCATAAATAAGGTAAAGCTCTGTTAATAATTATTACTGCACTTGTATGTTGATTTTTAAACAGGTGTACTACGTGGATTATGGCTTTTCCGAAGTCATCAGCAAGAGCAAACTATTTGAGTTACATAAAAAGTTTTATAGATTACCTTTCCAAGCCACCAAATGTAAACTGGCAGGTAAGATTGCATTCAGAACTCCCTGTGACAAAATAGTTTCACATCTGATCTGTTCTAATGTTGCTGTTATATTAATGTTTCAGGCCTGGAGTCATTCAGTCATGAGCAGGCAGTACTGAAGAGGTTTGACTCTATGGCCACTGGCAAGATCTTATTGGCTGAGATATTAGAGTGCGAGGAAGTGCCTGTGGTGGTGCTGTATGACACATCACAAGATGATGATATCAACATCAATGCTGCCTGTATGAATGCTCTGCAAGACAGATCCTTAGAGAGTCCCTTAAAGGTAACCAAAAACAGAAGTGTTTGATATTACAATCAATGAAACCCTCTTATCCTAAATATACTGTGCTGGCGCCATGGGACAGATGTCAGAGTACATCAAGAGTACCATGGTAGTCCGAAGGTAGCATGTACAAAAAGCTTGAAAATATCATCATACAGTACTTATATGATTATGTACTTGCACCAATAGAGTGCCGAAGTGATGACGTTTGTTAGCCGCTAACATGGGTTCCCTCGATTCGAAAAGCCATGCATTTTCCCTATAGACTTTTGGAAAATCGCAAAAAATAAGATCTGTGTTTAACAAAGAGTTGTGACCCTTACACATTTTGTCTATCAAGATAATCTTTACAAGTTAATCCAAAATGTATACATTTTGAAGCCTATATAACTTTTTTTAAAAAGCAGACACAATAAAGTTTAAAAACCCACAAGCAGGTTATAACTTTGTGTTATATGTCATAGATCAAAACGTGAAAATATTTAGGCTTTTTTCACCACAGACCTTATTTCAGGCGATTTAGCAAAAACCCATTCAAAAATCCCATAGACTTTAGAGCGAGGGAACTGGGAGTGCTAAAATGCGAACTCACTTTGGCCTACAGAGTGACATCATAACTTCGGCACTCTATTATATCAGCACTTTTGGAAAGACATTTGGCCAATCAAATTTTAGGACTGGATCTGCTGTATAATCAATACACTACCAATCCAAAAATTGAGGAAACTGTGTGGTGTGTCTGTTGTGGTGCTCAAGAAACAGTTCTTATTATTTATTCATGTTGAAAACATTTGTGCTGCTTAATATATTTTTGTGAAAACCGTGATCATTTTTTCTTTCTTTTAACATTCTACTTATTGTAACATTACAAATGTCTATACTGTCACTTTTGATCAATTTAATGCAACTTTACTGAATAAATTCAGTATTCATTCATATTTATTAGTTTTAATTTATTTCATAATCATACTAAAGCCCAAAAAAATGTCAAGTTCTATATTTTGGGCTTTTAACATATAAATAACGTCTACCGGTATTTGTATTCTGTCGTAGGTGAACAGTGCCTATATGAATGTGAGTGTGACCAGTGTTTGTTCAGATGGGACGATCTACTGTCAGGTGCCCTCCAGAGGCCTGACTAAACTCAACGAAATTCTGGAGAAGACTGAAAACTACTTCCACTCCCAGGTAACAAAACTGCAACAAGCATAATCTCCATTTGTGCAGCTTCAAATATGTTGCTAGGGACTTCTTCAGAGGAGGCGAGGAGGCCAAAATAGACAGATTGGGATTATGGGATTAGCAGGGGTCAAGTACATAATCCCTAGTAAATAGTTACCTGCTGCCACGGATTGTGTGATAGAACTCATTACAGTGTATATATCAAATTGATTTAAATTGTAATTGTTCATTGTTTACTGCAGCATGTTGCATTTAGCACATTGTAGAGTAGTGTGATGCCCATTTTTATGATATGTATCCTCCTGTTGTATGGCAGATAGGATATGCTCACGTCAATGGCGCCACCAGGGGCGCCACCCCAATGGCCAGTATTAATTTTTGTAGCATCAGTTATGCATTTTATAAATAAGTCAAAAATATTCTTAAGTAAAAGAAGACGGTGAATTATGTGTCGTGACGTGCTTTTTAAGTGCCAAATGGTATACTGTTAGAGCAGTTTTTTGATTATTTTTATTTTATTTATTTTTTTGCCACGTTTTGACAGGCAGGGATGCAAACAGCGCACTTTTCGGCGCCTCCCGCTTTTTCACGTCAGTTTGGGTGACAAAGTCATCTGAAGTCATTCCATAGCTTAATGTAAGGGACAGAAGAAAACTCGTTTTCCCTCCTCTGCGGCTGTTCAATCATTCTCCGTTCATATTCAAACAGCACGCGCGCCTAAAATTACTTTATTTTCTTGGAGTTTTTTGCTGTTTTTAAACGACTCACTACCGTGTGCTTGTTACTGTTAGATCACACATATCACAAGGACTATCAATCGGCATCAAACGCACAATAATTGTGAAACAAAGGAACAAATCGCACTAGGATTTGTGCGCTCGACATTTCTTCTATTTGTGACTTGAGCTTTTAAATGCGCACTTATGCAGCGCAGTGCTGCACACTGTTGCTTTGAGCACATCATTCTGCACACGCGATGCGCATACACGCTGTGTGCTCTCTGGTTTTCATGTTATCATGGGTTTGCACACTGAAATATTATTAAAAGCCAATATATATTGTTACTAGCCTGCTCAATACATTTTACATAAGCATGATTTAATTGTATATTATTTATTTGTAGTGTAGGCTATATATGCACTTCTGAATTCTTGACATTAGCTAATATATAAATATAAAATTGTGACATGTATGATTGCCTGATTGAATTTTAAAAGAGAACTAATAGTAATTTGTTTTTATTAACATATTTAGATTTTATAAAATTACTGTGCAGATTTTTTCAAGAATTACTTTTTGCTGCTGATGTATACACTTATTAAGTTTATTAAAAATTCATAATACATTTATGTAATATTTAAAGGTGTTAACTGTAATCTTACACTGCAAAATAATAACTTAAACATTATTAAATTCATCAAAATTCTGTAAGTATCTGGAAATTTGCTGTGGGGCAAGGGCCCTTATATATTTATCATATAATGTATATCATTATATATAATATATATTAGTAGGGCCCTACTAATATCATTAGTAACATTAAATATTACACAATAAACCAAAGTATATCAGTAGGAGTTTCCTTAAGTCTTTCTAATAGTTTTCTACAGGCTGGTTTACTACAACAGTAGAATACAATTCTGAAATTATGGTTTATACCGTAGTTTTGGTGTGCCACCCCAAGATTTTAACTGGCCCCATCTGGCCACCCCTATGAAAAATTTCTGGAGGCGCCACTGGCTCACGTATCTTTTTCCCTATGAAAGGTCACATCAGAGTCACTGGTTTCACGGCCTTTCTGCGGCAAACATTGTTTGGCTCGATTTAAAGGGAAATGGTCCCGGGTGGAGGTGAGTGCTATCAATTCCAGAGTGAATATATATATATAAATATATATATATAAAATAATTTTTTTACTGCACCAGAATTTAAAACATTTACTTAAGATAGTTAATGGCTACTGCAATTCTAAGTAAGTAAATTTCACTGTAAATGGAATTGTTCCCTCATGCATCATGAATGCTGACTTTACATTGTGTTGGAATTACTGACATTGTGAGATCACAATTCAGAGATTTAGCTGACTCAGACATTTGTTATGTCAAAATGGTTCTGTGTGTAGCTTTGTTGGTTATGACATCATAAATTAATCTCTTATACTACCTTTAAAATATTTGGGGTCAGTAAGATTTTTTTTTTAAAGAAAATTATACAAAATTCAATTAAAATGTTCCTATTATCAAAGAATCCTGACATTATGTATCATGGTTATCCCCAAAATATTGATAATAAACAACATTGGTCAACATTGATAATAAGAAATGTTTCTTAATTTCTTAATGCACCGAATCAGCATATTAGAACGAGGATCATGTGACGCTGAAGACTGGAGTAATAATGCTAAAAATGCAGCTTTGATCACAGGAATAAATTTAATTTTAAAATAAATTAAAATGTATTTTAATTTTAATTTTCATCTAAATTTCATTTTAAAATAAATCAAAATTCATTTTAATTTATTTTTCATTTTAAATTTCCTTTAAAATTCATTTTCATTTTAAAATAAATCAAAACTGTTCAAATAGAAAGCATATCATTTAAATAATATTTTACAATATTACTTATTTACTGTTGTTTTTATCAAATAAATGCAGTCTTGATGAACATCGGAGATTGTTTTGATGAAAAAATCGTACTGACCCTAAACTTGTGGGCAGTTCCTTATAATATACTATAAAAAATGACATATCAAACATAAAAATAGCTAACTACTAATCTTTTAAGTATTGAAGCCACTATAATTTTGTTAGTTGTTGCATGATGGCGTAATGCTCAAGTGAGAGAAGTTCATCATCAAATTATGAGTTTTCTACCTGTAATTATAAGTTTGACTAAGACAAAGTCAGTGATCTCCTGATTATAGTAATTCCAACATATTGTGAATGTGAGCACAGATTACATTTAAATTCACTAAATCATTGTCTGGTTCCTTTATTGAAATTTATGATTATTGTTGAAATAATCTGAGCTGCTGATCTCTTTAAACTTCTCACAAATATAATTTCTGATGTGTCCACACTATAACTGTGTCTACTGTGGTTTTGTCCTAGATAACTAACCTGCATGGCAGCCGTGTGCTGGACATCTTGTTTGTGGACCTAGGCGTCCAAGCGTCGGTAGAGGTCATTGAGTTGAGAGAGATCCCCCCTTCTTTACTGCGTGACCTCATATCCACCCCAACCCAGGTCAGACAACAGCTAATGATTTCAAAGAGGAGTTAACAAGTGTAGTGGTTTGTGCCAGCAGTTTTAGGTTATTTTTAGTTACATTTGAATTAAGTGCCTGAAAGAGAGTAGCCTGTTTGTAAACAGTAATTTTGGCCTCAAAATTTTCCAAATATATTCCAAAATATGACTTTATGTTCAGCAGAATATCCAGACTGCTTTTTTTTTTTTTTTCATATTACAGTATCAACCTCTGTCCATGAACAGCATTCACTTTCATTGTATGGAAAAATAGCAGCATAGACATTTTTCTGTATAATATAACGAGAACAAAGAACTGGTTTGGAGCAAAATGAGGGTGGGTGAAAAATGACAAAATAGTACTTTTTTGGTAACACTTTACAATAAGGTTCATTAGTTACTACATTAGTTAACATTAACAAAGAATGAACAATACTTCTTCAGCATTTGTTAAACTTTGGTAATGTTAATTTCAACATTTACTAATACTTTATTAAAATCGTGTTAACATTAGTTAATGCACTGTGAACTAACATGAACAAAGAGTGAACAGCTAGATTTGTATTAACTAACGTTAACAAAGAATAACAAATACAGTAACAAATGGTTAGTTCATGTTAGTTAAATATATATCAGCGCATATCCTTAAATATCGATGAACATATACATACATACATACATACATACATAATAAGAGGTTTACCATTCCTTTTACATATTATGTAAACACAAACTTTTATTTTGGATGCAATTAATCGCGATTAATCGTTTCACAGCCCTACGAGTAGTATCTTTCAGTTCCTAGTTTTGCAAGCCACAAGAAGAATCTTAAATACATTAGAATAGTAATTTGTGAGTGAATGTATAGTTGAATTGTTAGGTGATTAATATGTGAGTTTGTTTGTCCCCCTGCAGGCACTGAAGTGTTGTTTGGCAGATCTGCCTGTGGGTGGAGGCTCATGGACTCCTGATGCCGTGCAGTGGCTGAGAGACACGGTTCTCCACTGTAGTGACTGCAGTTTGAAGGCCAGTTAAATACTAATGCTGCTCCAGTTTCACATTTGCATTTCATCTCACTTCATTTGCACTTTAGAGACAAGCATAAAACTGAGGCAAATTCCAGTAAAGAAAAAATGTGTTTAAAAAAAGTGGAAAAGGTTTCAAGCTACTTTTACAAAGTACTTTCCCACAAAACAAAAGATACAAGATGTATAGCAATTATAGAAAAAAATGAATATATATATATATATATATATATATATATATATATATATATATATATATACACACACTATTATAGCATTTAATTTGAATGTCTTTTTCATATTTTAATTTTAGTTTAGATTTTATTAATGATATATTCTTTGTAGTTTTTTATTATATATATATATATATATATATATAGATATATATCTATATCTATATACTAAATGAGGCAAGGGTGTAGAGTTATATTCAAGCTATTTCAAGGAATGAAGAATTTTTGTTTAAATATGTCATATTGATGATTAAAGATTTGTTTTAAATGATACGATTATTGACTACAGGGGGACTTTAAGTATCTAATATTTTTAATTTAGTTCTGTTTCAGCTTTTTTTATTACATAAAAATATTTTGAATTGTTTTAGTTAACAATAACAACACTGACATGAAGAGATATATAAGTGGGTTTCTGAATTAATGACACATGGAATCTTCCGCCACAGAAGAAAAAAATAAAAAAACTTGCAATTCTGAGAATTGTTTTTGAATCAAACAATTGCGATATCTAACAAATACATAAAAATATCTTGCTACTCTGACTTTATAACTCGCAATTGTGAGAAAAAAATATATTTGTGAGAATAAAATACTTTTTTATTTTTTATTCAGTGGTGGAAACAAGCAGCTCATGAACCACGAACCTTGACTAAATTTAGGATTAGCAGTATGAAGATGATGGTTTGTTGTGTTTAGGACTGTATAATATATCCGGCCGCTCAAAGAAATGTGCATTGCTGCAATGACACCTAAAAGAATAACAGAAAAGAAGCACTAAAAACACTTCATGCTTTTTTTTCTAGATCACTAAAGTGGATGAGAACAAACGTCTCGCTCATGTTTATCTTTTCACCAGCAAGAACTTCATTGACACAAGCTCCAGTTTAAACCAACAGCTGGCCGACTCTGATCTGTGGAACCACCAGAAGGATGTTTTCTTAAGCAGCCGAGGGCCTTCGAAAGCCCTCAACGCCCCGACAATCAGTGCCACCATCCAGACCTCCAGCCCTGATAAAGCCCCACACACACCCAAGAAGATGTCATCACCGCCGGGAGCCAGGACACACCTCCAGGCTCTCCGCCTAAACAGCCGGCTCTTCCACCACTGCTGGAGTTGCCTGAGATTGGGCAGAATATGGATGTGTTTGTTTCAGTCGCGTGCCATCCTGGCCACTTTGTGCTACAGCCATGGCAGGATATGTACAAACTGGTGGTTTTGATGGGGGAGATGATTCTGCATTATAATAAGATGGAGGATAAACCGTTTAAAGTGGAGAAGAACCAGGTTTGCGCTGCCAAGGTGGAAAACAAGTAAGTGTCTGCATTTTGCTTGCGCGTCTAGGCCAGAGGTGTCCGGTCCTGCTCCTGAAGGGCAGCTTTCCTACAGAGTTCCTACATACAGTATATGCCTGAAAGTTTCTAGTGATCCTGGTTCAAGTGTATTTAAATTGCCATGAAATGGAAGCTAATATCGCTGGGTAATAAATATCGATTTCTCGATACTAATCGATTCTCATTTTTACGAACAGATATCGATTCTTAAATCTCAAGAATTGATTAGTCGTCCTGTTTCATTTGAATGAATGGAACATTGTATCGCAGCTGCGTGCATCCAAAAAAATCGCAATAATCAGGGTTCCCACAGGTCCTTGAAATCCTTGAAAGTTTGTGAATCTGTTTTTATGTTTTCAAGGCCCTGAAAAGTTCTTGAAAATAAACATACATAGATACAGGTCCTTGAAAGTGCTTGAATTTATTTTGTGCAAGAAGTTTTCTGGAAAAAAAAAATCCATATTATTCTCTCCGGTCCGCGAATGTGTTATTTCGCCAACACTCTGACTCCGTGGCCTATGCACAACAGCTTGCTTGATTTATGTTAGTTACGTGCATTTACACGTTAAGTCCAAAGGTTAATGCTGCGTCCCAATTCACATAGTGTTTCCCGCGTAAGGGCCGCGTTACTTTGCCATGACATTCACATGTGCACGAAACCACAATGATGGCACCTTGACATTTCACAGACACACCAAAAAAGTTTCAAGATTTTTTTTCTCACCAAAGAAGATTACAAAGAATTTTTGTCCCTTATTTAAATGTAAAATGATGCGTTCCGTATCAAATCAGTCCGAACTCGATTTTTCCATAGACAGTGGATTTGTCCTGTAACTTATATTGACCCAGGTCCCAGACATTAATTTGGTGGTTAATGCAGGTTTGCGTCTTTTTCCCATAGTGACCGAGTCTAGAGAACATGCGCTGTACACCGGCGTAATGCGCGTTTTTTTTTTTTAAACTATGTCGAGCTAACGTCCTCTACAGATCTGAAAATAGGTATCAGTGGGTGTCCAGTAATTAATGACGTAAAGTTGGATAATCTCTTATTGTCAGAGCTTGATAGACAGGTAACTATTATATTTGTAGATGTTATTAGACAGATTAATTCATAAATTATAATTAATGTTATTTTATTAATTTATCATTTATAAATATTAAATATGCAAAATAAATGATGATCCTGTCTGTCATACACAATTTATGGCATTTAAAAAAGTTTTAAAAAGTGCTAAATTATTTCAATAAAAATGGGACAATAATTACGTAATAATGTAGTCATAATTTAAGTAGTAAATAAATACTAATAAGGCACGCCAACATATACAACATAGAAATAAATAAAATTATAGGATTCAAAATATTCTTCAGTTTTATGCAAAACAAAAAATAAATGCCAAAAAATAGCTTTTTTGCCTAGTTGTTTGACAGATGAAAACTGTAACAATGTATCTTGCATATACACGTATGTATTTTCCTTGCTCTCTCACTTGAAATGTGTCCCCACATTAAGTCCTTGAATTTGAGGGTATTGGACCTGGAAAGTCCTTGAAAGGTCCTTGAATTTGATGTTAACCAAGGTGTGGGAACCCTGAGTAATCTTTGTCCTTTGTTGCTATTGATATGAAACAAAGTCTCAATTTTCAAATTACATCCATTTTCTTTAAAAATTCTGAAATTCGCTCTGGCGCAGCTCAAGAGAAGCAGCAGCGCTCATCTCTCTTCCGGCTTAATAATACCACTCACAGCGCGAAATAAACATGAATGAGCATCTGAAAGTGTGTTCAAAGATAGAGTACAACTTATCGAAATCCGTATCATGTCACATTGATTCGCTCAATCAGCGTTTCAACTGTGGAAAGACGTCAGTTAAACAGCTTGTAATCAATGTCATGTATCGTCATATTTACCTCAGAAAACCCACATCAACTCGTTAGTCAACTAGAAAACATAACTCTAGAGAGGAGCATTTTGCTAAATATATACACCATATTACATATGCATTATAATCTTAATGTTCTTCAATATTTAATGCATATTTTAATAAATCTGGCAAGTTTGTATGACAGCCACCATTCAAATGTTTATATTTCATATAATCTTCTTATTATAAAAATAAATAAAAGTGTAATTTAAGTGTTTGTATAGCTACAAAACAGTTCATTATTACCTTCATATTAGGCTAATGAAGCCTAGTAGGCTACAACTAGACTCCCATAGTTTACAGCATTAGTTAAGAGATTTGATTCCCTTGAGAAAATTTGCCATTTATTGTAACTGATATTCAAAATAATCAATATTGAATTGGAATCGAAATCGAATCGAATTGCAAGATTGTGAATCGAAATCTGAATCGAATTGTGAAATTTGTGTCAATACCCAGCCCTAGAAGCTACACTAGTCTTTTATCACGGTAAACGGCTTCTCAAAACTAGAAAAATGTAGGGCAGGGGTTTTATATTGTCCATCGGGATTTGATTGAATTGTTTGACCATTGTGGTTTGCTATTACTGTGATGTCATGTGAGTGTCAGTTTTAATTTCATGGTGACTTTAATTTGGGCTAGAGCTGATCTCTGCTAGGCTGGACACTAGGGGTGTACACTAACGGTTTACAAAATTCACAGTTCGATAGGATACACTTGTGTCACGGTTCGGTTTGGTACGTTTCAAATACAGCAAAAAGAAATGGCAGAGAAATTTCCTTGATTTAATTTTTTTAATTATATTTTTATTAAAACTAACATCATAAAGTATGATATTTTTTAACTTTGAGCAATGATGGAACTATACTTGACTTTTCTTAGGAGCATTTAAAACAAAACAGCTCCTTGGACAAAATGAAATGTAATATTGTAGTAGTTATAAACAAAGGTTTATTTTAGTTTAGATTAACATTTGAGGGCAGCAATTGTATTGATAATGTCAAAATACAACCAACGTGATGTTACTTGAAAGCATTATAGCCTACTATTCCTGCCAAACTTACAGATTGTAGTGTTAAACAGTAAATCCATGGTAATGTTGCTGATCTGTGGACTCTGGATAGTTCATTCATGGCACAATGTTTCTTCCTGGTTTCCACGTCAGCGCTGTTTAATCCGTTAATAATGGAGAAATGTGAATGTTTCTCACTAGATCTCGCAGCGATGTTATTACTTCAGTGGCGAATTCAAATGTTTTCCCTACTGGATTTGTCTGTGTAGTAACAGTGCTGATGAAGATCGGCTCGCGCTGCATTGGTCCAAACTGATAAACGGTCCGTGATCCTAACAACCACACAATAACGAGTAGCTCAGGTTCGTTCCGCTTACATTACATTTCCCATTTGATGTTGGACAATGTTATGGTCACGCCAGCGTCTCTTACATTATGAACGCGCTTGCGACGCGCATACATTTGAAGTAACGAAATGTTGGTCGGCAGGACAAATGAACCGAACAAACCGTTGGGTTCAAAAATGCCTACCAAAAACTAGGGCTGGGCGATATGGCCTAAAAATAAAATCTCCAATTTTATTTTTTTAATTTGAATTTACGATTTTTACGATTTATTTATTCAAAAGCAAGACAAATGTAACCCCATTTTCTGGAATGAATAATAAAGAAATGAACACCCTCTAGGAATCAAAGTCCCAGCTGTGTTTAAGTCACACTTTGTAGTCTAGACTAAAAGGAGACAAACATTCACCTTGAGAGTATAGCACCATATTCTAAAGCATTAACAATACATTCAAATCTGATGAAAATTGTTATAATTCGAGAATTTGCCAGCATACAGAATTCAGCACTGAACAAAAAGTATGTTTTGAGCAGTGAGGGGAGTCTCTTAAATGCTTAAATTGGCCATTGCGTTCAAGAAATCAACACATATATGTCAACACAGGTATGTCTGTGATTGGCTACATCGCTAGACGCTGCAAACATGTTATATATAGAAACTCTGGCCTGTAAATCGTTTCTATTTTGTTTTAGTTGTTCTTGATGCTTTTCTGCAACAGATGAATACAAATCTATTACTTTTTATGTTTTAATCATAGATATTTCTAGTTTGCGGGAGTCCCGTGAATCATTTTATTCTCCCGCAAACCGCACACATATAGTGAGTGCATTACCGCCCACGCTCGGCCATCCAATCTAGTCCTCGCCGCACTCTATTGCGCTGGCAGTGCATATCTCTCAAAGGCCCGGCCTGACCCGAGGAGAGAATAAGCTCTAGTTCACTCCTGCGCTAAGGAACAAACTTCCCACTCTCACCGGTTGCCCACTCTCATGTTGTCGCTTGCTGTATGCCGTTGCCGTTTCGTGTGTGCTATGATGTTGTTGTTGTCGCTTGCCATACTGCTACGTGAGTGATACTAACGCTACGGAAACTCAAAAAGTTGGTGACATTACACAAAAACTTGATTTACTTATTTTTTTAATTGCCCGCAACAAAACGTTTGAATTAATTTATTTAATCGATTTTTCGCCCAGGCCTACCGAAAACCGAACCGAAAACCTCGTACCGAGCGGTTCAATATGAATACGTGTATCGTTACACCCCTACTGGACACCCCTGGTATAGGTAGATGACCAGCATAAAGTCTGATGTAAACCCTGCGCTGAGACATTGGGTTTTTCTGTAAGGTGTTCTGTGAGGTCATGTGACTGACCACTCATCCTCTGTTCTATTTTGCAGCTGGTACCGTGTGTTGGTGAAAGGAGTTCTGACCAATGGTCTGGTCTCAGTGTTTCAGCTGGACTATGGCAAACATGAGCTGGTGAGCGGGACCCAGCTCCGGCCCCTCACCCAGGAGTTCTGCCAGCTCCCCTTCCAGGCCATCACTGCTCAGCTGGCTGGTACACTTCATTTCCTGTCAGAAAGGCTCTCTCAGTTATTGAAAAGGCTGTTTTAGCTCTCAAAACCCATCTATTCATTATCCATTCAGAAGAGACTTTTTACCATGATCCCATGCATTTCCTGTAAATGTTCCGTCAACAATATTCAATAAGCTCCACTGACCCAATCTTTAGAATCTAAATGTGCTGTGCTATTTAATGAAAAATAAAAAATGATAGAGCAATAGAATGAACAGTGAAAGGAACAGAAGTTCATACAATACATTTTAGAAGGCTTAATTTAGCATGAAAATAACTGAAGGTAATATATATATTTACTAAGCAAATTAAGCCAACTAAAATTATTATTCATATTCTTTTGATTTCTTTACCCAATATTATATAAATCACAAATGCTGTGAAAATACAGGCATCGTTATTGGTAAGAACCAAAAATAAAAGTATCATTTTGGCATCCCTAAAATGTATGTGCTATATATATATATATATATGTGTATATATATATATATATATATATATATATACATATTAGGGCTGTCAAACAATTAATAGCATCCAAAATAAAAGTTTGGTTACTTATATGTGGGTGCACTGTGTATAATTATTTTATATATATATATATATATATATATATATATATATATATATATATGTATATATATATATATATATATATATATATATATATATATATATATATATATATATATATATATAGATATATATAGATATATATAGATATATAGATATTTTGTAATGACACATAGTAAAGACATTTACTTTCAGTAAAGACATTTATGTTTGTCTTTTGAACTGAAATAAATCACCAAA
Organism: Hybognathus amarus; assembly: GCA_030378365.1. Lineage (NCBI taxonomy): Eukaryota > Metazoa > Chordata > Actinopteri > Cypriniformes > Leuciscidae > Hybognathus > Hybognathus amarus. Next base: position 236,484 of record JAQIUQ010002622.1, on the reverse strand, counting down.
TCAGCATATTATTATGTTTTCTAAGGAATCATGTGAAAATTCAACTTTGCCACCACAGGAATAAATTAACCTTTTATGATTTCAATATATTTTAAAATGTATTTTAAATTAAAAAAATATTTCACAATATAACAATTTTTATACTGTATTCTAGATTTTTTTTAAAAATGCAGTCTTGGTGAGACTTCTTCAGAAACATTCAAAGATCTTACTGACCTCAACCTATTTTACTAGACTATATAAATAATAATAAAAAGTTAGTATTCGAAACTGTAATCAAACTTGTTTCTTTTAAATGGAATGAGTGAAGTAAAAAAAACCCGGCAGGATAAAAGAAGCCAAAGGAGAACAACACTAGAAGGAGAAAGGGAATTGTTTTTGTAGAGAGTTGACTGATTATTAAAAGAGTAGTTCACTTAAAAAAAAAAAAAAACTTTTGCCGATGATTTCCTCACCCCCATGTCATCCAAGATATCCATGTCATTCTTTCTTCAGTCGAAAAGAAATGACGGTTTTTGATGAACACATTCCAGGATTTTTCTCCATATAATGGACTTCAATGGGAACCAAACGGTTCAAGGTCCAAAAGACAGTTTCAGTGCTAACTGCAAACTGTTCAAAGGGCTTTAAACGATTCCAGACGATGAATAAGGGTCTTATCTCAGCGAAACGATCGCTCATTTTAAATGAGAAAATATTTTTTTAAGTTTTATAAGGTTTTTTTATGAGCGATTGTTTCGCTTGATAAGACCCTTATTCATCGTCTGGAATCGTTTAAAGCCCTTTGAACAGTTTGCACTGAAACTGTCTTTTAGACCTTGAACCGTCTGGTTCCCACTGAAGTCCATTATATGGAGAAAAATCCTGGAATGTTTTCATCAAAAACCGTTTCTTTTCAACTGAAGAAAGAATGACATGGATATCTTGGATGACATGGGGTGAGGAAATTATCAGCAAAAGTTTTTTTAAAAGTGAACTACACCTTTAATGTGTCTTTTCCAAATTCGGGTCACTAACCAAAGTACTAACAGACTGTGTGCTGTATTACTCCTGTTTCCAAAGAGCCTTGTCAAAGTCTTGACATTTTGCATTCTGTTATACGAAAACCAAAGTGCAGTAGATCTAAAAGTGTGTCTGATCTTTCCAGGGTTGAAACCCAGGCAGTGGTCTGAGGAAGCCTCCATTGTGTTCAGGAACCACGTTGAGAAGAAGCCCCTGGTAGCCCAGCTGGAATCGGTGCAGGAGGCGTCACAGCCCTGGGACCGGAAGGTGGTGATCTTCTTGGTGGACACTTCACAAGAGGAACGGGACATTTGGCTGCATGACATTATGGCTGAACTCACTGATGAAATGACCAACGCAGCGTAGAAACCCTGATCAAACTTTAGTGCTCTTGATAGGTTCTTCATTAGTATGCTATAGATTAAAGGTTTATTTTTGGATGCAGATCTGCGCAAGCAAATGTGAATCATAGAGTTGAAAGTTTAAACTTTTAAGCCAGGAACACACCAAGCCGACGTCGGCTGTCTGGCAGATTTTTTGCGTTGGCCAACTAAGTTTCATCGGTGTGATACGCACGTTTCGTGCCGTTGGCTAAAAATAGTCCTCGTCGGGTTTGTTTCGATATGGAAGCTTGTTTCTGCCACTGAATAAAAAAATTAAATAAATAATTGTGACTTTTTATCTCACAATTCTGACTTTATTTTCTCAGAATTGCGTGATAAAAAGTCAGAATTGCGTGATAAAAAGTAGCAATTGCGAGTTATAAAGTCAGAATTGCAAGATATAAAGTCAGAATTGCGAGATATAAAGTTGCAATTGCGTGTAATAAAGTCACAATTGCGTGATATAAAGTCAGAATTTGCGACATATAAAGTCAGAATTGCGTGATATAAAGTCAGAATTGCGAGATATAAAAAGTCAGAATTGTGTGATATAAAGTCAGAATTGCGAAATATAAAGTCAGAATTGCGAGATATAAAGTCAGAATTCCGAGATATAAAGTCAGAATTGCAAGATATAAAGTCAGAATTGTGTGATATAAAGTCGGAATTGCGAGATATAAAGTCAGAATTGCGAGATATAAAGTCAGAATTGCGTGATATAAAGTCAGAATTGCTGAGATATAAAGTCAGAATTGCGACTTATCAGGCCAATTCCAAGGGGAAAAAAGACTAACTTTTTTCCCCTCAGAATAATTTAAATCTCACAATTCTGACTTTATATCTTACAATTCTGACTTTATATCATGCATTTCTGACTTTATAACAGCAATTCTGACTTTATATCTCGCAATTCTGACTTTATATCTCGCAATTGTGACTTTATATCACGCCAATTCTGACTTTATATATTCACAATTCTGACTTTATATCTCGCAAATCTGACTTGATCATCGACAATTCTGACTTTATATCTCGCAATAGCGACTTTATATCACCCAATTCTGACTTTATATCTCGCAATTCTGACTTTATAACTCGAAATTCTGACTTTATATCAAGCAATTCTGACTTTCCATCTCGTAATTCTGAGAAAATAATGTCAGAATTGCGAGAAGTAAACTCGCAATTGTGAGAAAAAAGTCATAATTGTGAGATAAAAAGTCGCAATTACCTTTTATATTTTTCATTCAATGGCGGAAACAAGCTTCCATAGTTTCGCGTGATTCGACATGTTGAATCGGCGTTGGGCCGTTGGGGAAAGAGAGAACTCTGATTGGCTGTTCAGCTTAGTGAAAGAGTCAGTGCACGAGAATAAACGCAAAACAGCAAGCAAAGAAGTCAACACGGTAAAGATGGAAGGCTGTTCTTATGTTACGTCTTCTTACCTGAGTGTTCCTTGGCGAAAATTTCAACATTAACATGAGCGGAGTGGAATAAAGAAAGTGTTCAGCAGGATTGATATTCAAAAAGGTAAGCACGCGCTGCTTTGTTTACGTTATGTGTAACGTTATATGCAGGCGACAGCGTCGGTTTTCCTTTTTGAATGACGAATATAGACTAATATATCTGCAGAAATAGACAGTTGGCTCATTAAACGCAGGCGCAGAACGCACATTCTAGCTGACGGTCGCCTGTAGTTCTCTCGGTGTGTTCAAGTGCAGCTTTTTACCTCGACGAGAGGCGACAACACAGTTGGCTTTCATCAGCGCTAGTTCGTTGGCGTCGGCTTGGTGTGTTCCAGACAGACGTATTGCAATTTATAGCAATTCAAATGTTAAACTATCTGGTTAGCAGCACCTTTTCATGCTCTTCGCTCGCAGTGTTAACTGTGGTGTATATTCTTGGCGAGAGAGTAACTTAGGTAATGCATTCCATAGGCTGTTGCCTTTAATACAAAATACCTGTGGAGATCCATCGTCAGTGAATTCATGCAGTGAATTCATCTTCTAAGTTAAATCATGATAACTACAGCTGTACCAAACCCTGATGCGGTCAATCATTTTCCATAATGTATTAAGTTTGACTGTCCAGATGATGTGCTATGTGGAGGCATGCTTCATGCTTTTAAGTGTAGCATGTTACAAAGCTGACAGATTTCTACTTTATGGTCCAAAAGCGACTTACAATGCACAGTGCTCTAACTTGCACAAAGCTGATAGTGTCATTTCAAAACTGTTTACATGAAGAAGATTTTTGGAGTCTATAATAGTGCAAAAGGCAAGAGGAACGGCACAAGCCGTCCACGCTCGAGACGTATGTGTTTGAGCTCTGGATTTAGCGTTATTTATTTAGCTTTTTATTTTATTTGTGTCTTACTATTAGTATAGTGAAGCCATGGAATGTGTGGGTTTTGCTACAATGTGACCATCTAATGTATTTAAGGTGTTTTGATAGTAATGGCATAGTTTTATTACCTGAATATGAGTTAGACTTGAAAGCTACTCCATTGTTGGCATGTAGAATTCACGTGTGTTTAAACTAGATGCTTAATATTTTACAGATAAAAGTGGAAAAAACACTGGTTGTAGCCCTATATTTAAATTGAATAGATTTTCTTACCCTAAAAGTCAACATGATATTAAAATTTAACCAATTTTCTTTATTAATATACCTTTCTGGTCTTACTTTGAAAAAAAATGTCTTTGTAATCCTTTATCAAAATTAAATAGCTTGTTGCTTCAGGGTGGGCAATATGGCAAAAACACACACACACACACACACACACACACACACACACACACACACACACACACACACACACACACACACACATATATATATATATTAGGGATGCACATATATATCCGCCGCCATATTTCTTTTTTGATAAGAAAGCCTGATAAGAAAATTAGGCAGATATATTAAAGCTGATAATTCATGTAGATTGCAGATGCACTGTTCAACATGATGGTTTGGTATTGCTTGAAATATGATTGAACAAAAAAAAAATACAGTTTTATGTCTGTCATATAATAATGAGAACATTATAAGTGTGTGCTTGGGATATGGATTTTAATGGTGAGACTTTTTTTATTTATTATCAGACTCTCAAAAATGAAAAAAAATTTGTATTTAGATTTATCGGCCAATATATGAGTTATCGGCTTTCAAGTATAAATAATTATCGGTTATCGGTATCAGCCAAAATGTTCATATCGTTGCATCCCTTATATATATATTTATGTATGTATAAATGTATAATTTTCAGCAGGATGACAATCTTATCACGATTCTTTTGCATGTTGGTTTTAACTAATTTCCCTTACAAAGTAAAAAAATCCCAGACCATTTAGGCCAAATTAGGGTAGGGCGATATGGCAAAATATGATTTCACTTTATTATATCTTTGTTATTAAAAATAAGAATAAAGATGCAAATTACAAATAATAGGACAAATACAAATATAAGATACAAATGAAATAAACAGTACTTTTACAGCTCCCGTAGGTGTATTTGACTATCATTCAAGAAATTGAATAAACAAATATAAAAATAAAACACTAAATAGAATTCACTGTATGAATGAAATATACACTGATTCTTAATAAAGCTGCTAAAGTTATTCAATCAAGAGCAGTGAGTGATTTTCTTATTATCTTTTGTTCTTTGATTAACATAAATGACACAGATGACAGCAGGTTTATTAGGCTGCTGTCACTTTAAGACCGAATACATTCTATATACTGACTCGCATCCAAACTTTTTACATTCGCTTATAATCAAAAGATGTTTGTATTCAACAGTTCAACACAATAAGACACGAAAGAGAACCTAGTCCAGTAATCACTCGCTGTGTGACAGGCTTTTAGTGTGTGTGTTCTCAGAAAAAGCGTATCTCGGAACAGTGAGAATAAAAAGTTAACAGGCAAGGCTTTAAAACACATGCTAATAAGTGATGATGAAGAAGTGCAATGTCACGCTGTGTTGCTAAACGTGATGTACGTGGCATTGTAATTGGGACGGGGCCGCTGCCAGAACTGCAACTGGTTGAATGCGCGATACTACGATCCCTTTGTTAATCGGTCACAATCCAAAATCGGTATATCGCACCCATAGCTGACGCCATCAAATTCTCTTATTTTAACCACCCCCCCCCCAAAAAAAATAGATCACTTTTCACAGTCCAAATAAAAGCCCACTTACTCAGAAATATTCCACATCGTGAAAATAAAATCTGAATGCAGTTAAGTTTCATTTTGACTTTAAGTACTGCAAGTAATGATATGATAGATATCAGTAAGTAGTTCTCAACCAGGCGATGATTAATAATATTATTAATTAATATTAAGTTACAGAATGATTATACAGGGTTTCTGCAGGTTTCACAGTCAAATGTAAGACTTTTTAAGACCATTATGAATAAAATTTAAGTCTAAAATGTCTAAATCATGAAAAAAAAACGTACAAAGGAAATGTGATAACGAGTCTCAAAATTATTCGCAAAGTAATTTAATTTATTCAAACTGAACATTCAGCGAAAATCAGTACAAATGGTCCCGTGATTTTAGTAATTTGTTCCGTTTCTGTTTTTATAAAATCCCCTTTTCCAAAGCGCGTAATGTAGGCCGTTTTATCTTTCCCGCACCTGAAGGAAACATCGTTTTGAAACACAGACGAAACATCGTCTGTGGTATCTCAGATACCCGCCAATAACACAAAACCTCAAAACTGATTGGCTGTTGCATGTTTGTCTATTTTGTAGTTGTAATACAGCGAATTAAGAACTACAACTACGTAATATAAATTAAAAATTAAAAAAACATTCCAAAGTGCTGTGGGATCATTTTAATGAGATTTACATGGACATAGGAAAATTAAGACCCGTTTAAAAAGATTTAAGACCTAGAACACAATACTTTTTTTTTTTTTACTTTTTAAGACCCCGCGGAAACCCTGTTATATATTAAAATTGAAACTTTTAAAATAAAATTTAAATGTAAACTGACATTTTTCAACAATAACTATTTTAGTTATTGGGCTTTATTCAAGAACATAATGTACAGTTCTAAAAACGTCTGGAATCACAACATGAATCGTGGTTCACTCATTTAATACATCTGTTAATAAAAAAAGTTTAAAATTAAACACCAGAAATATCTTACAGTTTGTCTACACCAGGTCCTTACTATACGTGTCAAAAGAGGATGTTCTAAATCCAGTCTTGTTGTTGGAAGTACATCAGAAATGGAGTCGTAACATGGCACCACATCCAGTGTAGACAGGATCACTGATTATAATGGCTCTTGTTAAATGGTTGGTGTAGATGTGGTTTTAGTCAAGCGGCAACATTCTAATCTGAAAGATGAAGCCTACCGATGAAGTGCGGTAAACTGCAATACATCTCAAATCCGCTAGAAGGCGGTCCCAAAAGGGAGCAAATATCCATAGACGTCATGTTAAAATCTCCATTTTCACAGCATAAATTCATATGTTTACAGTTTGGTCCCATGGACTTTTACTGTAATCTTCAATATGTTCCGCGTGCCTGACAACTGTGAGGGGGTGAATTTGAGAAGGGGGAGAAAGTATGAACTCGTTAGTTTAGATCATACTTAGATATAAAATGTATGACAAATAAGGGCGGTTAACTTTGATTGATAGCTGATAACGGGCTGTGCCGAGTGAATTTGACGTCTCGGCCATGATCTGACACAACATATTATACCACCTCTGTATCCTTTCTCAAACTTTTGTATTTTATTTTCCAAGATTTTACAGTATGGCGCCGCCCGTACCCCCATAAACGGCTTCAAACCTGTTCTTCAGAGAGTCTATGGGTGACGCTTTGTCCATATTTTTTACAGTCTATGGTTTTAGCCTAAACATTTTGTGTTGGACAACGAGGGGGCCTTTGAGTCAAAAAGTTTGAGAACCACCGATCTACATCAATAACACGAGTCTTGCTTTAAGAACGATTTAGATTAATCAGCAGTGTTTATTCACATCATGCATTCATTCATATCCATTCAGCATCAAAATGTGAAAATTTAAATACAAACTAATGATATAGAGATTGAGGTTTAAGAGATCTGAAAGATGTTGGTTTTATCATAGAGGTGTAGTAATAGAAGGAGAAGACTCTTGCATCCTTTGACACCTCCCCGACATCACTGCAGTTCATCGAGCACTAGTCGGCAACACTCGCCCACTTTAGCCGGCTCAGAGACCCTGGCGTATTTAGAAATCTGAGAGTTGACGCCCAAAGATCGTGCAAGGTCCTTTGCGGTGCTGTCCCCGGCCACTGTGGTCCCCAGGGCCACCAGCAGCCTGAAGACGGCCTCTTTGTCCTGTACGACCTCTAAGGCAGTGCTAGCCACTGACAAGCACTGTGCCTTGGCCTCGATCTCAGCCGGTTGACCGTACAACCTTCCAGCGTAGTTGAGCAGCAGGGTAGCCAGTGCCACGTGGATGTTCTTGTTACAGACGGCACGGAGGTCTCCGGCCCGGGACAGGACAGTGTCACGGTGCCCCAAGAGAGAGCGCGGCCGTGGGACCCAGAGAAACAGTTGCAGAGAGTGCGGAGCGCTAGCATTTGATTTGCGGGCCTGCCTTCGGGGGTCATGAGACCCAGGAGATGGTTACAAAGGCTGGCACCCTCTGTCCCGCCACAAAGCTGGGCATTGACTTCAGGATGGCGCACGGCCAAGCGCAGGATGTCCAACACAGGAAAGACAATGTCTGAGGAGGGAGATGACTGATTAAATTGATTGAGCTTTTCTATAATACTTAATACAATTAGTTTGATGGGCTATTTTGATTTACAGAGAAACAGTCTTGGATTAAAGTCACGATGAAACAGAAGTAGCAACAGATACTTTTCTTCTGTATTAAAGGTTGTGTAGGTCAGAATTGAAAAAAAATTTTTTTTTCCCAAATTTCTTTAAACTTTCTGTATATATCAATGCATAATTAAAATCTAAGTACTCTGAAAAAGAAAGTATAAAAATCGAGTGTCTGTAGACCTCTCACGACTGTTTTAAAGACAGCTCATTATTTCCATTCACTTCACCCCCTCCCTTCTTGGCTCCTTCCAAAGCCACGCCTCCAAAACACATGAACGCGCAACTCCGACAGCTGAGCTGAAGACACATTATTTACCTGAGACGAGCGGAGAGGAGAGGAAGAAGTGCATGTAGTGACATCATGTCAGAAACACATGTAAATAAAAAAATCTAACTATCATTATGAAGATAAACAAATAAGTTGGATTTTATTACTCTCTATCAAGCTAGCATATTGATATTGGTAAAGCTTACAATATTGATTCGCTAACGAGCTAGTTAGTTATCTATAAGGCAAAGCTAAAAACAGGTTGCATGATACACGTTTTTCCATTGCCATCATTTACACTGTGATGAAGAGGAATTTCATGTAAGATTCATTACATATATATGGTGTTCTGCATGTAAGAGTTTGCTTGATGAAAGCATTGTTGATTCTGATGAGGACTACACTCCCGAGACAAGTAAGTTACCCATAGACAGTATAAGACAGCAAGTACCGCATCGTCAGCTCGAGGACAGATCCGTGGTCGAGGGCGAAGCAGAGGATTTTGCTATTAGGGTCCGAGGAAGTAGAGGCCGAGGACGGGGTGGTCGAAGTGCAGGGCAAGGAGCACTTTTTAGACAAGAGGACCTGCGTCGAGTTTTGCATCTTCAAGCTCAAACAAGCACGCGAACAGGTACGATCTGGATACGCGCAAGTGGGCAGGTCCTGTGTTGCAAAAGGGTGGTTGCCATGGTTGCGAGAGAGTGACAGTCGCCTAAGCCAATCCATTGTTTCGTCCCGGTTCGAAATAATGAGATGCGTTTAGTGCAGATTAAACGGTCTTAGCGTCACTCGATTTTATACTCTTTTTTTCAGAGTACTTAGATTTTAATTATGCATTGATATATATAGAAAGTTTTTATAAAATTCTGACCTTCACTACCTTTAAGACATACAACACTGTAATGAATTATTGAAAAAAATATATATAATTATTAGCACACTAGGAGTTTAGCTTATTTCCTGAATCAAATTCAAAGGAGATTGCGCACAAGTGGCCAGTTGCACAAACAGCTTTCAAGTTAGGCTGGTCCAGACTAATGCAGTTTCATTTGAAGATCATCTTTTTCTCTGTTTTAACTTTTTGAAAACAAACTGAAAACATTAGTGTGGACAGAGAGCGCCTTTAAACATAAACTCTGTTTTTCATATGTATCCGGATTAATGTAGACATAGCCTTAGGCTCAATTGCAATTCACCCCTTGGCCCTTAAAACGGAGTTATAAGGGCCAAGGGGTCTGAAATATTCCCCTACGAAATGAAACAACCCTTCATGAACCCGATACGTCATCAGTCGTCGGCGCTGGCTCTGCCGTTACAGCTGCTCTTAACTTTGAATGAACATGATGATTATAACATCCCTTCCTCGAAATGTATGCCTTTTTCTGATCGGAAAGGTAATTTATTATACAATTTCTTAATTTAAACGACTATAGTGTAATTATAAGAGTAAATAAAGTGCGTGGTGGAATCATATGGCGCTAAATCTAAATGTTTAACCTTTTGCGATCCATCTCGCGGTGATTTCTGATTAACTTTCTCATAGCCCTCCGTTTGAAGTGTTCCTCTGAAAAATCTCTTGTTTCGAGGGCTATGTAGCCCTACCCCTTCGCGCCTACCCCTCCGACTCTCAATAAGAATCGGGACACCTGACTGAGGGCTGCACGATTAATCGAAAAAATCGCGATCTCGATTCAAACACAAATGCGATCTCATTTCTTAATGATGGCGATTCACTTCCGTGTATTTCCCTGCATTCAGATCATGCTGCATTCACGCGTTATATTGGTCACACTCACACAAAAACAAAACAATAATTCACAAATCAATCATGCGGACGTTTCATCAGGGAATGTCTAAATTAAAGGTGTTGCACGTGAGCAGCGCATATTTTTTTGGGCTTGCATGTTAATCAAAGTATTCACCGGGAGCAGGGGCAGCGCGTGAGCAGCAGTGAAACGTGCGCTCAATTAAAGTGAAAGCACACTTTCGAGGGACAAAATAAATATGATTTCACTCAAAAAGTAGTTTCACACAAAATAAGCATGTCTAGTCAGTTTTAACAAGAACTGAAGTACCTTAAAACTTATGTAAAATAATAGCCGAGTCCCATAGCCGCCTGTATCTTTTACACGCCTGTGTGGCTGCAGGTTTGGTAATAAAAGCTCGTCTCAAATAGGGCGGGTCTGTTTTTTAGTTTCGGTTTGTTAATCTTCTAAAACCGTCAGATCGTCCGCTTTTTGGAGGCCGCTTAAGAGAGAGAGAGAGAGACGTCTTCAAACAACATGAAAGTTTGGAAGACCACAGTTTCACGTAGAGCATTTTGGAGATTTTTAGATATGAAGACTCAAAAATATTTATAGAAGATTTAGGCTACCCATTTAAACTTGTTTGTAATTATTCAGTTTGGGTGAAAGTGTGATGTCTGATTCTAAAAAAGCTAAAGTAAACTAGCCAGAAAATATTAAATATAGCCTACACTTTATTTTAGTTCATGTAATACACAGACAACTACATAGGCTAGCCCCAAAGAAATAGCTTAAACAATTTAGATTTTTTGTTACTGCACTTTCTGTCTTGTGTTTTTTTTTTTTTTTTTTTTACTTGAGTGCAATACATTTTGGATGAAAAAAAAAAAAGAGAATCGTGTAAGAGAATCGTGATCTCAATTCCCATGGAGAAAAATCGTGATTCACATTTTAGCAAGAATCGTGCAGCCTACACCCTACCCCTAGACGTGAACGCGCAAAACGGAGGGGTAGGGCTAAGGGGTAGGGCCAAGGGTGAATTGGGATTGAGCTTTAGTATCTAATTTGTTTAAAGACTGGTCACATAAAAAAGTATACAACTGGCCCCAGGTTCAGAATCAAATGCTTCAAAATAACTAGTCAGGAATGTCCAATCCTGCTTCTGGTCTTCCTGCAAAGTCTCTAACATACCTGACTAGTAGTTGTTTGAAATTCTGAAGACCTTGATAATTGGTGTCATTTGGGTTATAGGTAGCTAAACTGTGCTGGACCTTGGCCCTCCAGGAGCAGGATTGGACACCCTTGCCCTCAGTGATACTTAACTACACATTGGTAGTATAGTGAATTGTTTTATTTATTAATCTCAATGTCTTGCCTTCTGGCCAGTGGCTAGTCCTCCAGAGAACACTGATCTGATCTGCTGTGGGCTGTTCTTGACTCTTCGGGTCTGAAACTAGCATTAACAACTTCTCCAGACACTCCAATGCTGCATCACTCAGCTTATGGTCCGCAGGAGCATTGTTGTTCAGCTCCCGAAGCTTACCTATACGTAATATTGGAGAAATGTTATGTGTGAATACAGTAGAGGTTATTGTCAGCCAGAATGACATTATTGATTGAGCATCCCGACCCTCCAGAGGGGCACACTAATAAGGGATGAAGTCAAAAACACTTTAAATGCAAACACATTTACATACATACAATATAGGGTTTCTATAATTAAGTTATACAAAAACTAAAACCATAAAATAATTTCCCGACATAAAAATTATATTAATTTCAGCTTTTTGTTATTTTCGTTTGGGTTGAGTTTGAAGTGCAAAAATAACTAAACTTACACATATTTGGAAAGAAATACAACAAAATTACTACAACTTTAAAGTCCCCCTGTGGTGAAATCACGTTTTTAATGTAGTTTAATTAAAGAGTGTTTTTACCTTACAACCGCAGTGAACCAAATACATTCAAAAACGTGGTTTGACATACTACCACATCAACGTGTAATCGTCAACGAGTGGATCTCTGAGCTGGTGTTAGTGAGTGGAGGCGGGGATCATTTACATATTGATAGAACCGTGTATACTAAACTTTTGTTACTTTATGGCACTTATTTGCCATTTTTTTGCCCAACCTGAAGTCCGTGGCCCATCTTAGAGCTGAAGCCGAGACTTTAAGTAAAATTCGTGTGTAAAAGCGTCACTTACCAAGAATCTGAGTGATATTCGCCTGTTCAAACATAACTCCATCGGTATTGGGGAAAAAGATGTTTGTTGTAGCTTTCTGGCGAGAGGAAGAGGAATAGGCACTGCCACCTGGAGAGGATCGAGAAGTATATCAATGCACATGATCCATGTGCGAGTGTGACGCTGTGTTTTTGCACATATCTAAGTATTTTACCAGTAAAAGGATCAGCTCCGCCTGAAGGAACTCTGCCTGTGGATTCTGACCCGGGTATATATCGACCAGATCCTGCACAAACAAATACAAACATCTCTCATAATCTACAACCTTTGGTTTAATATTAGAAAATAACAAATGCTATTTAAAAAGCTCACCTGTGAAAGGATCGACACCAAATCCTTGGCTACCATCTCCTGAACCTGGGATGTACCGCCCTGCACCTGAAAACACAGGAGGAAAACAGTATAAAACACACTTCAGTCTTTACCTTCAACCGAACTAGGCATGTGTGAACGTAAATAAATACCACACCAGGTATTTATAAGTGATCCGGTTACCTGTGAAAGGGTCAGCGACCGAGGCGGGGGCTGGCCCAAGAGTCTGGCCTTTAGTGTTTTCGATGATGAAATTAGCCACCTGATCCAAGAACATGGGGCTCAGGTCATTCTTCTGCAGAAAGTTGTGAGCTACTAGCCAGGGGTCATCGGTCACATTATAAGGCAGCTTCATGGGTGGACCGCCCTCATTCACATCGATGGTGAAGACAAAGTCATACTCCTTTGGGCAGAGAAAGCTTACTTGATTAGCAATGATTTAAACCTCAGTAGCCAGACCGATATATCGACAGACCGATATTATCGGCCGATATTAGGCATTTTCCAAACTATCGGTATCGGCAGTTATAATGGCCGATAAATGAATATTTAAAAAATTAAATAAAAACGGATCGAAACACGCTTGAACCATGTCGTGAGTGTTGGAGTTGCATAGTTTGTCCTCCAGAGGGCACTCTACACCGTCCCTTGGCAACACTCGTTGAGTTGGTCAAGATACATACATTGCTTGAATAACAAAAGAACATCCGCATCAGTTCTCTTAACTCAAATAAGCATGACAAAATTTGTGACCATCATGTCCAGTTTTGCTGCTGTTAAATAAGCCGAGAGTGAAGCGGAATTATCTAGTAATAGAGTGTCGAAGTTACGACGTCACTCTGTAGGCCAAAACACGGAAGTGAGCTAGCATTTTAGCATTACGGTTCCCTCGCTCTAAAGCCTATGGGATTTTTGAATGGGTTTTTGCTAAATCGCCTGAAATAAGGTCTGTGGTGAACAGAGCCTCTAAATATTTTCACGTTTTGATCTATGACATATAACACACAGTTATAACCTGCTTGTGGTTTTTTAAACTTTATTGTGTCTGATTGTGTTTTTTAAAATCTTTATATAGGCTTCAAAATGTATACATTTTGGATTAACTTGTAAAGATTATCTTGCTAGACAAAACGTGTAAGGGTCACAACTCTTTGTTAAACACAGATCTTGTTTTTTGCGATTTTCCAAAAGTCTATGGGGAAAATGCATTGCTTTTCGAACCGAGGGAACCCATGCACCGCTAGCTTCCGAGTTGTCCTACAAAGTGACGTCATCACTTCGGCACTCTATAGTTACGTTACGTTGTTACAGTGTAGTCGACTGACTGTCCTTTTAACTTTTGACAATGTGACTGAAGTATTTCTTTTATAGCGCGTGACAGTTATAGCAATGAGACGTATCATCTCTCCTTGGCCTGTTGTATTGAAAATGTATGTTTTACACTTTGCATTATGATGTTATCCATTGCTAAATTATGGCTCATCATAGACTAGCTAATGCCACTATCATCAGTCTGTTCTGTTGCGACAATAAAAGAAACGTTTTTAAAATGCATTATCATATTATTTTAGTTAAAACTCATAAATAACTACACATAACTAATGTTAGGGAAATCTGTTGATGTTTTGTTGCACGTTTCTGAAAAAAAAAAAAGAAATCCGTCAAATATACCTTAATCAACCTTTAGAATCACGTATCGACATTAAATAAAGATTACTTTCAAATCACAGACAGACCTGACAAAATCGTCTAGTGTCTCACCTTGCCTTCATACATCACTCGCTTTGAATTTTGCTGAGAAGACCCGCCCACTACATCTCCAATCTTCATCCAGCGTCCGTCACTCACGCTCCACTGATACGCTTCAACATTAGAACCCTCCTTTATGAGCCGCGTCTGTCCATCACGAATTCCCTAAAAATAAACCATAATACAGGGAGCAAACATTTAGATTTTATATAAACTTATAATCAGTGTTGGGTGTAACACATTCCCTCGCAGTAACTCAAGTTACGTAATTCAGATAACATTTTCCACTAGTAAAGTAATGCATTACTTTTAAATTTGCAACAAAAATCCAAGTTACTATTTCAAACAAGTAATGCAAGTTACTTTGTTTTCCCATTTTATAACAGACACTTTCCTGTCCTCATTTTGAGAGAAATTGGGATTAAATGGCTATTGTAGTTCTAGACTAAATGGGAGAATTTAACTGGCAAAAAAAACAAAAACAAAAAAAAACATTCTGAATTCCTCAAAATGATTAAAATCAGTGAAATGCAAAATCAGAATACTACGCAAACCTCCAATAAGTATGTATGTTAAAAGGGTTAGTTCACCCAAAAATGAAAATTCTGTCAGTATTCACTCACCCTCATGTTGTTCCAACCCCGTAAGACCTTCGTTCATCTTCAGAACACAAATTAAGATATTTAAGATATTAAGATCAGTCCTGCATACTAGTCCATAGGCTTCTTGAGGGAATGACAATTGCTGGCCTTGAAAAGTTATTAAAGAAATCGTTAAAATACTCCAAGTGACTACAGTGGCTCAATCTTAAGTTTATCAAACGATGAGAAAACTTTTTTGTGCGCAAAAAACAACAAATAACGACTTTATTTCAACTATTCGTTTATTCTCTCTCTCTGCCTCGAGTCAGGTTACTAGTTTAACAGCGTAAGCTTCTGTTATTGTACCTCACACACATGACCAGCGTTGGCCAATATTGAGCCTACGTGACGTATCTCTACGCTGCCACACTATGTTAACTGACTAGAGGCTCAAAGAGAAGGAAGTGAATAGTTGAAATAAAGTCGTAATGTTTGTTTGTTTTTGTGCACAAAAAGTTTTCTCGTCATTTGATAAAGTTAAGATTGAGCCACTGAAGTCACTTGGACTATTTTAACAATGTCTTTAATAACTTTTCGATGCCAGCAAGTTTCATTCCCTCAAGAAGCCTATGGACTAGTATGCAGGACTGATCTTAATATCTTAAATATCTTAAGGTCTTACGGGGTTGGAACAACATGAGGGTGAGTAAATACTGACAGAATTTTCATTTTTGGGTGAACTAACCCTTTAAATAAAACAAATATTTTTATGCATTTAATCTCACTTTATTGACAAATGTGCTTGCTGCTGACCTTCGATGAATCAGTTAAACTGAAAGAATTGTTTGAGCAGTGCCGATCCAAGTGCGCTGGTGAGATGTGAATAAGGTGATAAAGTGAGCGCGAACAGTAGGCTACATGTACATACTGAAGAGAAGAAAATGGTTTGTGTTTGTGTTTCTTCCGGAAACAACAGACCATATGAGATTCTGCACAGTTCAGCGCACTTGGTTCAGCGTTCATAGATCGACTGGTAGAGACTATATTTCAAAGATGGCTTCTTCCTGTATTCGCGAAGTTGACTGTGTGTATAAAATATCTTCTTATTAAACTGTATGGACACTGACAAAGTTCTCAATGCTTCGGTTTGAATGTATGGACCCTTATTATGCTACCGTGTTAGTGTGGGGCTATTTTGAGCCTTGTTAGTGGTAATAACAAGCGATTTTTATTTGTCATTACTCTATGCCCCATAAACTAGCGTTATAGGCTAAACTGTTTTTAGAGATAAAACTCTTTACACTCGGCAATCATGAAAACAAATCTCAGAGAACGGTTGACTACGTAACAATGTGTAATTAGACCAAAGGTTCATTTTGCGCCGGAGTTCTCCTTTAAGCAAACACATCTGCTTAATGTTCTTGAACTCCGCATGTCTGCAAGGCTTACCTGGTTCACTGAGGTGTTCTCTCCCAGGTAAATCCTCAATCTTGATGTCGCCCAAGTCTCCAGTCTTGGGATCGATGATGGCTTTGGAGAGCTCATCCTCAAAAGCCTGCACGTCCTGAGCACTTGCGACACGATCTTCGCTCTCAGTGAACACGCGGATAATGCCATCGCTTCAAAAAAAAGTGAAACGCTCAGCCTCATGCAACTAGTTTCAATAAATGACACAGAAATGGTGCGCATACCTGGCTCCCACAGCAATGTCTCCATTAGGCAGAATACAGCAGCACCACACTGACTGGGCAGGAAGACGGATAGTCTGGGAACATTCCCCTTTCCTCCAGACCCTCAGTGTCCTGTCCTCTCCTGTGCTTATGAAGTCTATGACAGGAAAAATGATAGAAGACAATATGAGAGATTTTATGCACAAAAATATAGCAAACATACAACAGAACTAAAAGATAATCACCTTGTCCGTTTGGAAAGACAGCAAGGCTGTAGATATAGTTAGTGTGACCGTAGTAAACCTGCACGCATTCACCCGTCACCATCCACCGTCTTATACTGGCGTCATTACTGCAGGAGAAAAACTCCACGTCGTTTATCACCGCGAGCCCTCGCACACAGTCCTCATGACCTGCAGGACACATATTTAAAATATCTCAGTCAAACATTGCATTTCACCCATGACACAATCTTTACAAATAGTGACCCCTTCTGGAGAGCTGTAAAAACTAAACAAGCTCCACAGTTTCTATATTCAGCATCACTGTTGTCTTGTAAAAAGCATTAGAGGTATCGGTTACGCTGATGTACCAGTGTAGGTGTTCTCACAGCGACCAGCTTTCCATAACTTGATGGTCTTGTCAGCTGATCCGGACAGCATTAAGCCTTGATCCGGTAAAATGAGCACGGCCCATACAGCAGCCGTGTGTCCCTAAGGAGCAGCAATAACAGGAAAACAAGTCAGCACATATTCACAATGTACTGAAATCGATTGCAAGCATTATGAGCGTATATGATCTCCCAGTGTGATTTTTTTTTTTTTTTTGATAAAACTTTTTTTTTTTTTTTTTAAATTTTTTACTGATAAAACTTGTGATTGCAAATGCATTAAAAAACAATCTCTTGGTCTAATTTGGACAAAATATTTTTTTGTTATAATGTTAATATGACTATAATTATTATTATAAAATGAAATAAACAAAAATATAAAATTGTAATGTTTTTATTTTACTGTTAAAAAATTGTGTAAAATATAATACACTTATTAATATATTAAAATTAATAAAAGAACTAAACTTTCCATATGAATATATATACATTATTTTAATTTCTTCATTTTAAACCAAAATTCTTTTATTTAAAAAAATAAACATGTAATTTTCGCTTCTCATAATGAAGTTTATTTAATGAAGTTAATTTAACAAAGTTCTGGAGACGTACGTTCAGGTAATCCAACCAATCAGCGTAAGAAGAGAGCCGTATTTATATGCGTCTCTCTGTTCTGTGACAGGCTTGGAGCCCTTCCTTTGGACAGCACACTAAATATGCATACTTAAAGCAGCACTATGCAGTTTTTTCAACCTTTATAATATTTTTCCAAAACCCTTGAGATGGTACATGGACTTACAATAGGGTAAATGACAGGTCTGCCATAGCCTGACGTGGTCTGTATCACTTTTACTGGCACTCTGCAACTTTCGGGGAGCGGGTAGGGACCCGAGCACAAAAAGAACTACAAAATTCGACTGCTTTATGGCATACATCACTTCCCCCACTTCCTCAAATTCCGACGCAAGAGCACAACGAGCATTTTTTTTGTTTTTTTACCTCTGTATGTTGTCATGACTGAAGCCAAGTGTAAAGTGCACCATAAACAGAGCACGCGGGTGATCAGTTTACTGTTGGTAATGTGTTGTGTAGCTTCGCACCTCGTCGCATCAAGTGTAGACTGCATTGCTTTCTTTTGAGGGCACTCAAGACACTCTAGCATCCCCTTAGAGCCGGGGCGGGCAGCTCGAGACGTGAAAGTATACTGATTACTGAGTTTGGTAGGGGCTACATTCTTGCGAATGAACCTCATTGGTTCTTGCTGAAGCTCAAATGTGCTGCGTAACCCGAGAAGAACCTCATTGGTTCTTGTGGTTCTCGCATGTCAAGAGAACATGCTTGAGTTTCTGTTTACCACAATTGATTTGTGAGTTGATGAATGTTTATGTGAATAAAAACCTAAATTCAATCTGTTCATCATATAAGGCAATCGTGTCTCTTCAGAAAATTTGGACTAAACTGTTCAATTCATAAGGATTAGTTTTACTATTTCTTTATGAACATTTTGAAGCGTTAAAGTGGAAGTTGCATAGCTGTCCATTGAGGGACAGAAATCTCTGATATTTAGTTATAAAGATGAACAAAGTCTTACGGGTTTGGTACGAACATCAGGTGAGAAATTGACGGACTATCCCTTTAACTCTATACGATTGCATGTACAGTAAGTGTGAACTCTTGAAAACAATCTGGGAAAATAGTCAGCACATGCTGTGCTCCCAAATAGATATTATAAGTGACCAAAACTCACATGCATAGATGAGTTAATGTAAAGCAGCATTTACTTTGTTCCAAAACACTGAAAACATCAGATCATGAGCTTCTCACGTGTAAAAGAACACATTGCCATATATTAATTGAATTAAATCGCATCCTTTGTGACCAGATAATAACACTAATCCAAATTGCGATCACAGTTTTATTTTGATTAATAGTGCAGCCCTACTGTGATGATACCAATAACAAGAACCCTGGCATTTTACCTGTAAAGTCATCAGGCACTTCTCTCCGAGCCAGACTTTGGCTGTAGTGTCCCATGAGCCACTCAGTATTGTGCCAAATTTGCCAGCTGAGAGTGTGCAGACTGAAAACACACACAAAAACACCAGGAATGGGTACAGAAGTTAGTCCAAGGCGTTTTAATAACATCTGCATGCAGTTAAACCACTGTAATAAATAATTGTGGACTGTACCTGTGTTTTTGTGACCCTTGAGGGTGAACAGAGGGTCTGGTCGGTCTAGAGAAAACACACAGATGTTGTTGTCGTGTCCGCCAGTAGCGATGAGCCCTCTGGGATATGTTTCATTCGGAGCGATGATACACACACAAGACACAAAGTTTGAGTGGCCGTTCATGCAGAGCATCTCAGTAAAGGCCTGGTTTTCACTGCAACAAAATACAGAAGAGTTAGCTATGTTAACAGTGTTTGTCATTTTTAATAGGACTGTTTGAATTATGCCTTTAAAATGAACTTTTTATACTCCACTATTCAAAAGTTTGTGGTTGGTAAGATTTTTAAATGTTTTTAAGTATCTTATTCAGCAAGGCTGCATTTATTTGATCCAAAATACAATGTTATTGTGAATTACAAAAGAACCATTTTCTATTTTAATACAATTTAAAATGAAATTCATTCTTGTGATAGCAAATCGGAAATTTCAGCGTAATTATTGCAGTCTTCAGTGTCAAATAATCCTTCATAAAACCTTCTAATACACTGATTTGCTATTCAAAAAAATATTGTTATTCTGCTTAATATGTGTGTGAAATATTTTCTTCTTGATTATGCTGATGAATTAAAACGTTTAAAAGAACAGCATTTATTTGAAGAAAATAATGACACCAAACTTTTGAGCTGTTTTGTATATATACACATTTTTTTTATTTTATTTATTTGTTTTACCTAGGTTTTATTTTTATTTTTGGTCTAATTTCATATGAATCGAATCCAGAGAACGCTTAGAGAAGTTTAAAGGGACAGTTCCCCCATAAATGACAAGTCTGTCAACAATGTGTATGGCTTTCTTCGGTGGATAACAAAAGGCAAAATTAAACCCACAGTCACCCTTTGCGGCCATAATATGGAAAAAATATATATTCAGGAAGAAAGAAAATCCATAAGGTTTTGATACAATAAGGAAGGGAGTAACGTTACGTTAAACAATATCTTACTCATTTCGGTTAAACTATTCCTTTAACGTTACATTAGTGGAGTGTTGTAAGTTATGTCAGGAAACCAACACCGGTCAGTTTCGTTTCAGATATGATGCTCATGAGTTGGCAAATTTCACTTGATTAGACAGCCCATCTCATTACATTAACTATACAAACTGTAAACCACTTAGCTTAGTAAACAACAGAAACAAAAGTAAACCGGGTAACGATATTATACACAGCAGCAGTAGTAGTAGTAGAGGAGGAAGCTGTTGGTGGTGTACCTCGGGTTCGGTACCCAGACCCGACCGGTTCGGTCTCTGGACACGGACACAAAGGCTCCGTCCGGAAAGGCGGCAGTGGCGAGACCCCTGACATCCATCTCGTGCGCGGGCAGAGAGCAGCGCAGTCTGTATGAGTTACTACCCGACATTATTACTGATGAAAGACAGCGATCACTGCACGCACTGACACAGCAACACTACACACACTGCATGACGGGAGAACATTCGACAGAATAAAAGTCCCACTATCAATTAATATTCTGCCATACTGTTAGCACATAAATGTAACATCTTACGAGTATAATATCATATATGTGTAAATATTATTTAAAATAATAATGATTTTGAATAGAGACTTTTGATATGGAACAATGGTTGATTGAAATAAGACTTTGAACTTGTTTTAAATATTTGAACTTCAACCCGGAAAAGCTAGATTGAGTTGATTTTTGTCCTCGGATGAGGTGAATCTGTCAAAATCATGTCCACAAATAAGAGGATAACGCTTATATTCGGAGGCTTTATTGCAGCTGTTGCTGTGGCTTTTTATCCGATATTTTTCCATCCTCTCACTCACTCTGAAGACTACAGTAAGTCTTCATCACTCATTATTATGACACTGCACATGTGTTGTTGTTGTTTGTAAATTTATGTAATCTAAAATAACATCACGTTATATTGCATTTTCCGACCCCGTAGTCTTAAAATCATTATTTCAGTTTAGGCAGGGAAAGCATTAATGTAAATATTTTAGACTATTTGTGAAGAATTTAGCAACGTTACGTCACTGACTGTAGAATGGTTTGCCCTCTTTAATCTTCGCTTACAATTAACTAACTAAATAAAAAATTACATTGATTACTTCAGATAAAATAAACATTTACTAAAAAAAGTTTTTTTAACGTATTTTATTTCTGCTAGCCTCCAAGACAACATTTCTCATAATTTAGCTTAAATTGACGTACTATTACAAACTAAATCTGAAGGTATAACTTAATAAAAACTATACAGACATATAAAAAAAGCGAATAAAAATGACAAAAATACTCAAATTAAAATAAAAGTAAATTATAAAAATATACTCTAAATCAAAATATTTTTTAATTAATACATGCTTAAATTATACATCAAAATACCACACTGAGATTAAATTAAAACACAATTAAAAAAATAGTTTTAAACATTAAAAAAGGGAGCTCAAACAAACAAAAAGGAAACCCAAAAGTAAAGTGGAAGGTTTATTTATTTTTTTATTTATTTTTTAATAAGATTCACCAAATAAAAAAAGTCTAAATTGTTGTGTTTACAGAGCAGGTCCAGAAGACAAATCGATCTGGAGTCAATCAAGCAGATGTGCAGCCTGTTGGTAAGTCATGCTCACTTTTTATGAAATCTATTAAGTGTTGGGATTTTGATTTATTACACTGTTAACAAGTAGGACTGTTAACATAAATGTGATACCTGACATCCCACATGATTAGTAGTTTGAAGCTTTAAGTATGATCGTTTAGTAGCAGGAATATAGATTCTAGTATATACCCTACTACAATTTATTTGCATTAGGCCCATAATGCTATTTAATGGACAAGAATAGTTTCTTTATATGATTGTCCTGTTATGTGTCCAATTTGAATTAGGTGTGAAGATCTGGTCTGATCCCTACAAGCCAAAATCATGATTCCAGTGATACAAGTGTGGATGAAAATTTAATGAATAAACATGAGGACTGATGTGTAACTCAGTGTGGAGTATTGTGTAGTTCTGACACACTTGCAAAAGCTATTTGCCACAATGCAAATGAGGCTTTAAGTGTGTGTGTGTGTGTGTGTGTTTGTGTGTTTTGTGTGGGAATAGGATTGAAACTAGAATGACCGATCAACAACCTAAAAATGTTTTGCTTTGTTGGTCAGCACTTAAAAATATAATATTCATGAATCACTTCAATGATTTGTGTTAATTAATTCTGGCGTATGTACAGAGTGACATAATATTGTTCAATATTGATTATGAATAAAATATATTCCGTTCAACCTGCCTATTTCCTTCACAAAAATATAACCACTAGATGGCGGTCACACTTCATCCTCTGGGAAGAATATTATCAGACCTTTAGTGATAGTTCATCATGCTTTACATGAAAATGTATTACACAAGTGAGAAACCTCTATTAAAAACCTCAAATCTGACACAAAACCTTTGTTTTCTGTTAATATTGCTATTTGCACACAGGAGACCTTTTGTTTTATACCCCTAGTAAAATTGTATTTATTTCATCCTAAGTATACTACAAATCCATTAACATACTGACATATTGCTTGAGGCTTACTGAAATAAATATTATAATTAAACATTATGTGGAGTACTTCTTTACTGCACAATGCACATTTCTTAATATTACGCCTAAAATGTGTTTTAATATCGCTATTAGTAGTATGATCTCTGTATAAAATTATAATTGGAATAGTTCCACTTTAGCCTATTTACTAGTTCACTTTTAAAAAAACTTTTGCTGATAATTTACTCACCCCCATGTCATCCAAGATGTCCATGTCATTCTTTCTTCAGTCGAAAAGAAATTAAGGTTTTTGATGAAAACATTCCAGCATTTTCTCCATATAATGGACTTCAGTGGGAACCAAACGGTTCAAGGTCCAAAAGACACTTTCAGTGCAAACTGTTCAAACGGCTTTAAACGATTTCAGGTGATGAATAAGGGTCTTATCAAGCAAAACGATTGCTCATTAAAAAAATAAAAATAACAAAGTCTAAGTCTTATAAGCTCAAATGGTCGCCTTGCTCTGTTCTGCGGAGATTTTTTTTTTTTAAATGAGCGATCGCTTCGCTTAATAAGAACCTTATCCATTGTCTGAAATCGTTTAAAGCCCTTCTGACATTGCAGTTTGCACTGAAACTGTCTTTGGGTCCTTGAATCGTTTGGTTCCCATTGAAGTCCATTATATGGAGAAAAATCCTGGAATGTTTTCATCAAAAACCGTCATTTCTTTCAACTGAAGAAAGAAAGACATGGGGGTGAGTAAATTATCAGAAAAAGCTTTTTTTAAAAGTGAACTATCACTGTAAAAAATATCTGTGATTTTAACAGTAAAATACTGTAAAAATGCTACAGTGCAAACAGTTTTTTTTTACAATTTTTGAAAGTGAAAAAGAACAAATTGTTGTATAATTTACAGTGAAAAAAACGTAAATTGACATTCCCACAATTCCCTGTGTGACACTTCACATTTTATGTATTTTTGTTGAAATAACTATGGTTCCTTATAGTTTATAGTTTATTTTTTTTCTAATCAGTTATACTCCTTTAAGTATACCTTTAGTTGGACCTCAGCTCTATTTCCGGTTAACTAAAGTGCGTTAAGTATAAAATTAGTTGTTAAAATTAGGGTTAACACTTTATTTGAAGGGGTGTGCATAAGACTGACATGACACCGTCATAAACATGACATAACACCTGTCATGAACATGAAGGAGTCTTTATGAATGTTTATGACTTTTATCATTAAAGGTATTCTATCGAGTTTTTAGTGGCCTCTAGCGGTGATGTTTCAGAATGCAACTAGAGCGCTCGTGCCCGTGTGCGTGCTAGATCTCAAGAGCGAGCATTCACTACCAGCCACACGGAGACTTTCAACGCAACGGCGAACTAATCACACAAGACATGCTGGAAACTAATGTAAACTCCCACTGCAGGTACAATAATAGCCTACTTTTATCAGCTTGATGTTGAACTAATGCTCTGTGCTTGTCCATGATAATGTTACAGTAAACTGCATTTAGTCTAGCCGACATGTTATAGCATAAGCCATTTCTCTAACTATTCGTGTATCTTTCACAATCAGCAATGTCAACATAGGTGAATGTAGCCTATAATATGATAACGAAAACGGTTAGTGAACTAAACTGAACAGTTTCAGTGTATCAGTAAGATCGTAGGACGTGACATTACTGTACTAAACGTGTCTGGAAATGTGTATTATAAACAATATGATAGTAGTGGATGAGTGACGTTAGTCAGTAACTAGATCTAGTAAATAAAATAAGTTACATCCTAAAGCACCGACTTTTTGTTATCCTGGAACATTCTTTTGTATTCATGTCATGTTTCATGTAGTTTACCTTGCTATTTCACTAGAGTTTACTAATACCGTATGTTAGCCGTATATAAAGTATAATAAGTATAATAAGCTGATGTTGATCCGCGTTTGCGTCCGGAGTCGATCAGATTCACGTTTTGCCTGACGAGCTTCAGCAGATAGTTACAACTTTTTTGTTTATTATATTTTTGTGGAGTTTGTGTTGGAGTCTGTGTTGTGCTGGAGGCAGGACGTTTTAGGGAGTTATCAGACTCTGTGTCGTCAGCTGAAGTGCCGCTGGTCGCATGTTGAAATCAACGGGGTTATTGTGTCCATTTCTTTTACTGTCTATGGGTCGCATAGACTGTAGGATAGAGAGGCTCGGGAGCGCGCATGCACGTCACATCCGATGGGTTTCGCAGGGAATCCGACCCGGAGACCTCACTTATAAATATGAATATTGGCCTTCAGAGGTAATAGCAAAACCCGAAAGTGGATCATTGCAATGTGTGATTACAACCCCTTCAAACACAGGCAATAAAAAAAGGATTCATTTTATTAAAAAAGTTATATTTAGGACCTTTAGGTGTCATTTGGTAAATTATGACACTTTTAATGCAAAGTTGACATTGTTTAAAATGTCTTTGTTATGACAACTTGACATTAACCAAGAAATCATAACCTGTCACAAATATGTCATAACAGGTCTAATTATCAAACTTAAAGAAGTTATTTAGCTTTGTGTTAACATTACATTACCCTGTCATATGTTATGGTTGGTTTTGACTTTGGCCGTCATGACACTTATTATACTATTATAACTCATGAATATTTTACTTGTCCTCAAGTGGAACACATTGTACTAGTTATAAAGAGGTCATTAAGGGTTATTACACTGTCAAATGCTTTAACAACAGCGTCATTATATTTCCCCTTACCTCAAGTAAAGTGGAACACGTTGGACTGGTTATTAAGATGTCAGGTTGACAGGTTATGATTTCTTGGTTAATGTCAAGTTATCATAACAAAGACATTTTAAACAATGTAAATTTTGCATTAAAAGTGTCATAATTTACCAAATGACACTTAATGACAACAGTCATAAACATTCATAAAGACTCCTTCATGTTCATGACAGGTGTTATGTCATGTTTATGACAGTGTCATGTCAGCCTTACCCCTTCAAATAAAGTGTTACCAAAATTAGCAGACTTTAAGTATAAGTACAATTGCAGGGTATTTATATTAAGAAGATAAATATGTAAATGTATTTGTAGTATACTTAGCATAAAATGTATGTATTTCAAATACATTGAATTTTCACTTGGGACATTTTCACCGCTAAACTGTGCTTCAGTAATAGTTCTGTTGCCATTGTTCCCGATTAGATTTCTTATGTTACTTTGGCACTGAGAGTTGGAAGAGTCGTTTGGCCCTCAAAAGTTTCAAAATCTGTAACCTGAGAGCAGCGCACCTCGGCCAGGACCCTGTGCCAACCAAGACCTGTTGTCATGGCAGCGGGACCGGGACAGCACCTGTGCATCGACGAGGCCCAAGGCGCTGCCCCTTTTTACCGAGGCGCTTAGTGTGTGAGGGTCCATTGAATGAGATCTTGCACAGCGTTAAGTATGACAGGATGATATCATGCTCCGCCACTTTACATTTAGCAAATGAAATATTAAGTAGACCAGGAAAATATTTAACCTTTGCGTTGTTAGTTTGCTATTTAACCATGTGTGAGTGACCTACAGTTGCTTCAGGTGCTTTGTAAATGGCATTGTGTCTGTTAAAATGAATGCATGTGAGAAAGGAACAGAGAATAGACAGAGGGGGTTTACTAAAGGATGCAGAGTCCTCTGTCCCGCGGGACCTGCCGCATATCCAAGAACTGACATAATATCTCCTCACTACCACAAAGAGCACATTGCTAGCCCTCACTCGAGAGCCTGCCAGTGCAGCAGCTGCCAAACGCAATAACACTTCAACCCCCCGCTCCCCATTAACTCAACCAACTCCATTGTTTATGGGATGTTGTTATTGTTGGTCGCCATTCAAAAAAAACAAAAGAAAAACTTAAGGGCCCCGGCCATTCGGACAATCCGAAGTAAAGAGAAGCAGAGGCTGAGAAAAGCGCAAAATTCCTCTCATTCCTCACAGATTCCTGAAACGACGACAAGGCCCGGGATGCGAGCGGAGGGGAAATGTTTAAAAACTGTGCTAAATCGACCAGAGAAATATTCTCGAAGTAACCCGACAGGACTCTAAACAAGATCGACGGAATCCTCCACATCAGGCTGTGCTTGGAAAATCATTTTTAAGTGCACTCGTGGGCTTTCATCCTCCTTAAGGAATCGAGGTTTGCATTGGGTTTAGATGTGAAAGAGTTAAACACTCATAGCAGGGAGTCAGATGGCTGTTTCATAAGTCACTGTCTCTGTTGTTGCGCTCTATTGTACAGCTGTCCACAGATTGTGCTGCTGATATGAACTCAAGAGACACACTTGAAGGCTCTTTTGCACTTTTCTAACTTGCCAGAGGTTTTATTTTTTATTTTTTTAACAGCAATGGGACGCATACCGACACACCAGCCAAAGCTATTGGTAAATGTCAGAAATTATTTCCATTGGGAAAAATAAGTGAAATCAAAATCAGACATGGTTGACATGGATGAGTTGGTGTTCGTATTTGAAAGTATTCCCTTACAAATAAGAAGTATATATTTAAGTTCATTTTAAGTTCGTTTTTAATTCTTTTCTGTAGCAACTATACTGTGAACTTAACTACAAGTGGACTTATAATTATACTGTTAATCTACTAACTATAGAACCCGTTCTCATCCCAAAGCGCCATATTTTGACACTTTTGCAAAAGCGTAAATATCCAACGGACATGGCACCCTTTAGCGCCAAATGAGACGTAAAAATAAATAGGGCAGAAGGCGCCTCCTAGTGGTCTAACCCTACCCCTACCCCATACCTAAAACTTAACCGTCTCATTTGGCGCTAAAGGGTGCCATGTGCGTTGGATATTTACGCTTTTGCAAAAGTGTCAAAATATGGCGCCTTGGGATGAGAATGGGTTGAACTATACTATACAATCACCTAAATGATTATTAGGAACACCTGTTCCATTTATCATTAATGCAAATATCTAATCAACCAATCACATGGTTGCTTCAATGCATTTAGGGGTGTGGTCCTGGTCAAGACAATCTCCTGAACTTCAAACTGAATGTCAGAATGGGAAAGAAAGGTGATTTAAACAATTTGCTCAGTTACTGGGATTTTCACACACAACCATTTCTAGGGTTTACAAAGAATGGTGTCAAAAGAGAAAAACATCCAGTATGCGGCAGTCCTTTGGGTGAAAATGCCTTGTTGATGCTAGAGGCCAGAGGAGAATGGGCCGACTGATTCAAGCTGATAGAAGAGCAACTTTGACTGAAATAACCACTCGTTACAACCGAGGTATGCAGCAAAGAATTTGTGAAGCCACAACACGCACAACCTTGAGGCGAATGGGCTACAACAGCAGAAAACCCCACCGGGTACCACTCATCTCCACTACAAATAGGAAAAAGAGGCTACAATTTGCAAGAGCTCACCAAAATTGGATCGTTGAAGACTGGAAAAATGTTGCCTGGTCTGATGAGTCTCGATTTCTGTTGAGACATTCAGATGGTAGAGTCAGAATTTGGCGTAAACAGAATGAGAACATGGATCCATCATGCTTTGTTACCACTGTGCAGGTTGGTGGTGGTGTAATGGTGTGGGGGATGTTTTCTTGACACACTTTAGGCCCTTTATTGCCAATAGGATCTCAGTCCGCTTCTATACTTCCACATAGCGCATTCTGCAGGCAAAGTGTATAGCGGCAAAACTTTAATAAAATTAATTTTCTCAGAAACGGAGACAACGATTTTAGAAACTAATTTGCCAGTCGGATTTCGCACAATATGAGAGAATACTCACCCTCAAAGTTGTCGATGTAGCTTGAAATATATAATTTAAAGCCCTTCTCTTTTTTTACTCTTATGTGTGACAGTTATCTGCCTCACAGTTTTGTTAACATCGTTCACGTTAACTGGAGGAAGTTTTTGTAAACAGCAAGTGTAATTTGCCACTATCTCCACCTAATGCAAAACCGGCCTCTGACGCAGCAGGGGAACTGAAAGCAATAATTTTCAATTAAAGACAGTTGCATGTTTTTACTGTTGGAGTGTCAACAGCTGTAATGAATCAAACTGAATCACTGCCACCCTTTGATTCAGTTTCAGTGATGCCATTATATTTATACATTTTCCACAAGTTGGTGATTCTTTAGGATCTTCATGTAAAGTTTGTAACATAATTCAGACTGATCTCATGAAGTAGCGTATGTATGACACGCCAATTCGTATTTCCATTTTTGGCATGCTATCAACACGCATAATCACTTTTCAGCGTGTTTATGAATGCCGTTGACTTAACGTTATTATTACTGTATATATAAATATATGACTTACCTCAACCCCGTCCCTAAACCTACCCGTCACTGGGGTTAATGGCATTTATGACTGTTCCCTTACCATCCTAGGAAAGAAAAAGATAGCTCCCCAGATTTAGGTGTACATTTTGCTTTGTTTCGCTCGGAAATTTGACAGCGTTTACAGACACGCGGAATGACGTGGACATTAATGGCGTAAACATAAACGCGAATACATGCGGATAGCTCAAAATGCGTAGAGATAACACGCCACTTGACTCGAAAGTGGCGTGTATGTTTACGCAAAAGTCATGATGTCATGTTGCATAATTTGGTTAAAATTCCTCAATGGTTGTGTAAAACAACACCCCTTTTACATTCTCAAAAACAGCTCTGTTCACAGAGACCCGTTTCGGTGCATGTCTCTTTAAATGATAATGAGCAACTGCTCACCTCACCCCTTTCTTCCATGGGGCGTAAAGTGCTGCCCTTGCGGGGCATAAACAGTATGACATCATATTGCTCAGAAAATCCAAACGGCTTTATTATTGAGAGTCTTTAGGCTTTTTGAGGAGAAAAAAAATAAAGGATTGAATGGATTTTTTTCATTATATGGTGGTTGTGTCCACACACTGCAAAGATACATTTATATGCAAACACCATATACAAGTGAATTGTGCTTCCGATGACCCCTTTAATTACTTATTCGTTAGGTATTTTTGATTCCACACATTTACAGCTGGTAACGCTTCCTTTTACAGTCCAGTTACCCATGTAAATACTATGTACTTATTTTAGTAACTACAATTACTGGGTAATAACTGAGTACTAACCCTGAACTTACCCCTAAACCTAACCCTGTTCCATGTATTTACCTTATATTAGCCAGTAGTTTCTAGGTAAGTACACTGTAAGTACCCTGTAAGTACTGTACTGTAAAAGGGAAGCTGTTACCTTACACCTCACCATACTTCTCTCTCCTCGTGTAAACATGTACTCACACGCTGTTAAAGAAACACACTTACCAAAGCATGACTCACATTCTTCATTCCCAATGATATTATTCTCAAAACAACATAATTGCACCGATTGTTTTACTCTCGGGTTACCAGCCGAAGGAGCCTTGTGGAAACAGACAGCATAAGTATTTGGCAATGTCTGGGAAAATGAGCCTGGGAGGCTTTCCTAGCTCAGATGGCACAGGCCAGCCATCGAGAGGCTTGTTGGGAACAGGAGGAGAATCTTCAGCAAGAGCAACACAAGTGCAACTTTAATGGAAAGCTAATGGGGTGTATATGTGTGTGTGTGTGTGCAACTGTTTACCACCTGTGCTGAATCACTGAAGCTGCAGTCGGAAGGAAGTTGCATCTCTGTATTCCAGTAATATATTTTTTAATTTACTAAACATGCACTGTTAAAAAAAGTTGTACATTCAACTTGAATACTTTTTAAAATCCCTACGGACACCCTGAAATCGTTGAAGCCCTTTGAACAGTTTGCACTGAAACTGTCTTTTGGTCCTTGATTTGTTTGGTTCCCATTTGAAATCCATTATATGGAGAAAAATCCTGGAATGTTTTCATCAAAAACCTTAATTTCTTTTCGACTGAAGAAAGAATGACATGGACATCTTGGATGACATGGGGGTGAGTAATCACCTGACTTCGTCATACTCATTCTGGTCAGAATGTGAGTCTGAAACTGCTCCATAGGGCTTTGATTACTGAGTCGTGTTCTTAACCGAACCAGGAAAAAAAAGTCAATTGGATAGTCAATTACTCAATTGGATAGTCGGTAGACCTCCAACCAATGAGAGCAATGCAGTAAGTCAACTACTTTGTATATCACAGTTGTCAACAGAACTTTCTTAAGTTAGAAGTGAAATAATGAGTGTTGCTTCTTTTACTTGGTCCTCCATGAGTGCGACCAAAAGAGGAAACCACAACGACCACAGGCTTTTCATTACGTTCCATCTTCTTAGCGACCATCAGAGCCAGCCGATAAGTTACACTTACCGAATCATGTAGGAAGGACGGCAAAAATATCTTTCCGATCGACAAATGCCTTAATTGCAGTTTTCTGTTTGTCTATTAAAATTAATGTGCTGATGATTTATTTTACAACAGATGCGACAGCAGAATCTATACATCTCAATTCTCCAGCTGCAGTCATCTCTGAGGGAAACCAGTTAAGCGCTCTTTATTAACGTGATGATTACACCCCTGAAGATCACCTGTCCATCATCGTATAAAGCCCGCCCTGGCAATTTGATTGGCCCGATCATTTTTTGACTGATCATAATTACTCCTCAATGGATCGAGTCCAGACCGAACTTCCCAACCAAAAAATGTTGTGGGCGGGTTTGGAGCTGGCATCCAGGCTAGGTGAGTAAATTATCAGCAAAAGATTTTTTAAAAGTGAACTATTAATTACATTAAACTGACTTAAAGGAACACTCCGACTTTTTGGGACTTTAGCCTATTCACCTTATCCCCCAGAGTTAGATAAGTCCATACATACCTTTTTCATCTCCGTGCGTGCTATAAGTCTGTTTGACGCACCCACCGCTAGCCTAGCTTAGCACAAAGACTGGATGTAATTGGTTGCAGTTCGCATACTAATCCAAATGAGTGACAAAATAAAGCAAACGTTTTTTCTATTTAATATGTTGTGATTTGTATAGTCACAGAGTGTACAAAAAACAAAATCAAATGAGACAGACATCTTTTAACCGTATAAATACTGGGAACTATATTCTCTGAAGGCGAAGCACTGCTACTTGGGCGAAGCACTGCTACTTGCTACCTGCTACTGCTACTAACCGAATCACCTGAGAGACGCGCAGTGGAGAGGAGCAGAGAGTTCGCTCAGAGTTTGGGTAACAGAGTCAGCAATTTATAAATAGTAAAAGCGTAATTTACAGTCATGGGTTTTCGCTGTATTTTAAATAGCTGCGACAATAAACAGGGGAGGTAATACCATGATGTTTCACAGAATTCCAACTGAAAACGCTGATCTGATGAAGAAATGGCTAACTTGCTCTGGATATTGATTCAAACACACCTAAAGAGATTATCAAGGGACATTATGTTTGCTCGGTATATTTCACCGAGGACGACTATTTGGAAAAATGGAATTTCCCACTCGGAAAATAAACTTGTGCTGAAGAATACGACAAGGACAAAGCTCACGTCTGCGGCTGCGGTAGGGTAAGTGTTCCTTTATGTTTTTAGATGACCTACTGTAACAGTGCCATTAGCCAGATCGTAACGTTAGTGACACTATTATATGAATAGGGTATGAAAATGTTTTTATCTTGATGCGGCGCGGACGCACTTGGAAAAACGCGCCCTACACCCTGCGCGCATTTGAAGTAATGAACTTGAGCGCGCAAAAGACGTGATATGTGAGCACTGAGCAGGCCCTAATGTTTGTATTGTTTTGTCATGAATGCGCTCTATCGCCCCAGTAACAAATGAGCGGAGCTGTAAACTCAGGAGGACTGTAGCCTTCCTATATTTTTTTAGAAACCGTGACCTTGTCCAGTACGGGTACGTTAGGCTTTGGGTTCATTGTGCAAAAACAATTTGCCTTGTGCTATTACTTCCCCTTATTCTAGCCTGTAATGCAATTATAGCCTACTGTATTATATGCTGTTGAATACATTTGGTTCAGCTAATAAATTGCATTTAAAATATATCGATTCCTGTAATAATAATTCTTTATTTATGTTCTGTGATATTTATAAATCAGGATGCGTTTTTGGTTGGAATTCAATGAAACATCATGGTATTACCTGGTCTCCCCTGTTTATTGTCACAGCTCATACAATAAAGCGAACACCCATGATAAACTATGCTTTTCTATCTAGTAATTGCTGACTATAACTCCAACTCTGAACGAACTCTCTGCTCCTCGTCACGGTTACCCCTTTCCACCAACAAGAACCAGGTGCTGGTTCAGAGCTAGAGCTAGTGCTGGTTCGGAGTTGGTTCAACTGACGAGCTTTCAAAGAACCGGTTTGCCTTTCCACAGGTTAGAGAGCCATCACAGAGCCAGATATTACGTCACTGTATACATCTCTTGTTGCCCAGCAACGCTAACGCGGCACACACAAACACACAAGGCTTGTACGAGATGGTTCGACACAGTGAATCTCGAACTGCAAGAGCGATTCGGAAAAACATTAGAAAAAGATTCGAATCCAAAAGCAGGAGTCTAAAACTGTCCAAACACTCCCGCAGCTCCGATCAGTCCACGCTGATCCGATGCATCTCGAACAAGCCTTCCATCAACATTGCCGGTTGTTGCGTTACGATTTATGCTCATAGCTTTGCAAACCTAAATCGGCATCCAAACACGGCGAATTCCTACGTCCGTGCAGCTCGCCGTAACTTGCATTAACGGAGATTACAATCGAGCTGCTATTAGCATGATTAGCTGCTATTTAAAAATGGCGGTCACAAGTTTCTATTCGTCTTGTTGGTCACGGTAACCCCGCCCCAGCCACTGACGTAATCGGTTCTTACTTCTAGACCAGCAATGATTTGGTGCTACTTAAGAATCACTTTTACTGGTTCGGAGCTGGTGCTTTGGTGGTGGAAAAACAAAGAACCGATTTGAAACTAGGCTCTGGCTCCGAACCAGCACCAGTTCTGCCTTGGTGGAAAAGGGGTAGGTGCGTCTTGGTGCTGCAGTTATCACTTCGCCCAAGTAGCAGTGCTTATACGGTTAAAAGATGTCTGTGTTTCTTTTGACTTTGTTTTTTGTACACTCTGTGACTATACAAATCACAACATATAAATAGAAAAACGTTTGCTTTATTTTGTCACTCATTTGGATTAGTATGCGAACTGCAACCAATTACACCCAGTCTTTGTGCTAAGCTAGGCTAGTGGTGGGTGCGTCAAACAGACTTATAGCACCCACGGAGATGAAAAAAGGTATGTATGGACTTATACTAACTCTGGGGGATAAGGTGAATAGGCTAAAGTCCCAAAAAGTCGGAGTGTTCCTTTAAATAAGTTGAATCTTGTATAACTTTTGTAAAACTATTGATCATATGATGGTTTACAGTGCAGAAGACAGCAAATTACATATTTGTGTCATATTGCTAAGTGATCTTAAATTGGAAGATGACCAATCAGACTGTAGTCTTAGAACATTTACATTTATTAATTTAACTGATGCTTTTATCCAAAGCGACTTACAATCGCACGCCTTTGGAGCAACTAGAGGTTAAGTGTCTTGTTTAGGGACACATTGGCGTGCAGGGCTTGACATTAACTTTTTGAGGCACTTGTCCTTCGGACAAGTCAATTTATGTTTCACTTGTCCATGCACAAAAGTCACTTGTCCGGGTAAAGATTTGTAATTTCTATCTCAGGGCTGCACGATTTGGGGGAAATGTCATATGCGATTATTGAGGTCAATATTGCGGTTGTGATATGCGATTGCAATATAATAAACAAATGGTTTCATGAGTCAACTTGTTTGGTTCTAAACCAAATGCACACACAGATTAGTGATAATTCTGAAATTAGCAATAACAACTAAATGATTGATAACACCTATAATGATCAATAAGCCATTGATGTCTGGATAAAAATGAACTGTCTAACAGGTAGGACATATACAGAAAATGAATAAAGTTATCAAACAGTCTGCGCTGCATAGATTATAAATTATATAGACTACTCCTTATTAAAGCTACACAAGTTCTTTAGTCAAGAGCAGTGAGTCATTTTCTCTGTTTCCTTTGTTCTTTCATTAACTTTACTGACAGAACGCTTTACTGGTAGCTGGCCCTTTAAGAGCAGCCTGTGGAAAGAGACGCGGATCTTACACGCGCCTCATTCTGTCATGAGACACAACTCTTTATGTCCATCATAAGACTGCTCTTATGTTATGAAGATACTCGACAAATTACATTTTGGCTTAATTGTGTGTGTTGTTGATGTTTGTTCAAGCGCGAAAGAGAACTTCTGGCGCACGGTCTGTGCATGCGCATGAAGGCCAATTTATACTTCTGCGTCGAGGGTACGCCGTATGCGACGTTGGCTGCGCACGTAGGCGACGCCGTTGTGAGCATTTATACTTCTGCGTTCAGGTCTTGGTTGCTCTGCAGTACTGCTCCGAAACGCTAGTTGGCGGCGGAGGGTTTTAATGTTCCACTGTTTAGATTCCTCGAGTTGCGGCTAGGTTTACTACAAGCCTGAAAGAGAGTGGATCATGTTGGAGTTGGAGCTTATTGAGGTGGAAAAACAGTTCATTTTAGTGAAATTACTAAAACTGAAAGGCAGAAATGAGAGAAGACGTCGAGAGAGATGGTACGTGTGGAAATGCGTGAGAAGGTACGTGCGGAAATGCGCATGAGGAAATGCGATGCTACCAAGCCGACCAATCACCGATCTTGCGGTCCGCGTCGCCGCGACGTGTAGTTACATTTTTGAGGAGGTGCGCGTCAGGCTACGGCGAAGGGTACGCGTATGGGACGCGTCTTCTGCGTATGCTACGCCGTACCTACTGCGCGCACCCTACGCAGAAGTATAAATTGGCCTTTATACTGGCGCGCGTTCTTCTGTGAGTCACATTCAGGACATTCAAAGGCAGCGCGAAAAATGTGTTCGTTTCAGAATCGGTAAAATTAAATCTGTAAAATAGGACGTAACGAGTGGCACATAACGTGAAGTAACATGGCATTTTATTTTGTTTGAAATTTAACTTGTCCGGTTCAGACAACTCATTTTCTCTTCTACTTGTCCTACAAAAAATCCACTTGTCCCGGGAACGAGACGGACAAGCCTTAATGTTGAGACCCTGGTGTGGATTCGAACCCGAGTCTCTCACACCAAAGGCATGTGTCTTGTCCACTGCGCCATCACCACTCCAAGAAAGAAATGTTTGGCTTGACTGCCTCTTCTATAACCTGGCTGTCAGTTAAATAGCACAATATGAATTTAATAAGGCCCTTCAGATTAGTGTCAGTGGGGTAATAAACTGTGAGGACCCTCAGGCTACATTTCTTTTCAGCCTGGCTCAAGGTGCTCCTTGAAAGCAAACTCCCATTAACAACTGACCATTTCAGCCTTGAAAACACATCCAATCCATATCAAAGGGTATTTCCAAAGGGTAAAGTTGTTTCAGAGGCTTTAATTCAGAAATCTTGGCATGGATTTTCAAAATTGGCCTCAAGAGCTAAATAACAATAAACAGGCAATATATCAGGTGTCTATATGAAAATGGTGATGTTTGACATGAAAAAAGAAAATGAACCTCAATATGAATTGTGAATAAATATTCCGAGACGCTATTTAAAATATGCCCAACGTCAGATTTTTGATTTCTAAAATCTCTGCTTTGGACAACAGTGTGTTTTCATTGCTCGGTTGTTGAGTGACTGAACTGGTTTTTACTGCACATATGATCCCCCACAGTGCATGGTCAAAAGTAAATATTCAAACCACACAATCCTGTCGGTTTAAGAGCTGAAGAATCTGAACCACAGTATTTATTATAATGCTGGAGATATGAGTAAGACATATGCAGGGACATTTGCAGAGTGCATAGCTATTTTGTTCATGCTGCATATTGTCCGCTAACATAGCCTATAAATTAAGCCTTCGAAAGAACACATGCAACCGCTGTCCTCCATGACATTTCATTAGAGTGCAACAGATGACAGCACAATATACGACCTGGCAGGGACTGAGGATTCTGGGAAAAGTCGTGGAACTTTGGAAGAAGCAACGGAACACAATGCTGTCCACTGCTGGCTCGCAAGACCTTGGAAGAACCCTTAATATGGTGCTCGATCATGAGGTTTGCTGAGGAGAAATTAACCTCTACAAGCTCTGCGAAAAGCTATGTTGTGGTCAGAAAAACCAAATAGCCAATGGTGGGGGTTTTCCTTTCAGCTTTTATTAATGATGGAGGTTAATTTTTAGGATCATAGCCATTGGAATAAGGACATTTTGAAAAAGATGAAAATTAGTGATTAGTTAGACCCTAAGCTTTTCCTGCCTCAGGGTCACATGTAACTGGAGATTCGGTGGTTGTTCAGAAATGTTTAATTTTCCCAATTTCTTAGATCATTCTGAAACACATATAAATATCTCATAATTACAGATTATGTAAGACATATTTTTTATTGGAATCATGAAATATTACAAAGGTTTTGTCATGTTTTTGAGTTTGTTTCTGATCTATTTTCCTGTTCTGTGAATGTCTGAGAGGCTATTTACGTTGACACCGGTTTCAAATTAAAACGTTAAACTTTTATGTGTTTTGGCTGTTCACTTACACAACAATGGTGTTTTGGATGCCTGAAAACGCAAACTTTTGAAAGCGAGTTTTCCCCATGTAAAAAAAAATCGTTAACACGCAAACAACTGCGTAAAGTAAACCGAAATTACGGTGTACGTTTCTGTAATTATAGTGTACCTCTGTGTAGGTATAAGGAACAATATGTTAAGTTTTGGGTAATAAAGGGTTAACAAGCAGATACATATAAGCAGATTATTTATATTGTAATTATTTTAAAACTAACAGGTACCTATTCTGTAAATATATTACAGGCAAAAATTGTACGTCTGTTGTATATAAAATTTTCATCACATTTTCTGGCAAAATATGTTCTCTGCAATTTTACAGGGTAATTTTGACATCTGTGGGTTGACTTAACATTAAGTAATCTAGTAAGAAAAGTCAATACATTCGTTTTTATCCAACTGTGCTATACATATATATATATATATATATATATATATATATATATATATATATCTTATTTTTTTTTTCGTAAAATCGGGTCATAAAATAAAGTGTTACTAAAAATGATGAAGTCATGGACATGCATATTAGGCCCCGTTTACACGAGAACGCTCGCGGTTGAAAACGTAAAAATATTTTATTTGGATGTGTCTTTCGTTTACACGGCAATGCCGTTTTGGGTCTTAAAAAATGCAAAAAAGTGAAACCACCCTCCAGAGTGCGAATCTTAAACATCTCCACCGCGCGTTCCGTGTAAACGGTAAAAGCACGCAAAAGTCTGCTTGAAAGTGAAGGTTGTACACAGGCGCACGGACTTGGTGTTTTTGTGTGGCAGTGCTCCACATTGCCACCTAGCCGCCTGGAGTGCATACTACATTGAATTTTACACACTTTCGCGTCACCAAATGCACATGGATTTCCCACCCAAAACGCTCTAAATTTAGAATAAAAAGTGATAACGCAACACCCCTTTTTCATTTTATCTTCACAATCGTTTCCGTGTAAACATAGCCTTACTGTCCAGTCTATAGAGTTTCATCACCATCTAATGGCTTGGCAACAATCTACAGCGTTTTTAGTCGTTTTAGCGGCTACGTGTGAATTGGCTTTATGCACAGCTGCACTACTTCCTGACCTTAAGCCAGCTCCTTGTTTCCTGTCTGCCATTATTGTCTGCCAAATTGATTGATTCAGGTGTGCACACTTAAGATTTTTTTTATTTCAGAGAAATTCCAATTTTAAATAAGTGGCCATTCTGGAAATAAATGTCAATGACACAATATCGGCACTATCTCTCGGTTTCATACTGCCATAGCCATGACGTAACCATGGCAACAGACGTGGACAACTGTGTAGTGCGTACTGTTTAGTGACATACAGCTATTGTTTCTTTCAAACATAGACCATGGCAAGCTGACTTTGGGACAAACAAGGAGAACTTAAATGAGGATCAATATCAGCGTGGCGTTTTTGAGATGCCGAGAGCTCCAAGTCCGCGACTAACTTGGACCCGACAGAGCTTCACGAGTCACAACTTGACAGTTTTTTTAGGCAGGTGAGTAAATGTGCATAAAACAAATCAGTGTTCTATAATGTTAGCTCAACATGATGAAATGTTAGAATATGGTCAGTACACTCTTAAAAGAGATTGAACCTTTTTTCTTAGACTGTATGTTTTTCTAATGTTGATCTAGCTTACTGCTAGTTTCGTATAGCACACACTAACACGTGGTAAAACATAATAACTTTCAACACACATTTAAGTGCCTTTTAGTGTGATAGAGTAACGTTAGACCAAGTGAAGCAGCGCTGCGTTCATCTCACAAGTTTAATTCGTCTAAGAAACTGACCTGTGTGAGTAATCCAGCACTTAGTTCAGTAGAATTAAATGTCTTTATTCCTTTATATCCACGGGACTCGCATGTGCTATCTGTCTCTTTATCAATTCGTGACCTGCTTTATTCCACTGTAATGTTAAAAAACATGAATGTTTGCACTCATCCATAAACATTATTAGCTTGACAGCAAGTCCAATCATTCAGCTCATCACTGCGTCATCAACCTACACCTTTGTTATTGTTGGAAACTGCACCCTCTTGTGGCGAGAACAATCTACATATTGTGCCTTTAAGTGAACGCTGCCCAGAGCAGTTGGACTGAAAAACATTTCCAGAAATGCGATTCTGAACAGAATTTCAAACCACGTGAATGTAGTTTGAAATGGATTCATTTCATGTGACTCTTTTTGTTATCACTGTTCACACTTGCTAAATCTGATATCAGGGAGCGGGGGGCACAACCTAACGCGGGGTTAAATGTAACACAGACGTTTTACATAGTTCGTCAGGATCAAGCTGGTTGTCTTTCCACTCTTTTTCTCCGCTGCCAGAAGACGGTCTCCTGCGAATTTGCGGAAAGTTTTGATTATATTTCTTGAAGATACTGGACAAAGAGTGATTTGATACCATGCAAGTAAATTTTTTCATCATAGATTTTTGTTCGGTTTCTGAGTTGGGTGTATACGTTTCCAAATCTAACTTTATATTGCCTTAATCACTGTCTTGTTGGCTCAAACATAGCACCGTTTTGAAACATGTCAGCAATTCCTAGCGACTGTTAGCTAGGATAAAAATATGTAATACACAGCGGGGTTGGTTGTAACACAGTATTACAACTAAGCCGCCAAGTGTACAATGATAATCAAATGAAAACGGAGCCACACAACTTTTCAGGTTTGAGTATTATACATTTAACTTTGATGGATGTTCACAAACAATGTTGGAATTAAAAGTGTTTAAAATTTAGTGTACTATGAATGATAACTTGTTTATTTATTAAAAAATATGGCTTGTTTTTAATGCAATAAACCCTTG
Source organism: Hybognathus amarus (assembly GCA_030378365.1). Taxonomy (NCBI): domain Eukaryota; kingdom Metazoa; phylum Chordata; class Actinopteri; order Cypriniformes; family Leuciscidae; genus Hybognathus; species Hybognathus amarus. The sequence goes on along the minus strand of JAQIUQ010002622.1, from coordinate 195,945 downwards.
ACATTTTTATTTTAAGCTCATTTGTATTATTATTATTATAAATTGTACATGCAGCTGCCACACACAAATCTGATTTAATTGCAATTACAATATTATAATTTTATTTATTATTATTTATTGCAAAACTGTGCAGCCCTTTTCTATGTCTCTATCCATGATAATGATCCACAATAGAAGGATGATTGGATGAGGGATGGATGTATGGATATCTGTCTATACAGATGCACAAACAATATCAAACAATACAAATAAAATAGTACTGAATTATGTGTGTTACACACAAGTGTTACAACTAACCCCTCTGTCTGTTACAATTAACCCCGTATATGGGGTAAGTTGTAACATTTGCACTTCTTTCACTTTCAGTGCAACTGTACGAAAATGGTAGGTCCTAGAAAAAACTTTAAGTGGTCATTTGTAGCAGAGATGTGTATGTTGCTTGTGTAAAAAAAAAGATTAATCTAACCTAATTATTTTTAATTAATTGAGCCAAAACCAAAATGCGTTAGGTTGTGCCCCGCTCTCCCCTACACAAAAATCTGATTTGGGCTGGCATTCTGAACTTAGCCTTTGTCGTCTTACAATGACAGCTGGGGAACACAGTCCAACCAGAATAGGGAACTCAGACCCAAAACACAATGAAACTAAGCAGGACAAAACACAATCCTTACGAACAGCTGATCAACCATAGATGCATCCTCATGCGTAATGCTCTTCCGTCTCATCAGAGCACTTGTGAATTTTAACTGGTGAGAACATCACAAAACACTGTCTGAGATGGACCATAATTGAATTTCCAAACTATTGGAATAGGGGTTGTGAGCCTGTGAGACCAAAAAGCTGCTTTCCATGTTAATAGCTGGAATGTTGTTTCGGTCTCTATGGAGGTTCACAGCAGTAGCTGGAATAGCGTTAGGATCCGTACACTGATATATTTGTGTGACAACGTTGTTGTTTTCCTTGGAATTTTACTAGATTGACACTAACACTAGCACTGCAAATTCCTGAGCGCGTTATAGGGAAATTTTCATTTGAAATGCCGCTCACAAGTGAAAGGGTATAATTAGAGTCATGTTTGGAAGAGACTTTAATTCCTGTCTTGAGACAGACTTCCCCCCATATATAGCTATAAATGTCAGTCCATACAGGGTGATTACATGGGCACTGAATGGCAAATAGATTGCGCGATATGATATTCGCCTGTGATTATCGAAATTGTCGACTGAACAAATGCAGACGAATAAATGGCATCTGTACTTTTTCTGAACATGTCACCATGGCATGCTTGGCTCTCAGTGTGACCATCCTCCATCCTCTTCTGCCTTTTTCGGCCCAAACTGGGAGCGTGTGTTTGCGAGGCTGGCCGAGCCCAAACCCGAGGTCTATACTGCTTCTGGCAGCGTACAGATTAAGACTGCAATTATAGATCTGGGTTTGGACTCTGCTTTGTTTGAGAAAATGGAGGGAGGTTTGGTGGGGTGGGTGATGTCATCTCTGGTTTAGAGCCGCACAGACTGGGATCACAGCGCTGGTGTTGGCTTACTGCGCTGCGTTGAGGATGAGAGAGAAAAGAAGGACGACGTGAGTGTGCGCACTTTAAATAGATCTCAACTAAATTGATGGGGCTTATAATCATGGTGGCTTATGTGTTTGTGCATGCATGTGTGTGTGTATGAACGAATACGAACTGCCGTATTTTAACCGAGCTCTAACATAAGCTTATAACACTTAACAGTTTAGTTTAGTCTTTATGTTTCATTCCCCCCACCCAAAGATAATAAACAGAGATGTCAAATGGGTTAAACAAAGTCGCAGATCGCAGCACTTTTTCATGCTCTCTACAAACAGGCCAAGCCGAAGTTAGAGGAACTGAGTGAAGACAACATTTTTTACGACCACTTGCAGGCACCGTTTTATGAGACATTGTTAAAAAATGTGGGCACGCAGAGAATTTACACAGCAATACCACTTTATTTGTTATCCTTTCTTTCAGCAATGTTTGGATGAATCGGGGCTGAATGAGAGAGCAGTTAAAATAACACAGAGTAAGTGTACTTGGGTAATCTTTTTGGTTGTTGTGGGGAGAGAGGGCTTTGCCCATGTAAACTTGCGGAGGACAGTTGGCTGAGAGGTCCGGTACTGTAATGTGAGCTGTGGTTGGGGAATAACACGGGGGGCGTTCGCAGCCCGCTTTTCCAATCTCCAATCTGCTGTAATTCACTGCCATGATTCACAATGGAGTCTGGCTGGGTGAGGAGATGAGCCAAGCTGCAGACAAAAGAGGACGAACCAACGTGTGCCAAAACAGTGCAATGACACAAGTGTTAATAATTAGGTGTTTAAAAATATTGAATATTTTTGTTGAATTTATATACTTACAAATTATTAAAAACTTACCCATTTAGATTAAAAACATGGCCAGTATCCTTTTTGGTAACACTTTATAATAACTACATGCTAATAATCTTTAGTTAAGCATGAGTAAACAGTTTATTCATCATTCATAAAGCATTAATAGACATTAATAAGCAGTTTATAAATATAGCTATAAATGCTTTATTCTTGATTTAAAAGCATATCTATAATTGTATTTTCATCCTTTATTAATGATAAATTTATCGTTTATAAATGAAGTATTTTACAAACCAGTTATTTGTCAGTTGTCAGTGGTTCATAAGACCACTTAGAAAGTGTAAGTAAATGACTAATTTGGTATTTAAATGTACATTCATACATCTTATTATTCAGACATATGTTAGTGTGTTAATAAATGCTTTATTAACATGTATTAATGTTGTAATTCATGGTTAATTCGGTAGTTATAAAGCATTTAGTAGTGGTCCGTTAACTATTTTGTGACTTATCTGAAGTGAGGACTATTCTATGCCTTGTAAAGCATTTATAAAGGAGGATTTAAAGGCTGTTAAATATGTCTATGTGTATTACTGTTGTGTTTGTTACATTTTACTGTTTAGAAGATTGATGTGCCTTTAAATCTCCTTTATAAATGCTTTACAAGGCATGAATAGTCCTCACTTTAAATGAGCTCACAAACATTGAACTGACCACTACTAAATGCTTTATAACTACCTGTATTTACTACATTTACACTTTCTAAGTGATCTTATGAATGACTGACAACTCTTAAATAACTGGTTTGTAATGCTATACTTCATTTAGAAATTATTAATTGATCATTAACAAAGTATGAAAATACAATTATTAAATGCATTATATATATGCTTATAAATCAAGAAAAAAACATTTATACCTGTATTTATAAACTGTTTTGTTAATGTATATTAATGCTTTATGAATGATTAATTAACTGTTTACTCATGCTTAACAAATGATTAATAGCGTGCAGTTATTATAAAGTGTTAACTTATTTTCTAATACTGGTGTTCCCATTTTGTATTTTCATGTATGTTCATGTATTCATTAATAATTAATAATTCCAGTTAAGTACCTGTTTTATCGTTGTTAGGTTTAGTATTGCCATTTTGTGATATTTGGAGCATTGTGTATTGTGTATCTAGTATTGAGGTCTCATGTGTTCAGGTGCTGATACGGATGTTGGTATACACAATATTTATTGTATTATTTATTTAGTAAAGCATACACTTTAAAAGTGTGGTTTAATTCAGTGTTGTATTGTTTGAGTAAAGTGTAACAAAATAACAAAATAGATATTAGGGTACTCAACCTTTTACTGGCCAAGTTAAAATGACATAATTTACTAGGAGTATATGTTTCATATGTGAAATTGACTTAAAAAAATATGTGTGAAAAAACTTTTAAAAAAATTGAAGAAGGCCTACATTTGAATACAAATATGTATGTATGTATATATATATATATATATATATATATATATATATATATATATATATATATATATATAATTCAGTGTACAGTATAGTTGAAGTGAGGCCTTCAACTCCAAGTTACTTGTGGCGAACATTGTTTTGGTCTTCAAATGGTCTGAGGTTTGAGGCCTGTGGTAACAGGTGATCTTGTTATCAGAGAGAATGTCACAAATTACATCACAATTTGCCCCTCCTAAAAGAAAGGATAGAAATAATAATGAATGTATTTTGAGCAGTTAACTGCCACTGCTGTTTTGGTTGAAATCAATTGTTTTAAAATAAATTACATTAAAAAATGTAAACCAATGCTGGCATTGGACATAACGATCACTACATATAGAACTCCGGCGCAAAATGAACCTTTGGTCTAATAAAACATTGGTACCTAGTCAACCGTTCTCTGAGATTTGTTAGCGTATAATGCTAGCACTGGGGGCATTTCCTAAGTAAAAATAAATCGCTAGTTTATACCACTAACAGTAACATAATGAAGATACATGCAAAATGAAGCATTGATGACTTTTGTAAGTGTACAGACCGATTAATTAGAAGATACTTTATGAAGACAGTTCACTTCGTGTAGACAGGCGCCATCTTTGGAAAACAGTCACGACAAGTCAAACCATGAACGTCGTGCTGAGTGCCATCTGAACTGTATGAAGTTCAGCGAACTTCTGAACTGTATTCAGGGATCGACTTATAAAGACTATTTTCTAAGATGGTTCCTGTCTATATACACGAAGTGAACTGTCTTTATAAAGTATCTTCTTATTAAACGGTCTGTACACTTCACAAAGTTCTCAATGCTTTGTTTTGCATGTATGGACACTCATTATGTTACTGTGTTAGTGTGGGGCTATTTTGAGCCTTGTTAGTGGTATAAACTAGCGATTTCTTTTTACTAGTGTTGCACAGTGCACCGATACTTCAAAAGTATCGCGATACTCGGAAATTAAAAACCTCACGATACCTAAATTTATTAGTATCGATACTTTTATGAATGACCACGTTCCAGATTTGTAAGAGACGTATTTCATTTTGCTGTGTGCCACGCACACTTCCAGTCTCTCCCTATGAACGTCTGTGTTTCTCCTCACGCACGCAGCAAAGAAGCTGCAGCTGTCATGAGATAAACACTACCGCGAGACGGCTGCATGCGCGAGCACACGTGATACAGTGGCCGCCTGTCAGTAGCGGAGTGGCAATCCGGAGAGTCGGATCTTTTCCCGGTGGGCCGGTAGTGTTTGAAGGCCGCGAGGGCCGGTCTGATAGTTATACATTGCAAGTTATTAGCAACACAATCCAGCGGCCTGTACACAATAGTCTCTGCAACGGCGATAGTTCGAAGCGCGCGTCCGTGTGAAGACGGTGCGCGACTGGGCGAGCCGCAAAAGACACTGTATCCATGCAACTGATAGCAGCGAAAAGAGCGCTCTGCTTGATTAAAATAAAACAACAACAGATTTTAGCACTAGATCTCTTATTTAATAGCGAACTAAATGAATTATCTGCTAGTTAACTGGAGATGTTTCATTTATTTTTGTATTAGGTGTACAACTTTCCCCCCAACTTTCATAGATAGCATAAATAATTTGCAAGCTGCTAAAATAAAGGATACAAAACATCAGCAAAATGATCTATCGGCTATATGATTATAATCAGAGCATGTGCATGTCAGTGATTTATTTATATTAGGTTATTACAGCATTAAAGAGCACAGACCTATGCAAAGGAAGTGCATGTGAAACGCCTTGTAAGAAATACTTTAATTTTCAGGAAAAGTATCTGAAATCGCAATACTTGACTTGGTATCGGTATTCGAAACAATAATTTTGGTATCGTGACAACACTACTTTTTACTTAGTAAATGCCCCCAGTGCTAGCATTATATGCTAAACAGTTTTTAGAGATAAAACTCCTTACATTCGATAATCATGAAAACGAATCTCAGAACGCATGAGGTACCAATGTTTTATTAGACCAAAGGTTCATTTTGCGCTGGAGTTCTCCTTTAAGCAAGAAAAGACCCCATCAGTGTAAGATTTAATTCTGAAATGTCACCATCACTTAAAAGTATTTTGATGATATACAAGCTTTAGTACAGGTTCTATCACTTTGTGTCTTGCTTCTAAACTCTGTATGAGATTTATTTGCGTTAACAGCAGATGATTTCTCAGACAGTTGAAGAATTGTATTAATTCAGCTTATCTACTCTAAATGCTGATTTGACTTGAGTGCATTGCAATGGAAAAGCTGCACAATGTACGATTTCACAGACCTACTGTTCATTAAAAATATTAGAAAGCACATAGTCTACACTGCACCGTATGCAGTAGTGCAAACATGCATGTCCTGATTTTGCTGAGTTCATGGAACAACATATTGTTGATCCTGGAACAACATTTCAGTCTGAACATTTTGTTGTAACCATATCCCTATCCCGAAACATAACTCTGCTCATAACTTTTCCCTAAAAAGCAAAATGAAATGTGAAAAACACAGATGTAGAAGCACCTAACCCTGAATGTAAGCCTAAACGTAATAAACTGTAAACTTGCCTCAAATCCGATTGGTTGACTGGAATGTGGTTCTAGGATCAACAAATATGTTGATACCAAGAACATGATGCACTTGGTGAAATCAGGTTTTGCTACTTAACTACTGTTTTTCTACACTGTCAAAACATGGTTCATGTGCCTATTGGATCATGTCCATGTTTTGTATATTAGGTGTGAGGTGAGTACTGGCTCAATTTCCAGAACGTCTCCTTTTCCTGCAACACTGGCACCAGATTGACTCTCATTTACCAGTGTGTATCATTGTAGACGAGGAGAAGTGGAGTGAGGTTAGATTAGTGGGTCCACTGAATGTTACAGGCTTTCGGCTGGCACATTACATTCACCAAATGATGCAACCTAGGATGTTTTCAATTTCACAACCTGATTTGGCAAAATGATTCTATTTCAGAGACTCTCCAGCTAGACTCAATGGAAGCCAATATAGGAACTGAGCACTAAACTCCATTAAGTAGATCCAGGGAGACCGAGAATATGTAAAAAAGGAATCAAAACACTGGAAAACAAACAGACTGTATCAGGATTTGGCACCATCCATCCAACATGTCGATCTCAGTTTTTCCATGTTATGGTTAATGCGCCCATATACCCCTTCTCTGACAAAGTTTAGGAGGAAAAAAATAAATGTTGAGAGATACTTTTTCCTTCCATTTCTCCTCTTTAATTTTTCTCTTTTCTATTAAGAAGAATACAACATTTTAGAAATGCTCGATGCTCTGTGGACAGTTGGACTCCACATGTTGTTTGTTCATGAGGTCACTGTTTCAGAGAGGAAGAAGTGATAAAAGTACAAGCACGATAGAGCTCACAAAACAAAATTTAGAATATTCAAATGAAGAGAAGCTTTAAGGAAATTAAATTAACAGTATAGACTTTTACATTGTTAATTTAAAATTCAGTTCTTTTAAATGTTCTATTCATTCTGTGAATCCTATATCACCTGGCATCTGTCATTTGCTCACATCTTCATAGACTTCTTCATTTACCTGCTTATGTTGTTTATCCTGTTTCAATACCTGTTTGGGTTAATAGCTCTGTCTCAGAGTCTGGAGTTCCCTGACATAAGCAACAAATCATCGTATTAGAATGATTTCTGAAAGATCGTGTCACACTGAAGACTGAAGTAATTCTGCTGAAAATCCAGATTTGCCATCAAAGAATTAAATTCCATTTTAAAGGGGTCTTGAACTGGCTTTTCAAATTTTATTGTATTATTGTCTGAGGTCAACTTATGGCGTTTGCTTGGTTTTTGCATTCAAAAACATCAAAATGAATAAGTAATAGGCTATTTTGTACCCAAGTTTTGAACCTACCTGAAAAACGCTCGGTTTTTATGGGCGTCTCGCACTGAAGACTTGGAAAGTAAACGCCCCCTGCTGTGAGTGGATAAAAGTTTTGCATATTATAATGAGTTTCAACTCACCCGTCGAATGCACTTGGGAATTGTTTTGAAAACGTCCAATGTTGTAAAATGGCAACCGAATGATTTGAACCCACTGTCCGTGCGTGTAATGCGTGAATCGATGGGCGGGGCTAAACCAGCCGTGTTGAAGTAGGCGTCTATCTTCTTCTGCGGGGTGGTGTTTTATCCTCTTTGACGTCATAGTTCCCCACTTTGAAAAACAAGTCGTTTGCTGAGCCTGGTGTCAATAAAAGCTTTTATTGGACTAACAAGGTTGTTTTCAGTTCTGAAACTTACAGGATATTCTTATAATATGATGAACACTTAGATGTCAAAAGCTCAAGGAAAATTTAATTTCTCAGTTCAGCACCCCTTTAAAATCGAAGATGGTTATGTAAAATTGTGGTAACACTTTTCAATAAGGTTTCATTTGTTTAAACTATTTAATCTTAATCTCAGCATATAAGGTAAAAAGTTGTATTAGTTCAGTTTGTGAACTCCATGAACATAAAAATGTTCATTTAACATAAGCAAGTTAATAAATGCAGTAAGAATATATTGCTCACTGCTAGTTTGTGTTAATGCATTAACTATTGTTAACAAATGAGAACTTATTGTAAAGTGTATAACCCAAACCTTTATTGGATATTAATTGCATTAAGTGTTCTTAAAGGGGGGTTGACTGCTTTTTTTATTTGCATGATTGTGTTTATGGGTGCAATATAACATGTATTCGTGGTTTTTCTTTTTTTAAATCTTATTTTTCATAAACTTCACCTTTATTTTCAGCCGCGCTCTCCTCTGTCCCCTGAACGAGCGGTTCACTTCCTGATTCTATGAAAACACTCCCTCAGAAATACGTCAGTGGGCTCAGATTGGTTAGTTTGGCCCGATGTGTTGTGATTGGATAAACTGTCGCTCACGTTGTCCGGAAGATTAACGCCCATTACCTTTAAGGGCGAAACGGATATGTCATGAGCTCCGGTCCAGGTGTAAATATGTGTCGAACTGCAGTATCAGTTTCAGGCAGAATCAGACCGAGAAAGCCGCGATGAATCGAGTCAAGCAGAACCTCACCACACACGGCTCTTACTAAACGTTTCTGAATGATAATTTGCTACATTTTTTAACTTTATACACGTTTGTTTTACACTATAGCATCTGACTGGCATCAATAGCAACTGACTGGCTACTAATGTTATACTCAAACAGCGTTGGCAAGTTTACGTTCTTGATCAAAATCGAAAATAACATAAAAAAATAAGTTTAAAACATTAGTACTTATAGAAAATTCAGGTCCATAATGTTTGTACGCATTTGTCTTAGACACAAACAGTGTTGTGCCAGTTCATACTTAAAAAGAACTAGCTCAAAGTTCAGTTCACACAGATTATAATGAACTAGTTCACGTTCATAGTTCATTTTTTTTTTTTAAAAATGAACTATGTTCACATATCTAAAAATGAACTAGTTCACGTTCATTTGTTAAATTCTTTAGGCCACTATCTTACTCAATAGAACCTCTTTACCATCCATTACCAGCTGCAAATCACTGCCACTCCAAAACTAATCAAAATTATTGTACCAATAAACAAGAGACAATTATTATAGCCAGGAGAAAAATAATGTATTACCCCTTAAATAATGTGTAATCATGATATGTAGCAATTGGAAATAAGGTGCAATCAGGGTATACTGTATGTTCAGTGAATTTTATTTAGCCAGCATGAACCAAATTACCCAGGACTTTAAAAAGGTATATTTAGGTTCATGGGGAAAAGATCAGTCTACTGACAAAAATCCAGCATATTTTGAACGGCAGTAACTATGTAAACCAGACCAAAGTAGTCATGTACTGTAATGTCATATTAGCTTGGGCTTACCCTGCTCAATGTGCAATACTCAACCAACACATTTTCACACCTTCAAAAGGAAGTAAACAGTGAGTAAACGATGAAAATGCCATTTACATTGATTATAATAAAACAATCTTCCTGATTATATTTGTCTAAAGAAAATGAACAGCTACCCGCTGAACAACTTAACTTACTACGTACAGTAGGCACTCTGATTCCATGTATGGGGCATTTAATATTCATATGACACACAAACATAAGTAGATAAGACCTGTTTAGTTCAAAAGATCACTCGTTATGGAAAAGCGCAGATCATAAGCGATGATACGAGCAGCGCACGGCCAGATCTACCTCGCGCGCGCGCGCCAAGTATGCATACTATTGCAACTCCCCCTGCCTTCACGTTACCCGTACTATGAATACTTCGACCTCGTCTAACATACCCAGAGGTGATAATAGACAAAGTCTCTACAACAATACTGTCGGGGGTTCGCATTCGGCGACTCAAAACGGGAGTTGGAGGTAAACCCTGACTTTTCAAATGAGCGTGAACGTGAACTGCGCGTGCTGCTCGTTCATTCCGGACAGAGTGAGCGACGCTCTCGTCTGCGTTCATGGTATGAAAGTGATTCGTTCAGTTCAGCGTTTCGGCGAAAATATGAACGAGTTCAGTGAACGTCGTTCATTTACGCGTTTATGCACAACACTGGACACAAAATAGCATAGTCTAACTAGTAGTGGCTAAAGCCAGCGCTGGCATTTGAAAAAAAAATAAAACACAAGGCTACGTGTTGAATTATACATGCAAATACATTTAAAATGATTAAGTCTTAGCCTACTTACAGATTGTGGCCCAACAACTGCTGCCTCTTGTTTTAAAGTCAGAACTGCTTCATGTTTTAGTAACAGTTTCTTGTTTAATCTGGTGTTGAACTCGCTAAATTACGATTCGTCATTTACAGGAACATAATCAAACATAAATTGTATCCATTGTTGAGGAGAAATAGCGTCCATGGGAAGCCCGTAACACAGAAGACCTGACAGCTGCGCAAACAACACACTTCGACAAGTTCGACGTGCCTCACATTTTCTGCATATTCCGGAGGGAGGGTTGATGCAAATGTGTGGGTTAGTGACGTACCATAACCTAGCTGTAGTCCCAATCGAGTCGTTTTTGTAGGCAATTATACTTCCTGATTTTTAAAAGACGATATTCTCTGCTTACACTGAACTTTGCAGATACTGTTCATGCACCAACAGCAACATTACACACTATTTAAAATCAAAAAAGTGAAATCGCAGTCAACCCCCCCTTTAAAATGTCTTTCCATAGATACAATTGTTTCATAATATTATTTGTTTCTTTCTGTATAGGGTAGCCACACTTTTTAATGTGTGTATAACTTGCACATATTTCACAGATTTATTATTTCCTTTAAAAGGAACTGGAAAAATTATATTGAAAACAATAAATCAAATTTATTTTAATTGTTATTTATTTTTCTTTTGGCAATCATTTTGCAAGTGTTAGACAGCCAAGTTTTATATGGTGTCTTATACACTCTTCATTTCTTTGATAATTCAGTAAAGATCAAATAAAATTATCAAGGTTATGAAGATTATCTTTCTGTCTTCCTCTCCCTCTCTTTTTGTTGCTCAGCTGATTTACCGGCTGTTGTTTGTGTCACCAGCTGTCTTTGACCTTTTGCCCTATGACCTTTCAACCTGCTATCTGTTCTTGAAAACACAGGCTACACTGTCCCATGTTGCCACAACACACACCCCATCACTTCTGCCTTACATTAAAACTGGACAGAGATGTTTCTTCTAAACATACGTTAAACGGAAGCATGTTAACACAAAGTACGCATTCAAGCTCAATATTTCAGACCCGTATCTTGGACATTTGCAGAGTTCAGTTGAAAAGTCACATTAGAACAGGATCATCTTCCAAGAAAATGAATATAATTCCAAAAATGATTTTTTTTTCATTTATGTCACAGTGAGTTATTGTCCTCATATATTTTATATCTGAAACAAATCCCAGAACTCATTATCACATTGATCAGTGAACAATTAATCTCAATAATGGATCAAGACATCAAATCAGGACAAAAAGGTTCACAAGCAAATGTTTCTGGAGAAAATAACAGCACCCGACAGCGAATGATTTGGCCATTTTGTTTTGTTTTGCCTTCCCAGACTTGGCCGCTGAGAAGATTAAGAGATTTGGTGCGAGATTATTCTCTGTCCCATCAACGCTCTCCATCAAATAAGCGAATAAGTGGTTTGTAAACAAGCCGACAACAAAGGCTTTTGCCAAAACCTTTCAGATCTCAACAATGGATAGTGCATGTCTTACGATATAGAAAATGAGGCCTTAAATCATCAGGGCCGAATGCTGCTGCCGACGTTGTTGATTTGCATTGCGGACGCGCGTGTGTGCGTATGCGGATCAGTCCTGTGAGGCATATGTTGTCATGCAGGTTCCCAATAAATAAAGCTTATCCTGTGTGTCCTTGAAATTTCTCAACCCGAAGTGACAAGCCAAAAGCTTATAAGGACAGTCTGACCTACATGGGTGGGTCATTAAAATTTAGAGTAGAGTCCTAATTAATCTCAAATGTGGTTGAGATAGACACCCAAACAGTATCATAAATCATTGTGATTAAGAAGAGAGAGAACAACAGATGATGTCATGAATGTGGAGAGGTTTTGCACACACACACACACACACACACACACACACACACACACCCTTCCCCTTGACATCCCTCCCCGCCCACACACACGCCTTGCCACGCGAATAGAAGCGTGTGTGTGCGAGAGCTTGAAAGAGAGGGAGGAGGTGCCTCCGAATATAACAGCACGGCTGGCAACGCCAAGCTCAAATGTAAAGGCGACTGGATGGCCTTTTGTAATGTATATTAACTTGTGACGGTCATTCACCTGACAGGCCATTGTTCTCCACGACCCGGCAGCCTCCTCCCTCCCTCCATCCTTTCTTCCTTTCGAGCAGGTTGGGTGTATCTGTGTGCAGAGGAGCATGCAGCGATGGTCCGTTGCCTGTTGGGGGTTAGGCCAGGGTTGAGACGCCGACCCCTGCGAGTGGGGGTGACCTAAGCAGATGGCGGGCAGGCTGTCCACTCAGCCAGAATTAATAACGTGTGCCATGTCACATTGTCTGAGAGAACGTTCCCCTCTCGCCCCACCTCATGTCTATCTCTCTCCCTCAATTTCAGTTTACTTTATTGACAAGACCAAACCTGTACATTTGGATTGCAAAAGCAGTCATATATTCACTGAAAAAAATTCAACTCAACAAAATTCACTGAACTCAAAGATCTAATACTTTTTCTATGTACACAAAAGGCCTATACTCTCAAAAATTGTTCACAGATCTGTCTAAATCCAGACTGATCTCATGAAATGGCGTATGTATGACACGCCAATTCGATATTCCATTTTTGGCATGCTTTCAACACGCATAATCCCTTTTCAGTGTGTTTATGAACGCTGTTGACTTAAAGTTATTGGTAACGCTTCCTTTTACAGTCCAGTTACCCATGTAAATACTATGTACTTATTTTAGTAACTACAATTACTAGGTAATAACTCAGTAACCCTGAACCTACCCCTAAACCTACCCCTGTTCTCATGTACTTACCTTATTTTAGCAAGTACTTTCTAGGTAAGTACACTGTAAGTACTGTACTGTAAAAGGAAGCGTAACCAAGTTATTACTGTATAAATATATGACCTACCCCAACCCCGTCCTTAAACCTACCCGTCACTGGGGTTAATACCGTTTATGAGTCTTCCCTACCATCTTAGGAAAAAAATATTGCTCCCAGATGTAGATCTACATTTTGCTTTGTTTCGCTCAGACATAACGGCGTGAGACATACTGTACACGCGGAATCACTTGGACATGTAATGGTGTAGACATACACCCATACACGCGGATAGCTCAAATGCGTATAGATAACACGTCAAGTGGCGTGTATGTTTCGCAAAAGTCATGATGTCATGTTGCTAAATCTGTGTTAGTAAGTAGAGTTCTCAGACGGGTTCGAGTCTGGACCCTGACCAAACCCGACGGGACCCGCGGAGTCGGGTTCGGAGTTCGAAAATATAAGCATATGACTCGGGTCGAGGTCGAACCTCGGGCTTAATCTTTTCACCCAGTAAAAAAATATATTAATCATCGCTGCTGTTCACCGTAACGAAAGTCTGGCTGCTGCGTGCAAAGTGCATCGCGGGTGGCTGCTGGCCGAGAGGAGAACGCGCCTCAGTCCATCCACTGTGGACGCACGTTATCTTCGTCCACGATGCCTATTATAAGCATATGATTATGTTTGTAGGCTAGCCCTTTTTTGTTTCAAAACTCGTAGCCCGCCCGCTGGTTGGCAAAATGTGGTCGGAAGACTAGGAAAAGGAAAAGAGAATCTGACCGCGTGAGAAACCTGACAGGAGTACCACTCGGTTCGGCTTTTCACTCGTGGGCGCGAGCTAAAAAGCAGCACTGGATGCAACAGTGATGCTGACCTGACGATCTTGTTGATGGACTAGTAAGTCAATCTTTCTAAGTTTGTGTGCATTTTATTTTGTGATTTCACCGGAATGAATAGACGCCGTAACGGCAATAGATTGTAGAGCGCGCGTCCGAGTCGGGCCGCGGACGGGTTCGGGCAGATAATTCAGTGTTGATGTGTCGGGTTACATCGGGTCCGGGCTTTAGAAGCCACGGGCCGGGCCGGGTCGGGTAATAATTTTCAGGCCCATTGAGAACTCTATTAGTGAGCACTTCTCCTTTGCCGAGATAATCCATCCACCTCACAGGTGTGGCATATCAAGATGATTATTGCACAGGTGTGCCTAGGCTGTCCACAATAAAAGGCCACTCTAAAATGTGCTGTTTTACTATATTGGGGGAGTCCAGAGGTGTGACCACCATTTGCCTCACACAGTGCATCACATCTCCTTCACATAGAATTTATCAGGTTGTTGATTGTGGCCTGTGCATGTTGGTCCACTCCTCTTCAATGGCTGTGCGAAGTTGCTGGATATTGGCAGTAACTGGAACACGCTGTCATATGTCCGCGAATCCAGAGCATCCCAAACATGCTCAATGAGTGACATGTCTGGTGAGTATGCTGGCCATGCAAGTCCTGGGATGTTTTCAGCTTAATTGTGTAAAGAGCTTTGCAACATGGGAACGTTCATTATCATGCTGCAACATTCTTTATCCAGTTTACATAAAAAGTAAAATAACAATAATGGAATATACAAGAAATACAACAAAACATTTTGTTTGGAGAAAATCTCTCTCTGAAAAGAGTAAAAAAAGTCACATTTAATTAAACACTGTCAAAAAAGTGGCTGCATTAAATTTTTAAGTACAATCAACTTGGGTGTGGTTTAAGTCATTTCAACATTGTCATTACATGTCATTACTCAACTGGTCAAATGGCCGCCTTGCTCTGTACTGCGATGCACGCATAGACAGTAAATGAAATGGACAGATCGATCTCATTGGAACTCCATTGAGACGATTGAAGCCTGTTTTTGGCGATTTTTTTTAGCACTTCCATCCCTGACGCGCAGACTCAAACAGAGCTTGACTACAGTAGATGTGACGAGAGCAACCCGTCTGTCTTCTAGTGCTGTGGCATGAGAAATCTAAATCATTCCCTTCCGAAACATGCAGAGGCGGAGAGTGTGAATAGGAGCTGTTCATGAGCTAGGAGCAGGAGAAACTTTTGCTAGGTATTCTGATTAATTATTTTGTCATTTTGCCTCAACGTTTCCCCAATTGCGCACAAGCTTCTTCTCCTGTCCATACGGTAATCTCTCTGCTGTGCGACAGAGAGTCGTGTGGGTATGATGCAATTGTTAGCCTACTTTCACTAAAACTGCTTCTACATAAGCTACAATGTAATGGAGCAATTTATACATTGTCGTGTTTCTTTAGAAATAAATATTGGACAAATAGAGTCTTCAAATGCCTCAGATGTAAAGTTATTCGCTGTCAAAGTGACGCCAAAATGAATGGGAGTCAATGGGAATGCTAACGCAAGTGAAGTTCTGCTACAAGATGGCAACTCCAGCGAGGCTTCAACTTCCGGTTGATGGATTACCCCTTGGATGCACGTTCGAATGTTCCTGAATGAACCAAATGATTTGGAAAAAGATTTGTTCATTTTGATGACAAGTTCGAACAGGAAGAGTCACAAACGTGTGTCACAGAACAGAGCAAGGCGACTATTTGAGCTTATAAAACTTAAACTTTGTTTTTTTTTATTAAATGAGTGATCATTTCGCTTGATAAGACCCTTATTCATCGTCTGGAATCATTTAAAGCTGTTTGAACATTATGCAGTTTTTACTGAAAGTGTCTTTTGGACCTTGAACCGTCTGGTTCCCACTGAAGTCCATTATGGAGAGAAATGCTGGAATGTTTTCATCAAAAACCGTCATTTCTTTTCGACTGAAGAAAGAAAGAAATGGACATCTTGGATGACATGGGGTGAGTAAATTATTAGCAAACGTTTTTTTTAAAGTGAACTACTCCTTTAAGTGTGCCCAAATAAGCAAGCCAGATGTGACAGTGGCAAGGAACCCAAACTTCACCAGGAGAATGGGGATACCTTTACCAGCTCAGCTCAGTCAACAAAACAAAATAATTACCAACAATTAGTTAATAATATTGTATTTCAGTTTGGAGTTTTCCCTCTGAAAACATATTTAATTATCCACTTCCTTCCAATTTTTTTTTTTTAAAAATACACACACTCAAAATATACTTTTATTTTCACCTCTCATTTGTGTTGGCTGTTCCTCTTGTCTATCTCCCCTTCCTCTCCGTGCAAAGGGGATGTTTTGTGCCCACCACTGAAATTTCCGGGGCCTCTTTTAGGATCAGCAGAGCTTCAGCCAGAAAGCTCATAGACAGGGACAGCGATCATAATCACTACAGCTCTTCCTGTCTAACAGCAGGGTCAAGGTCTTCACACACAGTATGTGCTATGTGTGTGACTTCTGGGAGAAAAACAGAGCAATATGAGGCACATGCGTTTAAGGCTGCTGTTTTTAATGCATGACTCCTGTCAGGATTACTCTACATTAGATCATGATTAGTTCATATCTTCATTAATCATGAGTTCATGTTGAAGTAACTATTAATCAGATATTAGTACATGATTATTCATGCCCTGTTATTGTAAAGTGTTACCAATTCATTCATTTGGTGAAAAAGTGGAAATTTCATTACTCCAGTCTTCAGTGTCATGTTATCCTTTCAGAAATCATTTTAATATGATTGGTGCTAAAGAAACATTTATTATTACCACCAATATTTTCAGTATTCTTTGATGACTAAATGAATATACATCTTTACAGTTTTTGCATTCAATTGCTAAATAATAACAAAAAAGATAGTTTCATAAAGCAAAACAGTTTTCTGTTATGTGAGGCTTGTAGATTGCATTGTTTTATAATATGTATTACTGTATTGCATGTGATTGTATGTATTACAGACCAGCATTTTTAATTAAATTACAGACCTTTTCACTCTGAGCTTTTAACTTATGCTTTCCATTTAAAGATAGATGGGCCTTTATGAGGAGGATAATAACTGAGTACATATCTTTTAATGAAGTATCTTAAATCCTGGGTTTCATCGACATGTATGTGATTATGCTGCTCACCGCGTGCTTCACAGCTTGATATGACACTGGCCTTGTTGCACAGTTAGACAGATGACAAGAGGCCTGTGTGAGCCTGTTTTAATGACTGGAACACGACAGAATAAAGCTTGCAGGGTACAGTTATATGTTCACACCATTGTTACTTCTGTGCAAAGCAGACAGAGTATCAGGGCGTCTGTGCAAGCCTTAACAAGACATGCTGAGACGCTACATCTTCCAGGATGTAAAAACAGGCCAGTTCTGATACATCGTTCAGATCCATGGCTCACATTTTGTTTTTTCATTTCATCTAACTGACACAGTAACCATGCAAATATACAGATTTGAGCTGCATTGACCACAATACTGCATATTAAGCCCTGATGTTCAAACCACGTCCTGATGACAAACACAATTCCATTCACAGCGGTTTTCAGAAATAAATAAATGAGATTGAAAACATCTAAATTTTAGACTGTGTTATTCAGGCAAATGCTTGTATTTTCTAGAGCATGACGTTACCCAAAGTGAACATCAATTTACAAGTCACCACATGTTTGGATATTCCTTCATGATTTTGGAATAATAGTCAGCTAGTCACAATTATATAAAAAAGACTGCACAATCTTTTACATAGACTATAATGATATCTGAACAGCATTGGTCCTGTAGAGCCATGGAAAGTTTTTTTTTAAAAATATATATATTTTCTAAATAAACAACCAGGATCTTCTTGAATGTCTGAATTGGCTGTTAATGAAGTCAGATCATCAACTCTTCATGGCCACAATAAAGGTCCTTTAAGCTATTGGCTTCCTAATTTAAAGTGGGAAGTTTTACAGATCATTTAAAGATAGGACAAAAGCAGAACAGATGAATACCACCATAGAAAGAAGAACCAATCCAAGCACGTCACAGATGGACAATAATAAAATGCCATGACACTTTTAGGCAAGCCAGTTTTCAGTTCTTGTCAGATTCTTGTCAGATTTGCTAACCATGCATGTCCAACCACTGTAATAACAAGTTTTGCATTTTTTTAAAGAAAAAACTGTATAAATGCTATTGAAAAAACCTTGTTGTTTAACCAAAGTTACCTTACCAGTGAACATTTGTAAATGGGTTAACAAGGCGTTAAGTGTTGCATGTCAAATTAATGATTTTTACAAGTGAATCTTTTAATTATTGGATAATTTATTGTAAAAAAAAAAACAGTAAAAGGACATTCCCATAACTCTGCATGTGACACATTACATATGATTAAATTGTATTTAAAAAGTTTGTTATTTTTTTACCAGTAATGTACATTAGAGTGTTTTGTTAATGTTCATTGCGTTATTTTAATGTCAAACCATAATTTGGTCTTTGTTTGCATGACCCTGTGCATCGACCAGTATTGGTCATGTTTTATGGACAGGCCACTTATGAACACACTGTGTGACTTTCTATTTTATTACCTGTATTATTAAGTTGGTTATCGTAAATTAGGTAAAAGCAGGCTTATTGATATTATATCATGTAGCCCTTAAACCGTATTCACTTTATAGCCCTAAATCATGTAATTATGGACAAATGTGGGCACAGAGGACTCAGTGTGTGATCCTAATTTTTATTTATTATACATGTTATATAACTGTCTTCGATAAAGTTTTGTCTATCCATTTATGTTTTAGTTTTTTTTGTATTTTGGGGGTATTTTTGAATTGATTTACCTTAAAAAGTACCATATTTTCTATGTAAATTGTGCTTATTTTTATGGGTTTTTTTTTTAAAACTACATTAAAATATCATTCCAATAAGTTCTTAGAGCTAAAACCTAAAGATGAAGTGACTTTGCAGTCACCTGGTGTCTTATTTTGGCTTATTATAGCCAAATTTATTTATTTCTATGGGTGCCCATTTTTGACCCAAATACAAGATTTAGGAATGGGTTTTTTTCACCCACTTAACATTGTAGAATTTAGTCAAAAAAAAAATGTGTGTGTTCAGGGGGCAAACTTTCTGAGCGGTCTTGTACCGCTCAGATCAGAGGGAAGTATTTTTTATTTTTTTAATAAATCAAAATTATTTTGCCCACATTTGTCCAGAACACGGTTTTAGGGTTAATGAAATATGGTTATAACAAGTTACAACACATACTAATATGCCTTTCCTTTATGCTAGCAACACTGTCTCAATATTTTTCATAGAAAATGTCTGGCAACCACAGAAGCTGTTTATATGTTTTTTTGTTTGTTTTTTACAGTAAATATAACAGGATATTTTTACAGTAAATTTAACAGGATATAAGTGTTCACATTTTCGATCGCAAGTGCGTTTACATATTCTTTTTTGGATCAAATAGGTCTGAAGTTGCACATAGGCCTTGTGTCTTTCCTCTTTGCCACACTATTTTGAGGAGTATCCCATGAATTTCTCAGGTTTGTGCATCTAAAAGCTCAAAGTTAAACCTGAACTCCACTGAGATACCACATTCAGTCATTAACTTTAATCAACTGTTTTTCTCACACAGTAAAATATACGTATTTGCTACAACAACAACTGGAAAACCACTTCTGGGCTTAATAATTGTCAGTTTATTAAATGTTTGGTTTCATGACATATTTTTAAAATGTCGAGCACCCATTAAATAGGATAATTTGTGTGTGTGTAAAATTCTCTTCAGATGCCATCATCTTAGCTCATATACTCCCACTAAAAGAGGTAATATTCCAAATTTACATTCATGGATGTGCACTCGGGAATGACACTCAAAGCCCAGAGCCTTAAACTCATCTTTTAGTTTCACTTGAGACACACCAAACTGTTTTTAAGCTGTTCTCGGACTTACTACAATGGATTTTCCATTCGCCTCTCACTTCAGAGAGAAAGGCACTGATTTGGGCCCATGGCTGCCTGTGAAGCCAGCAACGCCTGGTTCTTTTGAAGATGACTCTCCATTTGTCAAACTGCCTATTTCTTGTGGGTTTTTCCCTAGTGTTTTGTGGTGTGTGCATGTGTGTTTGTGCCCCCGAGGCGAACACACTCATACAGCTGACTGCTTGAACTACAGGTCAGTCCAGCCCAGCAAAATGTCAGTGGTGTCTTGTGATGCCCGTTGGCATTCATTATCAGATACAGAAATATTATCAGATTACTCAAAGCACCCTCACTTTTGAAATGCTGCCGATTTTCCTCATGGTGTGTGTGTGTGTGTGTGTGTGTGTGGTCCTGGTAAACCGTCGGTTATGATATGGATAGTAATTTGTGAGCTTATTGGGACTTTTTTGGGGTCCTCATGAGGAAAACAGCTTGTAAATGATTTTGTATGGTTGAAAATGTAAAAATGCAGAAGGTTTTCAGTAAGGGGTGTGTTTAGGAGTACACTCTCAGAAAAAAGGTACAAAAGCTGTCA
The DNA here is from genome assembly GCA_030378365.1 of Hybognathus amarus. Taxonomy (NCBI): domain Eukaryota; kingdom Metazoa; phylum Chordata; class Actinopteri; order Cypriniformes; family Leuciscidae; genus Hybognathus; species Hybognathus amarus. Next base: position 175,160 of record JAQIUQ010002622.1, on the reverse strand, counting down.
CTGGGGCTGTACTTTTTCAAAAGGTAAACTTTTGTCCATTTTAAGTGCTAATATGTACATTTTAGGTGTTATTATGTACATTTTAGGTGCTAATATGTACATTTTAGGACCTAATGTACATTTTAAGTGTTAATATATACATTTTAGGTGCTAATAAGTACATTTTAGTTGTTAATATGTTAATTTTAGGTCCTATTATGTACATTTTAGGTGTTAATATGTACATTTTTGGTCCTAATATGCATAAAGTAGGTGTTAATATGTCAATTTTAGGTCCTAATGTACATTGTAGGTGTTAATATGTACATTTTAGGTCCTAATAAGTACATTTTAGGTGCTGATATGTCAATTTTAGGTCCTAATGTACTTTTTAGGTGTTACTATGTACATTTTAGGTACTAATATGTACATTTAGGAGCTAATATGTGCAATTTATGTGTAAATATGTACATTTTAGGTGCTAATAAGTACATTTTAGGTGTTAATATGTTCATTTTAGGTCCTAATATGTACATTTTAGGTGTTAATATGTACATTTTAGGTCCTAGTAAGTACATTGTAGGTGCTGATATGTCAATTTTAGGTCCTAATGTACATTTTAGGTGTTATTATGTACATTTTAGGTCATAATATGTACATTTTAGGTGTTACTATGTACATTTTAGGTACTAATATGTACATTCCAGGAGCTAATATGTGCATTTTATGTGTAAATATGTACATTTTAGGTGCTAATAAGTACATAATAGGTGCTAAAATGTACATTTTAGGTGTTAATATGTACATTTTAGGTACTCATATGTACATTTCAGGAGCTAATGTGTACATTTTAGGTGTTAATATGTACATTTTAGGTCCTGAATAAGTACATTTTAGGTGCTAATATGTCAATTTTAGGTCCTAATGTACATTTTAGGTGTTATTATGTACATTTTAGGTCATAATATGTACATTTTAGGTGTTAATATGTATATTGTAGGTACTAATATGTACATTTCAGGAGCTAATGTGTACATTTTAGGTGTAAATATGTACATTTTAGGTGCTAATAAGTACATAATAGGTGCTAAAATGTACATTTTAGGTGCTAATATATACCACTAAGGAACCAGTATGCAGCCTTTGGGTAGAAAAGTGTATCTTCTTGAAAAGGTACAGCCCCAGTGACAGCTTTTGTACCTTTTTTTCTGAGAGTGGGAGTAAGGTTAGGGCATATAGTTTGTACAGTATAAAAATCATTATGTCTACAGAAAGTAGAAACCTGTGTGTGTGTGTGTGTGTTTGAAGAAGTGGGTCCATCCAACGAATTCGTACGATTTTGTCTAAACCCCAGTGATGGGTAAGTTTAGGGCGGGGACAGGGGTAGGTCATTCATACAAATTCATACGAATTGGGCAACTTGTAAAAAAATAGCAACGATTTAGCAAAAATCATAAAGATTCGTTACGAATTGCAGAGATTGGGTTGGCACAACATTTCATATAACCCCAAGAGGAAACAAAATGTAACTTTGGTGTTCAAATGATATCCCTCTCTGCATTAAGAATGTGACTCTCCACATTGGGAAAGCTGAATTTGTCTCTCCTATCAAGATTCTCCCACCTCAGCTGACTGCTCAGAGGGCTGTTTCCACTATGATGAGTGTGTACTAAGTGAATATTGAAAATCCGTAAGGCCTAGGCCTTAATCCACACACTATACAGGTCTGTGGTTATAAGGTATCATCTGGTTGGGGGCTGGAGTGAGACTTGCCTTTGGAGACCAGTCTTTCTCTTGGCATAACACACAGGCAGTCATCAACACTGGATTTACGGCGGCACACTTGTGGTTTGAGTCGTGATTGCTTGAATTGGCGGCACATGCTGTCTGCTTCATCGAGCTCCTGAGATGGGTCTCTTTCATTGAAAATAATCACTTGGGACCTGCAAGACAGATGATAGAACAATACCGGAGAGGGAGGAAGAAAAAGCGAGGGAGAAAAAAGTGAAGTGAAATTATGAATCAACACCATATGGGTTGAGAAAGAATAGAAACGAGATGGTGAAACTGTTGAGCTATGCAAACACGTCAAAATGAACAATGTTTTAATAGCGATAAAAATAATAGTTGTTACTTTGGGCAAACGTTGGCAAAGTTTCAAAGACTTTTCCAACAAACTCTCAGGCAAGGCTGGACAGCCTTCGGTGTGCACAGGAAGAGGAAAGAGTTATGGGGATTCCTAAAGGAAATGTTAAATCATATTTGTGTGCGTCCATAAAACATGTTATTAGTTTTATAGCACGTTGGGGTCAAAGTTTAAAACCAATAGTTAAACTTGGAAACACTCACTCCCTATCATAATTTCACATATCTCAAGGCTTTTGTTACAATGGTTGTGAGGCCCTCAAACACTTCCACTTCTGCAGTCATTTACTGGTTTCATCTGTAAAAGATTTCGGAAACTTTACAGTTTTCATAAAAACTCTTAGAGTAACTGGAGGTTACTTACTCAGATCATAAAAAAGGAATGGAAAAATGGCTTTGGTGCATGAGGCTTCCTCCCTTGAATCCTTTGGCTGAAGGCTCAGTGCCAGATTGTGTGTAACCTGTTTTTTTTTAAATCTCTTTTCTCTGCCGTGACCTATCCATAGTACTCGTGTCGCTCTTTTCCACTATCTTGCTTCTCACATTTTCTTTCTTTAAGCTCCTTTTCCTCTCAGTCCTCCTCCACTCTCTCTCAGTCTTGTCAGACAAATAAAAATCAATAATGCTTCTGAAAGATTGGAAAACTGTGGATTAAAGTCAGTTTGAGGTCAGGTGTGAGATTCCGGAGTTTGAGTCAGACTGCTATTTAATATTCCTGAACAGTTCACGCGTCTCACAGCCACGCAGCACAAAAGGCATCAAATGAGCCGTCGAGTGTGTTTTGAGATCATGGAATAATCAGGTGATAAAGTGAAATTCTAGCTTCAGAACAACAGGATTATAAAGAAAGGTTATGGGATGTTTGAAAAACAGTACTTTAAAGGCATAGTTTAGGATTGGGCAAATTGGAGACTCTTTTTTTTGCACGTTTTCACGCAATCTTGCACTCCATTGATGGTTAGGTTTATGGGTGGAATGGACATAGAATTCAGACAAATCAATGAATTTCATGCTTTACAGCCATGGCCAGCATTCACTTTCATTCTTAGTAAAAGAGCAGTATGCATGCACATTCTGCTAGCTATGCCATGAAAGAAATACAGTACTGGAAATAAGAAGTGTGAAACTGATGACAAAACTTAGTGCTTCGTGTAAAGGATTCTGGTATTTAATACTTATTTAGTTTCTATTGTTTAGAACAGGGGTTTTCAAACAAGGGTCCAGGGACCCCGTGGAGGTCGCAAGGGAGTCCTAAGGGGTCCATGAAAAGGTCTAAAGAAACAGTGTAAATTTAAACAAATAGAAAATAAGATTCATTAATACATTAATTTAATTCTTATAAATATAAATCAAATAAATACAACATTAAGCAAATAAACTGAATTAAATCAATTAAAATGAATATCTAGTACAGCACAGTAATATATTTACAATGCATATAATTATTACACTCTTAGAAAAAAGGGTTCTATATAATGAAGAGTTCAGATGCAAAAGCTTCTTTAGTGCCGCTTGAAACTTTCTTCTAAAACGATCATTTTTATCAAGCTTGTATATTTAAGTTCAGTAATTTCACTTAAATGGCAATGAAGATTACCTATTAATTGTCATTTAAGTGAAATTACTGAACTTAAATATACAAGCTTGATAAAATGAGTCATTTTAGAAGAAATTTCAAATGGCATTTAGAGGCTTTTGCATCTGAACTTGTTCATATGTAGCATAGGGTTCTTTACTCAACTGCAAAGGACCTTTTATGCAAAAAAAAATGATGATAATGACAAGAAAGAACCCTTTTGGCACAAAGGTTCTTTATAGGCTATTATTCATTCATATATTACATTATTCTGGAACATTTTGCAGTTGTAATTAAATGATTGTTTATTAAACTGTTGTAGTAACTTTATATCGCATTTTAATCATTCTTATTTTTGAAGGATAAAAACTGAAATGGCACTCTTCGATGTGATATTGATTAATTACATTTTTTAACCCCCATATCTTGAATTTTGTGATCATTCATGCATTGCATTTTCAGGGTTCCAAATACGTAGCGCTACGTATATATAGAACCTTTTCTTCTAAAGTGTAGGCACATTAATATTGTGACAGCAATTTTTTTCCAAGCACATTTTACCAACTGAAAACCACAAAACCAATTACTATTAAGATTGAATATAATCAATAGCCATGTAATTGTTGATGAGGGCTTAAAGTGAAAAATGCCTAATATTCAAATGTGCAAAATTATTAGGCAAGTCAACTCATGAGAAGAATTTGAGAAGAAATGCTATAGAATTGTTTTAATTATGGTGTGACCATTGAACAGCGAAATGCTTAGCAATTGTGTCAGCATGATCACAAAAAAACAGGTTGAAAAGAGAAGATGCATGTTAAAGGATTAGCTCACTTTTGAAAAAACTTTTGCTGATAATTTACTCACCCCATGTCATCCAAGATGTCCACGTCTTTCTTTCCTCAGTTGAAAAGAAATGAAGGTTTTTGATGAAAACATTCCAGGATTTTTCTCCATATAATGGACTTCCATGGGAACCAGACAGTCCAAGCTCCAAAAGATCGTTAATAACAGTTTCAGATGCAGCTTCAAATGTCTTTAAACGACACCAGGCGATGAATAAGGGTCTTATCATGCGAAACGATGGGTTATTTCAAAACTTATTCCAAAAATGTAACTTTTCTAAGGACAAATGGTAGCCTAGCTCTATTCTGAAGGCGCGTTTGTAACGTCACGTAATACGTAATTACGTTCAAAAGGTCACGGCGACGTAGCCGGAAGTACAGAATCAAAATCGTCCGACATCGTTATTTTACCTTTTAATTCCTTTTTTTTTGATGTTTGAGTTAGTTTGCACGTTCAACCTATGTGTTCAACTTACTGACTCTGTACTTCCAGCTACGTCGCGCCGTGACCTTTTGAACGTAATTACGTATTACGTGACGTTACAACGCGCCTCCAGAATAGAGCAAGGCTAGCATTTGTCCTTAGAAAAGTTACATTTTTGGAATAAGTTTTGAAATAACCCATCGTTTCGCATAATAAGACCCTTATTCATTGTCTGGTGTCGTTTAAAGACATTTGAAGCTGCATCTGAAACTGTTATTAACGATCTTTTGGAGCTTGGGCCGTCTGGTTCCCATGGAAGTCCATTATATGGAGAAAAATCCTGGAATGTTTTCATCAAAAACCTTAATTTCTTTTCAACTGAAGAAAGAAAGACATGGACATCTTGGATGACATGGGGGTGAGTAAATTATCAGCAAAAGTTTTTTCAAAAGTGAACTAATCCTTTAAGTGCAAATGTCCTGGTGTTTTCAGATTTAATTCTTGGCCTTAATTCTTAAGTCTCCAGAGCCGCCATTTTTCAGAATGTGTCATGTTCCCTGAGACTTTGCTAAGCCGAGGAATCCTGAAACATGACCCTATAAGAATCACAAGCTGAAATATGTCAAGAAATAGACAAAGACTGATTTTTTAAAAAGTTGTATGAACAGATAGGTTGAGAGTGACTCTTGAAGGACCAGTTCAAGTCAGACAACAGCAGGGGTGTTGAGAGAGTCATGCTGTGTGAGAGCTGCTACTAACAATGAGCAAGACGCACCTTTCAGGGTAGTAGATGGACTTAAAACCAACTCCCAAAACTTACCATTTGATTCTGGAAGATACATTCTTCAAACAGTTGCACAAGAGGAAAGTGGTGCTGGTCCCTTAAAAGCCTTTCTCAACCTTTCTGTCTATGAAGCCTTACCAAAAAATCTGTCTTCACCTATTTCACAACACTTTAGCTCAAGATTCGTATTAAGTGGGGGTCATGTTTCAGACTTGGAGTCTCCTGAAGAACAAGCTGTCAGGTTCTCAGAGATTTTGCTAAGTTGCAGTTCTGGAAAAGGTGGCACTGGAGACAATAGGCTTCCTGATGATTTCACACCTAATCTGGTCCCCTTCATTCTTAAAGTCTTTTGTTAATATTTTTTTTCTTCCTAACTTTTTTTGTGACCCTGCTGACCAAATGAGCCGTTCACACTTTAATTTAGTAATTTCCTTTTTGCATCCTTCTCCTGGACATTTAATAATTGAAACCCCCTTTGGAAAACATAGCATGTATGTGACTATTCTGCACACTTTAGTCATTTTCATGGTTTGATAGCAAGCTCCATAACTAAACAACTATCTTGTAAGCAAACATTATCAGACCCCGAGCCTGGGAAATCTCAATCCTTCACGTCAAAATATCTAGCCAATTCCGCCGAAGAGGTTATTTACGAGCTTGTAAACAGTGTTTCGGCACTGTAAAACATCCATCCGCGGCGCCTCGCACCAATCTCGCGATGACACGAGCCTCGCTCACTGAGCTGTATGATGAGAGTTTTCCACCTCTCGCGAGATCAGAAGAGTTTCCCACGCCTGTTGTTGTGGTGTCTGCCCTTTTCTTTTCACTCACCCTGCCCCCCTTCCACTGTACTCGTCACCCGCCCCTTTCTCTCTCTCCCTCGCTCCTTCAATCTCCAGTCTGCTTCTGTTGTCTCGGCGGCTGGTAGGGTCTGGGAGAGAGGATCTCGCGAGTCTTGGAGTTTTGGTGAGAGTTTGTGGAAGATGGCGCCTGTTGTGACAGGGTAAGTCTGAGATTCAGGACTGCTGCAGGAGTTTAGCTCTTCTTACACACTTTCTCTTAAATAAACGGGTTTAATGAAGGCATGGCGGTTTTCTTTTCCGTTGTGGACGTTTACTGTCTCTCCACTGTGAATGATGGCGCTCAGGCTATTTATAAGAGCATGTAGAGTGTGTGTTTTTATATTTTGAGTGTAGTGCGCGTGTGTTGTGGGGTTGTTGCATTGAGCCCCGTCGCGGTGCGTCTGCAATGCATGGAGAGCCAGCCAGACCGTTTTCTACAGTGTTTCCAACCACACAACGCTCCGAAATATAATTGGATTTTTTTGTACATCTCTGTATAAGGAAATCCCCATTAACGGAATGCCCCAGTCCACATGGTCACATTGTATGGTTATAGTAATGCAGTACAGTGGCTTTGTTTCATGCTTGGTTTCGTTTGGGATTGGAGTGGAAAACACCTCCCCTCTGAATGTGTGCTTTTGTTGCTCTGTCGTTGGTCAGATGTGTTTTTATTGATTGTCTGCTGGGAAATGTGCTCGATTGTGAAGTGTTGTTTACTAAACAGAGCCGCTGGCTCTGCTGTCGCTCACTCGGTGCAGACGAATGATTATTTAATGGCAAGTGCAACTAAGGACATTGAAGCTCCCAGACTGGAAAAAGAAGCATGGGAACGTTTAGTTCCCTTTTGCATGTCAGTGTTTCGCTTGTGCCACTTTGGGACATCGATGAACAATGTGTGGTGATAATGACAGACCGTATTTCTGAAGCTGGAACATCCATTAAACCCTTCACTAGATCATTAAATATAATACATATTTTAATTATAACAGAATTACTTTTTTGTTGCAGATATTAACTCTGCGTCGGCTTGTGAAATCAGACTTTAACAAACAAAAGTTGCTTCGTTTCGAGATGTACATCACGATAATGAATCAGTCTGAAACTAACGAATCATCATCGATGCACTTTATCGATAATGATTCAGTAGTCTTCAGACTGATTCAGTAATCGATTCATAGACCGATTCACACTGCCAACTTTTGAGTTGTCTGAACGGTTCCTTAAAATAAACAACTTATTTGGGTCATTTCTTTGTGAATTACAACGTAGTAGAAATATTTTTTTTTCGTAATACTTCAAAATATTTCACCTATCCCACTTAATCAACTATAATCCAATAGAACAATAATAAAGATAATTTTAGTGTCTAAACGGGTACATTCTGATTGGCTGTTAATGTTTTTATCTTTCATCACCTGAAAAAGTGTTTTCCTGTATATATAGCTGTGTTGTGGACTTCCCTGTTATCACAGAATTAGAATTATTAATTTTAACGTTATCAATATCATTGTAGTTACCTGGTGGGAACAGCCCTTACGCTTAATCGGTTGATTTCCCTGAAAAGTGTAAATGTGTGGTGCTTTCAAAATATTTTTTTTTGAGTTCCCCGTCCAGCCTGAGACAGCGATATTGGTTCAGTGGTGTGCATTTGAGACAATTTGTTTGATCAACCAATCCCAGCATTTGGGAAACCTGTTTGAAAACAGTCATTTTTTTGTATTCTTTTCCGTGACACTAGTAGGGGAGAAAGTAAACATACTTTTAATTTTCCATTCAATTTATTATTGTCATTGCTGTTAATAGTTTTTTTAATATTCACTTTTATTGTTGTTGTTATTATGCTGCAATGTTGATGTAGAAATTTTTGAGGTATTTTTTTAGTTGATATGTTCATTTTAAAAAGAGCCTACTCACCAGAGCACCTACAATTTGTGAGACATACGTACGTACATGCATACATACATTAGACTGAGTCTCTGGTACCTTTCATCATCTTTGTAGCAGCCAAGTAGGTGACAGACATCCCCTGGCTGTTTTTTTTTCCTTGTCCTTTTTTGGTGAGAGAGCGAGGGGCGGAGGTGGTGGCAGACTGTTTGTTTGGGGGCTTTCCAGCGGACCTGAACTGCCGCTGTTTTGACAACGACTGGTTGACTGGCCACCTGTCCAGCTGATGTCCACCAATGAAATTGGAGATGGCATGTGTGAGGGCATCATCATCGTGCCAGTGGCTGCAGCGATTCGAGTCTTATGCAGTTGACTGCACACAGCCTTTTGTGTGGTGCTCCCTGTTTGACCTGATAAAGCTTGGGCTTCTCACGTGAGGCTGGTGCTAGCCTAATGGCCACGGGTCTGGTGTGCTAACAGTGAAGCATGAGTAATCCTTCTCAATCCTTGTTTACACCTGCTACCAACTTATGTATTAGTGTATTTAGTTTTGATTTGAGAAATGCCACTCTATTGTGTAGATAATAAATCAGTACGACACTGTTTGCTGTATATGTAGAGATTTTATGTTTGAACTTTGCACCATCTCTGTCACTAATGGATCTTAAAAATTGTAATAAATAAATACATAAAAAGGGAAAATCAAGTTTAAAACATGTGCAATTTTTTTATATGGTTTTGAAAAACTTTTTAAGAAAAAATGTAATTGGCTGAATAAAATAGTTGACCTCTGTTAAAGGGGTGGTTTACTGCTTTTTTTTCTTTGCATGATTGTGTTTATGGGGTGTAATATAACATGTGAAGAGTTCAGATGCATAGGCCTCTAAGTGCCATTTGAAATTTTCTTCTAAAATGACAATTTGTATCAAGCTTGTATATTTAAGTTCAGTAATTTCACTTAAATGGCAATGAAGATTACCTATTGATTGTCATTTAAGTGAAATTACTGAACTTAAACATACAAGCTTGATAAAAATTGTCATTTTAGAAGAAAATTTCAAATGGCATTTAGAGGCTTTTGCATCTGAACTCTTCATGTATTCATGGTTTTTCTTTTTTAAAAAGTCTTATTTTTCATAAATTTCACCTTTATTGTAATCTGCTTTCTCCTCTGTAATTTGAACGTCCGGTTGACTTCCTGAGTCTATGAAACCACTCCCTCAGAAACAGGCAGTGGGCACAGATTGGTTAGTTTGGGCCGGTGTGTTGTGATTGGCTAAACTGTGTAGTGCACGTCCGAATACTTCACAGCCATTACCTTTACGGGCGAAGTTGCATATGTATTCCTGTCAAATGTAAATTATGTTGTCAATACTTTAGTATCAGTATGAGCCAGAATCAGACCCAGAAAGTGGCGATGAAGAGAGGTCAAGCAGAACCTCCCTGAACACAAATATTTTTTTAACTTTATACATTTTTGTTTTACACAATAGCATCAAAATAACTGGCTACTATATACACAAACAGCGTTGGCATTGGTTTACGTTCTTGATCAAATTGAAAAATAACGTCATAAAGTCTATATATACATGAAAAATACATTTACAACATTAGTACATACAAAATTCAGGTCCAAAATGTTTGTATATTTGTTGTAGACACAAAATAACATAACTAGCCTAGTGGCTATAAAGCCAGCGCTGGCATTTGATTAAACTAAAAGTCTTAGCCTACTTACAGGTTGTGGCCCAACAACTGCTGCCTCTGGTTTTAAAGTTGGAACTGCTTTATGTTTTAGCAACAGTTTCTTGTTGAATCCGGTGGTGAACTCGTGGAGATTCTGGAAGCTGTCTTTCGTAAAATGCGCAGCACAGAGAGCTAAATTACGATTGTAATTTTCAGGAACATAATCAAACATAAATTGCATACATTGCTGACGAACTACAACGTCCCTGTGAATCCCGAACACAGAAGACCTGACAGCTGGGTGAACATAACACACTCGACAAGCCGCAGAAATATGGCCATGCCCATTTCTGCATATCCCAGGGGAGGGTTGATGCAAATGTATGGGTTAGTGACGTCTAAAACCTGTTGTAGTCCCATTCAAGTCGTTTTTGTAGGCATTGAACTTCTTGATTTTTAAAAGACGATATCTCTGCTTACATTGAACTTTCAGCGCTGCAACTTTGCAGATACTGTTCATGCACCAACAGCAACATTACGCACTATTTAAAATGAAAAAAGCGAAATCGCAATCAACCACCCCTTTAACTCTCTCAGGTTTCGTCCACTCAGTAGCAAAAATCTGCCTTTAAACTTGAAATAAATAAAGACATTGGACATTTATACATTTTTATCATAATTTTTTTGGCCATATCGCCCAGCCTACATTTATATGTGGTGTATTTGATATATATGTATATGTGCATGTGGAGATGTAGATATACTGGTATAGGCTATATACTGCTTTTATTGTGTTTTTATTTCTTTTGGAAAGGTTGTTAGCCAGAAAATGTGCTGTGATGCTCATTGGAAGCTATCTGTTCCTTTGTTTAAGAAAGATCTTTCGTGTGTGTGGAGGAAAAACAATCCCAGCATCACCTTGAATGATGAAAGCGTGAATCACTTCCACCACAATGCAGCCTGTATCACGCTCCAAGGGAAAAAGATTTGACTTAACATTACACAGACCAATTTCTCTCTCTATTCTTTCTATGATAAAGCATATGCAATGTAGACTTGGAGTGTAGCCACTTTCTGTAGTGTATAATGACACAATAAAGTCTGTCCGCTTGGGACAATGAAAGGTGTGTGCCTTGGTAAACAGGTAGGCTAGGCGTGTGTGCGTGAAAGACCTGTTCCCCTGGGGCGTCTCTTCTTCCCTTATAGCCATTATGCAGGCAGGACACTCTGAGAAAGCAAAGGGGTTTTGAGGGAAGAGCGGAGGGGCATTCTGTGACCTGTCTGAGCTGAGGAAAAATGAGATGGTGTGTTGCATAAAAGAGAGCATGCATGCTGTCTTGCTTCCTGCCTTGAAAATGAGCAAAGGTAAGGTTGTTTTTAGGCTGGATGGCACATGTTTTTCTCACCTCAAGTCATCATTATTGTGGTCTAAGTCTAACTTTAAATAAGTGGTCGGTCAGACTCGGTTAAGACATTGTGTATGAAGGAAGGAAAAAAGGGAAGTGTAATAAACTTGCCAGTTGCATCATTACTGTCTGATTTTTACAAAATAAAAATGACTGCTGCCTATGTATATTTCACATGTTCTCACATCTATTTGCAAAGGTCTCGGTTTGAAATGTGGTCATTTGAGGTGGCAAAGACTGCTGGGGCTTTCCTCAACGGTCACACCAGGAGCTGAGTGGATGAAACGGCAAATTTCGAAGTCATTTAGCTTGGCTCAGAGTCTGCATGGCACCCAGCATCAGTTCTGGTCCTTTGCCATGAGTTGCATTCAGTAACTGTTATGTGCAGTCTGGTGATCATGGAAAAAGATCCCCTGTCACTCTGAATTAAGCTTTGGAAATGTTTCAAACCATTGGAAACATTCTTTATTGATTGGTCAGTTGCCTTAAGGATGTATGTTGTTTGTAAGAAGTGTATCTCTTTGCCAAAAAGGTCTTGATTTCATTGGCAAGAGATGTTATTTACTTGTGTGAGCTTGGAATGTTTTAAATGGTCTTAGTTTTGTCAGTAGGGATCTGAATGGCATTATCATACAGAGCCAAAAAATTGCTGTTGTGGTTTGATGAAAAACTGGGTAAAAAAAAGAAAACCAAATCCCCCATTGTGTTTGACTTGGCATGGATAATGTATAAGGTAAAGAGAGCCCGAGTGCTACGGTGTTTGTGGTGCCCTTTTATTCTTGAATTTCCTCATTCTTGCACTGGCCGGTTGGTTGTGATTACAGCATAGCCAAGGGAACTTTTGCTTTCTTCACTGTCAGCAGTTTTTTTTTCTTCTTTTTTTTTTTTCAAACATCCAGGATGTTTAATTCAGAAAACATGGAAGTGATTGCCTTGACTGTTTTGTGTTTGATTTCTGACTTGTTTCTGGACTTATGATGATAACCTGTTTAGGTTTTATCACCTGTGAGGTACACATGAGGACCTCATGAACCTCTGTATGAAAAAGAAAGAAAGCGAGACAGAAAAAAGCCTCTGATTGTCCATGACAGCAAAATGGCCCCACGTTGATGAATTGTTTGTTTTGGCTTGGGGAAGGACCTCAGCTCTGTGGAGTGACTGATTGACAGTGTTTACTTTCTAGTGGTCCAGCTGTTTTTGAGAGTGTGCCCTGTAATTGAACACAGCGACAGTGACTTTTTGTTGATATATTTCAGATTTCTTGAATGTGTTGGAACTTATAACCCCACAAAATAATACAGCAGTTTGATGGACTAATAATGGGCTATTTAGTTAGAGATGCATCGATTCGATTGATTATTCACTGATTATTATTTTTATTAGTTTTTTTGATCAATATCGATAAATAAATTGATATTTTTTTTAATAAATGTTTTACATTTAAAATAACACATAAAACACATAAACTAGTGTTTAAGTATGTGAAGTGTAAAAATAACATGTTTTTATTGAAACTGATATCATCCTATCTACATTACCAGGTGTGTAACAACATATCGTGTCACAATATATCAAATGCAACAATATGTATCATGGATGGTGACAGTATTGTGTATACAGTATAGTTCACCTAAAATAAAATAGAAAAGTTTTAGTGTCAGTTGTACTACATTAAACTAGCCTATAATGTTGAATATTAGGGTGTTACGATACACAAAACTGACGGTTCGGTTTTCCCACGGTTTTGATGTCTCGGTTCGGTTCGATTCAGTTTAGAAAGTTAAAATGGCTTTTTTTTAAACAGTGGTTTAATGAAAAAAAAAATGGTCTTTGTCTTTAAATTAATTCAATAACAATTAAACATTTCACAAGGATTATAGGGAGCCGCACATTACTAAAACATTAAAGGTTGTAGCCTAGACTTTTAACCTAAATTCAGATGCAAAACTGAATTCGTTGTGTACTGTATAAGACATGAGGTCAATAGAGTGCCGAAGTTACGACGTCACTCTGTAGGCCAAAATGCGGAAGTGAGCTAGCATTTTAGCATTACGGTTCCCTCGCTCTATAAAGCCTATGGGATTTTTGAATGGGTTTTTGCTAAATCGCCTGAAATAAGGTCTGTGGTGAACAGAGCCTCTAAATATTTTCACGTTTTGATCTATGACATAGAACACACAGTTATAACCTGCTTGTGGTTTTTTAAACTTTATTGTGTCTGATTGTGTTTTTTAAAATCTTTATATAGGCTTCAAAATGTATACATTTTGGATTAACTTGTAAAGATTATCTTGCTAGACAAAATGTGTAAGGGTCACAACTCTTTGTTAAACACAGATCTTGTTTTTTGCGATTTTCCAAAAGTCTATGGGGAAAATGCATTGCTTTCGACCAGAGGGAACCCATGCACCGCTAGCTTCCGAGTTGTCCTACAAAGTGACGTCATCACTTCGGCACTCTATTGAGCCGGGCTGGGCGTGGCCGGGGTAGCAGGCGGTGGGGTGGGGCGTGTTTGGTATGCAATGACCGTAACGCGATTCGAATAGTGAGTTCAGTATCACGGTTTTTCGGTTCAACTTCGAAAATCGTTACACCCCTATTGAATATAATGTATAATTATGAAATGGAAGCATATTTGTGAGTCCTGTTAATGCCAAATATCTTACGTTACCATTAAAAAGTGGCCTACATTATTTTAAATATATCTAGTCAGTGACAGTGAGCAAGCATATTCGTCTAAATTAACAAATTTTTTTTATTTAAATTTTAAGCCTCTTATTCTCACCCAAGAATGCATTTATTTGATACAGTAAAAATACTGTAAAGAATAAACAAGTATATATTGTGAAATAAGGTACAATGTTTTCTATTTATATGTTACAAAATGTAATTTACTCCAATATGATGGCAAAGATGAATTTTCAGCTGGCATATTCAATCTTCAGAAATCAATCTAATAATATGGTCCTGAATAAAGTGGCGCTGCTTAAATATATATATATATTTTTTTGTGAAAACTGTGATGCAATTTCAGCGTTCTTTGAGTAGAAAGATTAAAAGAACAGCATTTATTTGAAATCTATTATTTTTGTGACAAATTAAAAGTCTTTAGTGTCACTTTGATCAACAACAAAAAAACAAAAAAAACAAAAAAACAACAACCCCATTTGATCAGCTTGTCACCCAGTTTCAGTGTGGATTTCTATGTTCCGCTACTACCAGATCTTTACTTTTAGTGAGAAGGACACAATTTAGAGAGCCTGTGGGAGCGCAGCCCGGGCGGCATCTCTCCAGGACAAGGACATCTATTAGGCTGCTAAGCGCTGTTCCTCAGGGATCTGAGAAGGATGACAGGAGACTCTTGAAGTGGCTGGCACTTGGGAGTTGACTGCAAAGGAAAGACATCGCAAGGTCTGGATGACCTTGCATCTTGCATGAGGAGTCAGTTCTTTAGAAACACAATCTTTCTTTGACAGAGTCGTCAAATGAGCAAGTGGAAGTGCTTCGCTGATAAGTTCACTACTAGGTCATCATTTTAATTCACTGCTTTGAGACAATTTCTTGGTTGTTAGCAATATTCTAACAGCAACTCAATCTGGTCTTTTTTATATGCTTCAGTACGTCCAGATGTAGATATTTTCTTATATAGTCCAAAAACATGACTATAATGACATTGGCATATGTTATTCACAGATAATTGCCAACATGTAGCCGAATTCTTATTATTGACAACAAACGGTTTTGTAATAGATTTATAAACCTAAGCAGTGTCAGTTTTTGAGGATTATTTTAAAATCTTTGCACCGTGTTGTGTTGTGTTGTGGTTAGACTTAATTGGGACCATCTGGTGAAAAGTGAAAATATGCCATTTCCTGTTTTTGTCAAGTAATAAGCAAAAATGCAGCAAATGCAGTATATAGAGTATGCTTTCTCTCATTCTGTCTGTGCTATTTTAAAATGTTTTAATTGTTGTTTCTACATATGCCTCAGACAGACTTCTTTCCACCTTGTTTTTTTCCACCTTGCACCATAGTGTGTTGTAATGATACTGTTATGTTAAAAGTTGTAGGGTCTTGTGTCCCATGTTGCACTCTGTTTTGTTATGTTGTTTTTTATTAGTTGACATCTTTATGATTTTTAGTTTTGATTATGATTTTCATAAAACAAAATACCAGGCGTCCGGTATTTATTTTCTTTGGTGGCCAATGCCGATATCTTAGAGAGCAGAGGGGCCGATATAAAATCTGATATATTTATAAATTATTTTAATATAATTAATTATATTTAATAATATTTATATAATTAATCTGTAAAAAAATATACTTAAGAATGATGTAGACTTTCTTAATTCTCCTTTTACAGTGTTTGTCTTGTAAGCCTCACTGGGAATCGATATTTCTTCAAATAAAGACAAGAAAACATATAATATATATATATATATATATATATATATATATAGTGTGTGTGTTTCCTTGTCTGTATATATATATATATATATATATTTATATATATATATATATACACTCACCGGCCACTTTATTAGGTACACCTGTCCAACTGCTCATTAACACTTAATTTCTAAGCAGCCAATCACATGGCGGCAACTCAGTGCATTTAGGCATGTAGACATGGTCAAGACAATCTCCTGCAGTTCAAACCGAACATCAGTATGGGGATGAAAGGTGATTTGAGTGACTTGAACGTGGCATGATTGTTGGTGCCAGAAGGGCTGGTCTGAGTATTTCAGAAACTGCTAATCTACTGGGATTTTCACGCACAACCATCTCTAGGGTTTACAGAGAATGGTCCGAAAAGAAAAAACATCCAGTGAGCGGCAGTTCTGTGGGTGGAAATGCCTTGTTGATGCCAGAGGTCAGAGGAGAATGGCCAGACTGGTTCGAGCTGATAGAAGGGCAACAGTGACTCAAATAACCACCCGTTACAACCAAGGTGGGCAGAAGAGCATCTCTGAACGCACAGTACGTCGAACTTTGAGGCAGATGGGCTACAGCTGCAGAAGACCACACCGGGTGCCACTCCTTTCAGCTAAGAACAGGAAACTGAGGCTACAATTTGCACAAGCTCAGTCGAAATTGGACAATAGAAGATTGGAAAAACGTTGCCTGGTCTGATGAGTCTCGATTTCTGCTGCAACATTCGGATGGTAGGGTCAGAATTTGGCGTCTACAACATGAAAGCATGGATCCATCCTGTCTTGTATCAACGGTTCAGGCTGGTGGTGGTGGTGTCGTGGTGTGGGGAAACTTTCTTGGCACTCCTTGGGCCCCTTGGTACCAATTGAGCATCGTTGCAACGCCACAGCCTACCTGAGTATTGTTGCTGACCATGTCCATCCCTTTATGACCACAATGTACCCAACTTCTGATGGCTACGTTCAGCAGTATAATGCGCCATGACATAAAGCTGGAATCATCTCAGACTGGTTTCTTGAACATGACAATGAGTTTGCTGTACTCAAATGGCCTCCACAGTCACCAGATCTCAATCCAATAGAGCATCTTTGGGATGTGGTGGAACGGGAGATTCGCATCATGGATGTGCAGCCGACAAATCTGCGGCAATTGTGTGATGCCATCATGTCAATATGGACCAAACTCCCTGAGGAATGCTTCCAGCACCTTGTTGAATCTATGCCACGAAGAATTGAGGCAGTTCTGAAGGCAAAAGGGGGTCCAACCCGTTACTAGCATGGGTTACCTAATAAAGTGGCCGGTGAGTGTATATATATATATATATATATATATATTAATTAATTTATAATATGTTTTCCTTATCACAAAATACATGTATTAAATATTCAGGCTACAAATGCAAAGTAAAAGTCCCGCATCTGACATATCGGCCTAAAAGAAAAACGTTGGCTGATACCGATATTTTAAAAATGCCAAATATAGGCCAATAATATATATCGATCTTGGTGATTCATTGCTCCAAAATACTTCAAATTTGTCAGCAAAGGGAAAGGCCAGCCTGTGAGCTAATTTGCATGAAGTGAATTTTCTATTTAGCTTGACACTTTCAGTGTAAAGCATTTAAACGAAAAATACAATTATTCGATATCTGACGTCAGATAGTGTCAGTCTTTATCCTTTTTTGGACATGAACTTGAGGGCTTTCTTTTTGTTTGATGATTTCATCGATGAAGGATTGATGTATGTGGGATTGTCCCCTTCAAGAGCTCCTTAAGTCAGAATTTGACTTGAGTAAAGGAAAGAGTGTTAGGGAGCTGAAAGAGGAACAAAGAGTAGCTCTGAATGTGTGCGTTTCCTCTGCTGAAACAACCACACATAGAGAAACCAGACAGTGAGTTAGAGCTGACATGTGTAGGCAACACATCACCACCTTCCTGTCTATTGGACCTTATAACCCCTCACCCAGCTACAGATTGCAAATGAGCTTAAGGTCACGAAAAGTTTTTGAAGTTTTTTTTTCCTCGCATCGGTCTGTGGAAACAACTATTGTGTTGGTCAGCCTACACAATAGTCACATCTTGAGTTGTAGTTTTGAAAAGCTTGATGAATTTTACTGCACAGTCTGACATCATTAGTGCTGGATGCCCTGAGACGCCGTTAACTCCTTAATTACAGATTCCCACCAAAAATAGTTTGGACTTGTCCCTCAAACAAAAAGTGTGTGGTTAAGTGTTTTTTATAATCACATTGACTTTGACTATTGCTCACATGGTCATTTTATTTTCATGAATTCTGACTTTATATCTCGACAATTCTGACTTTATATCTCACAATTCTGACTTTATATCTCGCAATTCTGACTTTATATCTCACAATTCTGACTTTATATCTCGCAATTCTGACTTTATATCTCACAATTCTGACTTTATATCACGCAATTCTGACTTTATGTCTTCGCAATTCTGACTTTATATCACGCAATTCTGACTTTTTATCTCGCGATTCTGACTATATCACGCAATTCTGACTTTATATCTCGCAATTCTGACTTTATATCACGCAATTCTGAGTTTATATCTCGCAATTCTGACTTTATATCACGCAATTCTGACTTTATATCTCGCAATTCTGACTTTATATCTCGCAATTCTGACTTTATATCTCACGATTCTGACTTATATTCGCAATTTTAGACTTTATATATTCACAATTCTGACTTTATATCTCGCAATTCTGACTTTATATCTCGCAATTCTGACTTTATATCTCACAATTCTGACTTTATATCTCGCAATTCTGACTTTATATCTCGCAATTCTGACTTTATATCTCACAATTCTGACTTTATATCTCACAATTACTGACTTTATATTGTTCGCAATTCTGACTTTATATCTCACAATTCTGACTTTATATCTCGCAATTCTGACTTTTATATCTCGCAATTCTCTGACTTTATATCACGCAATTCTGACTTTATATCTTCGCAATTCTGACTTTATATCTCGCAATTCTGACTTTATATCTCACAATTTCTGACTTTATATCTCAGCAATTCTGACTTTATATCTCACAATTTCTGACTTTATATCTCAGCAATTCTGACTTTATATCTCGCAATTCTGACTTTATATCTCGCAATTCTGACTTTATATCACGCAATTCTGACTTTATATCTCGCAATTTCTGACTTTATGTGTACGCAATTCTGACTTTATATCTCGCAATTCTGACTTTATATCTCGCAATTCTGACTTTATATCTTCGCAATTTCTGACTTTATATTCGCAATTCTGACTTTATATCACAGCAATTCTGACTTTATATTTCGCAATTCTGACTTTATATCTCGGCAATTCTGACTTTATATCTCGCAATTCTCGACTTTATATCCGCAATTCTGACTTTATATCTTACGCAATTCTGACTTTATATCTTTCGACAATTCTTGATCTCTTTATATCTCACAATTTCTGACTTTATATCTTCACAATTTTCTGACTTTATATTTTACGCAATTCTGACTTTATATCTCGCAATTCTGACTTTATATCTCACAATTCTTGACTTTATATCTCGCAATTCTGACTTTATATCTCGCAATTCTGACTTTATATCTCGCAATTCTGACTTTATATCTACGCAATTCTGACTTTATA
Source organism: Hybognathus amarus (assembly GCA_030378365.1). NCBI lineage: Eukaryota > Metazoa > Chordata > Actinopteri > Cypriniformes > Leuciscidae > Hybognathus > Hybognathus amarus. The sequence goes on along the minus strand of JAQIUQ010002622.1, from coordinate 155,497 downwards.
TCTCGCAATTCTGACTTTATATCTCGCAATTCTGACTTTATATCTCGCAATTCTGACTTTATATCTCGCAATTCTGACTTTATATCACGCAATTCTGACTTTATATCTCGCAATTCTGACTTTATATCACGCAATTCTGACTTTATATCTCGCAATTCTGACTTTATATCTACGCAATTCTGACTTCATATCACGCAATTCTGACTTTATATCTCGCAATTCTGACTTTATATCATGCAATTCTGACTTTTTAATCTCGCAATTCTGACTTTATATCTACAATTCTGACTTTATATCTCGCAAATCTGTCTATACTTTATAACTAAGCAATTCCGACTTTGTCACGCAATTCTGACTTTTTTGACTTGCAATTGAAGGTATATGACCATCCAGTGAATATTAGTTTCTGTTCCTCATAATTCCGATTTCATTTTAACTCCAACGGTGGCCAGTGTAATCCAAGATTAACATGGCTTCCAGTTCAACCTCGTCCATGA
>JAQIUQ010002622.1:15000-150000 GCA_030378365.1 Hybognathus amarus | reverse complement strand
TAAAATAGTTTCTCCTAAAACACAACGTCTTTAAAATAACTCAATTAAAGATTCCACATCTCAAATATCCACCTTATTTTCAATGTGAAATGAGCTGTTTTCTGTGAATGTATGAGACTTCAAAATCATTAACTAGAAGAATAACAAAGAGCAGTAAACTGCTGTGAAACTGTTTGCATATGAACCAGTTTTTGATTACGATAATACATTAAAATATGATAACAATATGCAACATTAAGCAGCATAACGGTTTATTTTTGTGCTAAGTGAATGAGACCAAAAGTCTTAAACATTGAATCAAATAGTCAGCAGTGCACTTTTATGTAAAAAATGTGGATAGCGACACAAAACGATATTGTTGGACTCACTCAGAGCGTTTTCCCCTAACTGATGATCATTGCCACCATTGGTCTTATGCGTATGTGCAGCTGATGACACATGCAAGCTGACTGTACAAAGTTCGAGTTGTTAGAAAATGATGTCTGTGTGCGTTCAGCATATGCTATGCTTATGATCAAACTTACATCACACGCTTTAAAAAAATTAAAAAAATTATTCAGTCTGACATTTTGTGAACTTGCAGCTCAACTGATACTGTGAGTTTAGGGTGCGACTACATTTGCATATGAGAAGAGTGCTTTTGGAAACCTATTTGAAAACAGTTGAAATTACACACCAGGGCTCTTGACTAACTTTTCCAGTAGTTGTACTGGTGCTACCAACTTTCTCAGTTGGTCTGCACCAGCATTTGATTTGGTTGCACCTTTTTTTTTTTTTGCTACATGCCATGGAATTAATCAATGCATGCAGATGAATAGTGGTTTTAATGGACCAAAGCTAGCAAAGGCTTTCTGGGTTGCAGCATAAATACCTATAATATATTAATTATCATTGCCAAATTTCAGGATTTTCATTGATTTTGGACAGTAATTTTAATCTGTAATTTGAAGCATTTTACATTTAAATTATATTTACATTTGAATCATAATCTTCTGTGTCTATCTATCCGTCTATCTGTCTGTCTGTCTGTCAGCATCATCTCTCTATCTTTTAAAAATCATTAAACATTCAAATGTATGCATTACATTTTAAAAGATTAGAGTATTATAATAAGCTAATACAGATTTTTCGTTATCAAAGTTTATAGTTGTCAAGTTGTAATTTCTCAGTCATTACCTCCTGCATTTTATAATAATTTCCTTTTCCTCAGTCGAGCGATTACTCTCATCTAACCACTGAAAAGACGTAGGAAGGGGCACGCTGTTTCGTGAGACGATTTCAGTTTTATATGCCTTAATTCGTGAATTCGTAATCGACGCGTTTCACCATCAGTGTGCAATGCGCGTGACGTGCTACGTTCATCAGTGGTGGGCCGTCAGGGCCAGCAAGGCCTTCTCTGCTGGCCTAAATCACGAATCGCCAAGAATCACTGACTTGCACTTTAATATATTTTTTCCATGAATCAGCATTTAATTATTCCAAATAATTTGTTCTCTTAATTTCATAGCTTTTCTCTTTGTTGCGCTGCTTCTAGAAGTGTGTTTTTATGTTAGAACTTGTATCCAATCATATTTCAGCCATCATGCGTTGCCGGGTAAATAAATCTGCCTGGAGGCCTTCAGAATCGACAGAGCGGGCGTCTGTAGTATAAAATGAATGGCAAAGAAACAGTTTCTTTAACCAATCAGATAATCCGTCAGATTTAATCAGCCTATCAGATTTCGCTTTGACTGCAGCGGGGCCATCTAGCTGGCATATAATAACGTACGTATTTTCTCGTTCTTTGATTGGATGCTCGTACAGACCGCGTACTATTAGTAGTAGTATCCGCATCTGTTGCGAACTGCGTAAACTAAATATACACTTACCGGCCACTTTATTAGGTACACCTGTCCAACTGCTCGTTAACACTTAATTTCTAAGCAGCCAATCACATGGCGGCAACTCAGTGCATTTAGGCATGTAGACATGGTCAAGACAATCTCCTGCAGTTCAAACCGAGCATCAGTATGGGGAAGAAAGGTGATTTGAGTGACTTTGAACGTGGCATGATTGTTGGTGCCAGAAGGGCTGGTCTGAGTATTTCAGAAACTGCTAATCTACTGGGATTTTCATGCACAACCATCTCTAGGGTTTACAGAGAATGGTCCGAAAAGAAAAAAACATCCAGTGAGCGGCAGTTCTGTGGGCGGAAATGCCTTGTTGATGCCAGAGGTCAGAGGAGAATGGCCAGACTGGTTCGAGCTGATAGAAGGGCAACAGTGACTCAAATAACCACCCGTTACAACCAAGGTGGGCAGAAGAGCATCTCTGAACGCACAGTATGTCGAACTTTGAGGCAGATGGGCTACAGCAGCAGAAGACCACACCGGGTGCCACTCCTTTCAGCTAAGAACAGGAAACTGAGGCTACAATTTGCACAAGCTCATCGAAATTGGACAATAGAAGATTGGAAAAACGTTGCCTGGTCTGATGAGTCTCGATTTCTGCTGCGACATTCGGATGGTAGGGTCAGAATTTGGCGTCTACAACATGAAAGCATGGATCCATCCTGCCTTGTATCAACGGTTCAGGCTGGTGGTGGTGGTGTCATGGTGTGGGGAATATTTTCTTGGCACTCTTTGGGCCCCTTGGTACCAATTGAGCATCGTTGCAACGCCACAGCCTACCTGAGTATTGTTGCTGACCATGTCCATCCCTTTATGACCACAATGTACCCAACTTCTGATGGCTACTTTCAGCAGGATAATGCGCCATGTCATAAAACTGGAATCATCTCAGACTGGTTTCTTGAACATGATAATGAGTTCGCTGTACTCAAATGGCCTCCACAGTCACCAGATCTCAATCCAATAGAGCATCTTTAGGATGTGGTGGAACGGGAGAATCGCATCATGGATGTGCAGCCGACAAATCTGCGGCAACTGTGTGATGCCATCATGTCAATATGGACCAAACTCCCTGAGGAATGATTCCAGCACCTTGTTGAATCTATGCCACGAAGAATTGAGGCAGTTCTGAAGGCAAAAGGGGTCCAACCCGTTACTAGCATGGGGTACCTAATAAAGTGGCCGGTGAGTGTATATTCCTGTAGATGTAATCATTTTTCAACCCAAAAATTAATGTTTCTTTCCCTGCTCGACCTTCAGCAGAAATAAATCCCTTATTCAGCCTGAGCTAAACACAGAGTAACTGATTTCTATTCAATCTCTCCGGGTAAAAACAGAACTGACTAATGTTGTAAGTTACGAAACGAATGATTTTGAAGGCAAAAGTCCCGCTGATCTCGTTGATTTCGTTCAAAACTCTGTGTGAGAGCATGGGGCAGCTGTACACATCGTCATGTTTTGCAGTGACTGTGTGCTGCTGTCGAGCAGGCACTCTCAGCCATAAAGCGAATTAAAACTTACAGACAGACACGACATTGTTGGAACTGAAACGCAGTTAGAACCTGTACAACAGTAAATGAAGTCTTCTTGAGGAAAGAAATAAGGATGGATTTTGTGTAAAGAATAATCTGTAGTTTTGGTGAGTATAATGTTTTTTCCCCGTGGTGAATATGATTTTCTTCTTAATTTTTCTTATAAATTTATGATCGAACCTTTTTTTTTTCAAACATTCATACTATTGTAACGTCTGAAAAGGGACTATTGTAGCCCTTGAACGACAAGATAAGGGAGGCTCCGTTTCTGAACTTATAATCGGATTCAGAACGCAAGAAGCACTGTACAAACGCACCAGCCGAACTCACGCACTCGTTTCTCTCTACCGGTCCTTTCCCTAACTCACCGCATTAATCCAATAACTGCGGTTGCAAAATAAAAACAACAATTATAAAAAGGCTTTGCACTGATACACTATTAAAAGTTATTAATTTAGGTAGGACAGAAGGCCTAGGTGTGAAATGCACGGTCCGCCACTGACGTTCATCAATAAATAAACTGCACGTGTCATGCAGAAGAACACTGTAGCAGGAGCTACTTCTCTCCATTAATGTCTATGGCAAGTCACGTAGGCACTGGGCAACTCCGCATCCGAGTTCGCCCCGGGATAAAATAGTCCGAATAGAAACACTTATTATAGGCATACCGTAGTGATACAGGAAAAGTCAAAAACACGTGGAATCACTCGGACATTTAACGGCGTAGACACGCATACACACGGATAGCTCAAAATGCGTATTGATAACACGGCACTTGACTTGAAATGTTTACGCAAAAGTCATGATGTCATGTTGCAAACACGGTTTGGAAAATGGATTCATGATGTAGTCTACTCGTTCATTTTGAACATAAGTTACGGACTGCAGCAGCTGATACAACGGGGTTCTGTTTCGCGAGCGTCCACTCGCACATATGCGACCACATAAAATTTGAACTCGCACATTCTCAAAAAATGGTCGCATTCTGGAACCCTGCACACTTAAGCTTTAAGACTGCAATATTTCATTAGGAAGACAATTGACCCTTTTTATATTTTTTTGTGGTTCTCAGAAGTCATCATAGTTGGTATATATTCCTATAGCTAATGGAGATGACAGCAAATAATATTTTTGTATTTTGCTCCAATATAGAGAGATTGATTACGTCAGTCAGACGACAATATATCCTCATAGCAGTGTTGATGCATTTCTTTTGTCATTAACTGACAAGGGAATTAAAGATGGACGATATATCGGCCACCATATCGGTATCAGCTGAGATGTTAAGATCGGTTATCTGCTTTTAAATATAATATTGATATCAGCCTAAATTTTCATATTGTGCATCCCTAAAGGTAATATAACACAATATATAAATGTTTTAAATGTGTATTATAAAACAAAACAAAACAAAAAACTGTACAAGATTTGCAATGAATGTCATCACAGTCTGTGAAAAAGGTTCATAACATTGATAGATCGGAGCAGGGGTTCTCATCTCTGGCCCTCGATCCTGATGCGGTCCACTTTCCTGCTTGAGTTTAGTTTCAGCATTGATCAAACTCACTTTCCTATAGCCTAACTTTCTAGTAATTCTAAAGACCTTGATTAGCTTGTTCAGGTGTGTTTGATTAGGGTTGGAGGAAAACTCTGCTGGCCAGTGGACCTCAAGGGCTCCTGGTTCAGAGGTTAATTTCAGTGTTAAGTGTTCCCCCAACATTTTGTATTTTATTGTTATCAGCAACATTGCACAACCATTTAATAAAAGACTGTAGCCTTCACATCTTGTGACTCATTCCTTTTGGAATGACTTCAGGACTTCTCTGTTTTCCTGAACTATGCACGTCAACGCTGTGAATAGAGCAGTGGTAACAGTGGATAGCTCAGTTAGAAAACGCCACAGGCGTTGAAATGGTATCTGCACTTTTAATCCTCTCCTGTCTGTTTTTGATGATGTCACTGCCTGTGGCCCTACAGCTACCCATACCTTATGTTAGGGAGATATACTTTTATACTGTCAACACAGTCACATGCGCTCTTTCTCTTTTTTGGGTTGTTTACGTTTGTGCAAACCCAGAAATAGGTTTTCACTTTTCAGTACCCGATGCAGGCTCTAATCTAAAAAACAGTATGGACAAGACTTATCTGTATGTAATTTATAATACAATTTGGCTGAACACAAAATTGTTGAAATTGGATATTATTTTTACAATATTTAGCTAGTCAGGGTGAAGAAAAGGAGAAAATCAAACCGTTGAAGTTTGCTGCTCTTGAGAAATGTGGTTTCAACATCATGTTCTGTGATTTACAGTTTGCTTGTTTGAGCGTGTTAAATCGAGTACACACTGTACGATTTTGGCCATGATTTGGCCGTCATTTTGAGAATCCTAAAAGATTCCTCTTATCCTTGGTCAAAATCTGAAGTCTTTGGTCACTAGTTTGACAAATTTGACCTCAGATGAAATTCTGGCGGTGTCAGAAGTTTTGAGGTACAGTCCTTCAGTGTGACTTCTCCAACGATGACCATTAAATCAAAAACCAATAGGAGAACCGAACCTGATGACGCAGTTTGTGGGACAACAACAAACCACCACTTGCTCCACAGACACACACGACACGTCTTTGCCTTTTCTTCTTCTTCGTTTTCTTTTCAAGAAAAGCCTTGATCAAAGTTACCGCTAAAGATTTTTTGTTTTCAGGCCACCATTTCTATTCCACATGCAGTTCAGAGTCACCGAACGTGTCCCGGATTGATGATGTAAAACTGCGGTCGAGTGTTCTTCTGGCTTTAAAGCCACACTTTGCAACTTTTTAACCTTTATAATATATTACCAAAACCCATTGAGATGGTACATCGACTTACAGTAGGTTAAATGACACATCTGCCGTAGCCTGAAGGTGTCTGTATCGCTTTTACTAGCACTTTGTAACTTCAGGTTTCGGGTAGGAACCCGAGCACAAAAAGAACTACAAAATTTGACCGTTTTCCGGTATACGGGTAACACTTTACAATAAGGTTCATTAGTTAACATTAGTTAATGTATTTACTAACATGAACTAACCATGAGCAGTACATTTGTTACTGCATTTGTTCATCTTTGTTAATGTTAGTTCATGTTGCATTAACTAATGTTAATAAGATTTTAATCAAGTATTAGTAAATGCTGAAAATAACATTAACAATGATTAACAAATGCTGTATATGTGCTATTCATTATTAGTTCATATTAACTAATGTAGTTAACTAACATTAACTAAGGAACCTTATTGTAAAGTGTTACCGGTATACGTCACTTCCCCCACCACCCCAAACTTCCTCAGATTCTGACTTTAGTGCTCAACTAGCATTTGATTGACGTCTGTACGTTTTCGTCATGGCCAAAAAACAGCTACAAGGGAAGAAGGCAACGGATTTATCAGAGGAAACTAAAAAAAGAAAACACCTCAAACACTGCAAGCGCACACGATTTAAAGACACGGGAGGCTGAACGGTTGACTGTTTGTTGACTTTAATTTGCGACAGTGCTGCAGAGCTTATGGCTTCTAGGGGCGCTCAGACGTGAAAGTTACAGGTTGAGCGCCCCTAGTGGACAAAAATTCCACAGTGTGGCTTTAATCGCTTCTCGTACGTTTCTGTTGGTTTTCAGCGCTTTCAGTCAGTCGGATTATGATATGTGATGCAGTAGTCAAAATGGAGAAATGCTATAAATGCTGCTAGTTTTTTTGATAGAATTTAGCAGTTGTGGTACTTAGCAGAATTAACCACAATTTTCACAAGAACCAGTTCTGATAACATGTGAATGCGTGCTTAAGGAAACCTCACGTATCTTGATTGATCGTATTCATATCTGATTGGGTTTGCACATTAATTTCCAGATAAACATATCTATTCTGTTCCTGATCACATTTTGAATGCATCTTGGAGGGTTATTCACTTGGTCTTTTCGTGACAGTTCAGTAAAACTGCGGTGAGAAAAGGTAAATTCCCCTTTTTATGGTGACAGAATCTGATTGAAAGTGATTTATTTTCCATTTTCAACCACTTCATGTTTTATTAGGACAGAATACTGCGTGTTATTCATAGACGTGTTGGTGTGCGTGCATTTGTTGCTTCAGGTGTTACACATTCACCCGTCTGTAGATTTCATTTAGTTAAGGAATCACAGTTCCCATTTATGTCACTGTGGCGTGTGGTTTTTCAAAGACAAGGGAAAATATGCTCAGCTGTCATTCATGCTGTCATGAGGCTGTCTGGGGAAGTCCAAAAACAATCTACTAAATGAGATGTATCCAAGCAATAGCTTGATCTTTAAGTTTTCTCTCTTAATGTTTTATCGGGCAACACAATCCACAGGTTTATGGGGCAGTTTTCACATGCTTTTGGAAAAAGAAAATTTACTGATTTTAAAATCTAGTCAGTTTAAAAAGAAATTCTGTTGTGAGCAGATGAACAATGTCCTATTTTTTTTATATATTAGTGTCTAGAGGTCAATTATCATTTCTTTCTCTGAAAACTTTGCTCCAGGCTCATCCATCATGTTGCTGTGAAATCTGTGGCCGCCTGCAGAGTCTAAATTAAAATCCCCACTGAGGACTGATTGACTCTTTATTGATGTAAGAAATACCCTCCCTGCTGCTCTGGCTGATGAAACCATTACATCATCCACACTTCCTTTTGGAAAACAGGGAGTCAATACTTCTTGTTGCACTACTTAATAAAGACATTTAGTTCGTCAGCACCTATCATCACTCCAGGAGGCCTTTTTTGATGAGGTTAATGAACTTAGGATATATGATGTCAGCACTGGTCAAGTCAGTGGCTGTCAAATGCCATCAAAGTAAGGCTGTCCTACCTGTTAAGTTTGTATTTTATAGATTTGAAAGATAACATTAATGCCACTATTATGCTTTTTTGAATATTACCTTTCATGCAGTGTAATATAGGCTAACTGTTTGGGAATGTAAATGGTCTGCAAACTTCGAAAGTGCACGTCAAATAAAGTTATTGTCTCCTAAAAGAAAGGATCGATTTCTAGCTGTTGAAACAAGACATCAGCAATTCCAATCTCACTTCCTCTTTAATACCTACATAACAATGTAACTAATTTGCATGATGCCAGCCCATTGGCTGCCCACGAATAATGTCTACTTTGTCCCACCCTCAAACACTGTAGTTGTAGCTGAGGACTGAAATAGTTTGGTTCATGTTGTCATGACAAGAAGATGCTGTTTTCAGCACTTCAAATCCACTTTGTATGCAAAGGCGAGGACTCATGCTGGAATTGATACGGTAAAACTGACGCCATTGGCATTGTTACTGTTCACTGTATCTAACTGAGGAAGCCTCTAGAGCTGAAATTCACATGTGGAAATGGGCGTTTCATCTCCGAGACATACTGTAAGCAGTAGACCACTCGCATCTGACCAATCAGAGCAATAGTAGGTTAGCGGAAAGGAAGAGGTTCAGAGAAACTAAATCTTCAAACCAATCGTTTCAAACTAATTTACCCTTGAAAAATCTGTAATAAAAAAATCAACAGATTAAAGGAGATCTCCGGCGCAAAATGAACCTTTGGTCTAATAACACATTGGTATTCGTCAACCGTTCTCTGAGATTCGTTTTCATGATAATCGAATGTAAAGAGTTTTATCTCTAAAAACTGTTTAGCGTATAATGCTAGCATATGGGGGCATTTAATTAGTAAAAAGTAATCGCTAGTTTATACCACTAACAAGGCTCATAATAGCTCACACTAACACAGTAACACAATGAGGGTCCATACATGCAAAACGAAGCATTGAGAACGTTGTAAGTGTACAGACTGTTTAATAAGAAGATACTTTATAAAGACAGTCCATCTTTGGTAAACAGTCTCTGACTAGTCGAACCAAGAAGCGTACTGTCTTTATAAAATATCTTCTTATTAAACGGTCTGTTCACTTACAAAGTTCTCAATGCTTCGTTTTGCATGTAGGGACCCTTATTATGTTACTGTGTTAGTGTCTTAAACAAGCATGTAGGAAGACACATTATGGCCATATTCCAGAAAGACAATGTAAATATTCATCATCACTCAAACCGTGAAAGAATGGTTGGGAAGGGAGCATGAAGAATCATTTTCACACAATGAATTGGCACGTCTGAATCCAGACCTGAAATTCATTGAAAGTCTTTGGGATGTGCTGGAGTAGTCTTTACTGAGTGCTGGACTGTGCTGCATTGTCAGTACAAGATCTTGACCAAAAATGGATACACCTCTTGATGGAAACATTTATTTCCATCAAGAGGTGTATCAATTTACATATAAAAAGTGATTTTTCTTTTGTTTTTTCTTCAGCCGGACAGTGTTTTCAAAAGGTCTGAATCTGTACGATTTTTTAACATCTTGAAGGAAGTCTCTTATATTAAAAAAGAAAAAAAAAGATTGTGTGCATTTTCATTTACAGTTGGAGGGCCATATACTTTTATATATAACTTTTATATATATACTTTATTATATTGAAAGGAATCACTTGCGCTTCAGCCTACCCAGTGCTCTCGGAACAGGACACAACAATCTGAGAACAAGGACCCAAGGTCTAACTGTGACCAAGGAGCAGGACCGGAGCACAGATTTTTTAAATACATTTATTGATATAAAGTGACTAACGTTTCACGCACATGCGTCTTCTTCAGAGTCTCTGAAGAAGACGCATGTGCGTCGAAACGTTAGTCACTTTATATCAATAAATGTATTTAAAAAATCTGTGCTCCAGTCCTGCTCCTTGGTCAGTTAGACTCTTGGGTCCTTGTTCTCATACTTTATTATATATTTATTTTTTGATCATTCATGGCACTGCATGTATAAAGAATAACTATATCATTATTTTAGAAAAACTTACTGAAGTACTGGTACTGAAGTATCACTACTTTTGACATCTCTACATCAAAGTAATGTGAAGTGCATACTCTGTAAACATAGACCACACCTCTGTTCACTGTTATTTAATATAGGTCACCTTTGAGCTTATCTATGTAGGTTAACACCAGAATCACTTTTACTCCACAAGTAAAGCAAGTGAACGAAACCACAGACTGAAGAAATGGCAAATGCGTTTGTAAGTCGAATAACACAGAAGCGAGAGTGATACTTCATTGATTCGGTCGACCTTGAGCAATAGAGGAACTTCTACTTGTGTGCTGTCATGGAACACATAGGAGTGAAAGGAGCGGAAGGATGGAGGGAAGGAAGCAAAAAATGGATAATGTGCAGAAAAACAGATTAAAAACAATTCTGACAGCACTTCCTTTTCCTCTATTGAGCCCAGCTTGCAGGCATTTGAAAGGGGAAATGTCACCGGCATCATTCTTCTTAACGTAATAGGTTTTTTTGTTGTTGTTGTTGCTTTCCCCCAATGAAATGAAAATAATTTTTTAACTATTATAGATTTTATAGTGAGCGATTCAGCCATGCATACGTCAAAATACGGAAACGATCTGTTGTTACTTTCAATTCGAATGCAACTTTAAATAGGTAATATTGTCCTATCTATTTGATTTTTTTTTTGGTCAAACAGTCATATTTTAAAGTTAAATGACCATATTCACGTTCTATTTAAACTAAGGAGTCATCAATGGATACTTTTCATATTTCCGGCGTTCTCAAAAGCAGAAGTCGTCATTGTTGGGTAAACGTCTATAGCGGTGAACGGGAGACGGCAGCAAATATCATTTTTGTATTTCCATTTGCTAGTTCCATTTGCATTAATTCCTTCTTTTTTTATCATTTACTGACATGGTAATATAACACAAATGTAAATCTTTATTACATTTTTTTTAATGAAAAACTTTACTATTTGTAATGCTAATATCTGTGGTAATGTGTCATCACAGCCTATACTATCTCATTGCCTATACTATCTCGTCTTTCTATTGCATGGCTGCTAGCTGCTTTCATAGGAATAGCTTACAGAAAAATAATAATTCTGTCATTATTTCTTCACCTTCATGTTGTTCCAAACCTGCATAACCTCTCTTTTTTTCATTGAACACATGAATGGAGCGTTCAGGCCTTAAAAATGACACAAACTCATCATAGAAGTATCATAAAATGGCCAATATATGTTTGGACTTGAAACAAGGACTTTTCATAAAGTTATAATAGCCAGTTTACATAAGACAAGACATCAAATGGTTTTTTTTTTGAAGATACAGTAGAAATGGGCACTGTTTTGTTGTGATCTTATCTTCAGAGAGGCCTTTGGTCATCATCTCTGAGGGGAAGACTTTAGATTGCTGAAAATAATTTGAATTGGTACTTAGCACACCCTAAGTCTCTGAACTGTGTGAAGCTCTTAACTGTCAGTCATTCCCATGAGGACGGACACAAAGAAACGGCCACGGGTCAAAGTTCGGACTGATAGCGAGGGAGCTATAGAGAGCTATCTTACTGCATAACCTCACTGAGTAAATAGGGATAAGACTCCAGCTGAAAATCCGGGACCTTTTTTTCATTTTCTAATCACTTTTTACGAGCTGGAAAAAAACACATTTCCTCATAATGACAGTGAAATGGAATAGCCATCACTTGAGTCACATTCAGCCTCATATTTTCCTCAGGATTAAATGAACGTAAATATGCTCCAAAACAATAAAATCTGGGCGTCCCGTCATTGTTTTGTGTTCTGATTATCTCACAAGGCGTGTCGAGAGAGTTTCAAGTTGAATTGTTGTATGAAGTATGATATTGTTTTTTTTTAGTCTTTATTTGTTTGACATCACACTTTTGCTCAGTGGATAATGCTCACACCGTCTGAAGATGCACACATTGTAACTCCTCTGTAGGAAGACTTCAAGGAAATGCTGGTGGTTTTTCGTCGAAATAGTTTTTTTTTATCGTTCTCGCACTTGCTTCACACTTCACTTTGCTCTTTCTCTGCGCTCCTCTCTCATGACAACACTTTTTCCAGCGTCTTCACATGTGGTGGGATCTCGATTTGATTGACTTCCACAGCCTTGATGTTTGGTCTTGTAACCAATTAAAGTCTCTCTGGCTTGAAGAAATGTTGACATCTATTTTTCATCTGTAGAGTTCACCAGACATGAATAACCCAAAAACACTGTTCAATTATGTTTTATTTTTAACTAAGTGCATGATTTGATTTATGAATGGCTCAAACATATCAAAGTAGGCCTTGCTATGTGTCAGTTAAGCAAAGTGGCACATTGATATTGGCATTTGTGGAGAATTTAACAGTTTTTGTGTAACAGGTGCATGTTAACCACAGTGCTTCAGATATAAAGCTCTGCCGATGCCTGATTCTTCTACTGATGGCTCATAACGTTGTCTGCACTCGAAACAATCCTTTGCTGATATGCAAAATGAGTTACTCATTTAAAGTGGAAAAATTGTGATAGTGAGTGTGTGTTTTTCCTTCAGCGTAATAGCTTTTTTTCTCTCTCGTAGAATTTCGAAACCTGAATTGTCTGATTGAACAAACAGTCCTCTGAACTGTCATGCCAAAGCAACTGCAGGAAGAGTGAGCTGAATTTAGTATAGCTATACCATCTGTTCAAATTAGAACAATAAAATATTGAATAATTATTGATGCAAAATTAAGGTCATGTAAAAAAAAAAACATGGTCGTACTCCACAACTTTTACAATTTTGTATGCGACTTTGGTCTTATTGTGTATGATTCAAGAGAAAAAAAAGGTATTGGTAAATTACATGTAATATGTACAATGACCTCCTGCTGGCTGCTGACAACGGCCTCATCTCCATCCTCATCTTCCTTGACCTCTCTGCAGCTTTTGAGACAGTTTCACATACTATCTTTCTCCACCGCCTGTCTGAGCTCATTGACCTCAGTGGCACAGCACTGTCCTGGTTCCAGTCCTATCTCACTGACCGGAAACAATTCATCACCCTAAATGGCTCAGAATTCGGATCCAGCACCCGCCAACCATGGTGTACCTCAGGGCTCTGTGCTTGGTCCACTGCTGTTCACCATTTACACACTACCCATAGGTCATATTATCCGTAAACATGGACTCAATTACCACTGCTATGCCGATGACATTCAACTTTATATCAGCACAAACCACTCCTCCCAGCTCCCACCCACACAACTTGTCAACTTCTTGCAGGAACTCAAATAATGGATGACCACAAACCTACTCAAACTGAACTGTAATAAGTCAGAACTCATGGTGGTGGCCCCTGCACCACTGCTCAGGAAAGTTGGTGACCAGACCTGGCCCTAGTTGTGAATAGCTGCTGCATTTCCCCTTCTTCTGAGGTGCGCAACCTGGGCGTTATTCTGGACACCACATCTTTCCGGTCTCAAATTAACAACATCACTAAGGTGGCCTTCTTCCACCTCAGAAACATCTCACGACTCTGGCCTTCACTCACAGATTCAGTAACAGAGACACTCATTCATGCATTTATTACCTACCGTCTGGATTACTGCAATGGTGTCCTGTCAGGACTGCCCACCAAGGCCCTTAGCAGACTGCATTATGTACAGAACTTATATATCACAGCATATCACTCCTATCATCCAACAGCTACACTGGTTGCCAGTCAAGTCACGCATCACCTACAAGATCCTTCTGCTCACTTACAAATCTCTCCATGGACTCTCACCAAAATACCTCAGTGACCTTCTCCATCCCCACACACTGTCATGTTCCCTGCAGTCCTTTGATAAGGACAAGGACCTGCTGGTCATCCCTTGCACCAGGTTGCGAAGTTTTGGGGGCAGGGCTTTCTCTGCAATTGCTCCTACACTTTGGAACAGTCTACCATTCCACAGTCTGTCTCTGCCTCATCCCTGCCCATGATCAAAATGCACCTTAAAACATTTCTTTTCACAAAGTCTTTTGACCCATAATTCCTCTCCCTTGCCCAAACACACACACTTGTTAAAGGGGTCATATAATGGTACATGCACTTTTACAAGTTGATTGTACTGCAATGTGTGTTGTCAGTGCCTGTACCCAACCATCATTTAATGGTAAAAATCCATCCAGTGGTTTTGTTTTAATCTCCTTAATATGTTTTCCCTGTCTCAAATCGAGCCGTTTGAGCCGTGTGACGTCACACGGTCAGCACGCCTCCTGCGCGGTTGTTGATTGACAGCAGTGTTTCAACACAGACCCGCCCTGAGCGAGCTGTCATCATAGACTATAGTCCGTCATTGTTGATACACTGGAGCAGAATGGCGTCTAAGCGACTGTGTTGTTCTGTTCTTGGGTGCAATAACAAACACAGAAATCATTCATAAATGATGTTCCTAAAACCGAACCACTGAGGACGCAGTGGCTGAGTTTTGTTTACGAAGGGAATATTCCCCACGATCAACGTCAATGCGCTCATGTTTGCGCGAATCATTTCTCACCAGACTGCTTTATAAACGAGGATCAGTATAAAGCTGGTTTTGCTAAGAAGCTGCTCCTGAAAAAATAATCGGTAGGCTACCAACTATTTATGTTCCCTCTGCACCTAAAGTTTTATTAATCTTTATATTAATCTTTGCAAAATGATGGGGAAAAGTTTTTCATGACCATTAGTTGTAACGTCAATCTGTCAATGAACTAACGTATACATCAGTAAACACAGCGTTCGTATCTCACTACTCTACCCTGCCAGTGCATACAAAGATAGATCAAAGTAACATTACGTTAACCAACCATTCAGAAACGTCCTCAAGCCTTAATTGTCGAACTTCTTTGCGGCCGTCATCTTGTTCCGGTGAACAGTTACTCCAGTTCAAACTGATACAGTTGCACAGATGTGTCCTCAGAGACTCGCGCTGTCATTCTCTGTCCAAAACCTTCAAGTGTTGTCAAGGCAACACTCCACGTGCGTTCACGCCTGGTTCACGCCCGCAGAACAGAGGGGCGGGGTTTATTATTTAAAGGGAAATGCACTGAAATGGCTTGCTGAAAACAAGAGCTGATTTTGACCAGGTAAAATGGTGTTTTCTTAAAATACTAATGAGAATTTTTAATAAAAGTATATTACAAAGTTTTCATTTAGACCCTAAACATTCATATTAACTTGTACAAAAAGGGCATTATATGACCCCTTTAAGTGACCTTGGGTACCATGAAAGGCACTATATAAATCCAAGTTATTATTATTTTTATTACTATAACTTGCTCTATACTGGAAGTCACAAAGTTTAGCAAGTAATGATAGATTTATTCATAAACATTTCCACTGGGTACATTATCAAGGTGATCTCACTTGAGGTGAACTTGACCTTCAGCCTCCACGTCCCTCATGCAGATCTGGATCTATTCTGTTACATAATAGCCACTTTTCACAATCCAATCGATTCCCAATGGATACAGTCCATCCATGCCTTACATTTTGTTTACAGTGAGAGTGAAATGGGTTATGAATAGTGTATTATGTTGATTGTGAAGCTGGATGTCTGGACTGCTAAAGGGGAATGTAAACGGAGCACAGTGCAGTGGTGTAGAAAAATGTGTTAAACCTGAATAACAGTTGCTTGGCATCAACGCCTCACTTGTATTTGGATTGTGCACGTTTGATTTATTGCACCAAAGTAGCACCATTAAATGAAAATGATTTGATGAGAGGAAAAGAGTCGTGTTACTGTGATACTTCAGATTAAGAGCAGCCTGATGGACTGGGGCTGGTGAGAGAGAGATTCAAACTAGTTCTTATGTTATTGTTCCATTGATCTCACTTTCATTCTGTTGATCATGTGTTTAAATTGAGATAAATAGACTTCCCATTGATGTATGGTTTGTTAGGATATGACAGTACGTGGCCAAGATACGACTATTTGAAAATCTGGACTCTGAGGGTGCAAAGAAATCGAAACATTGAGAAAATTGCCTTTAAATTTGTCCATTTACGTCCGTGATTGTAGGAAATTTACTAAATATCTTCTTGGAACATGATGTTTACTTAAAGGATTAGTTCACCTCAAAATGAAATTTTCCTGAAAATTGAGTTATCCCAATGCCATCCAAGATGTTCATGTTTTTCTTTCCTCAGTGCAAAATAAATTAAGTTTCTATGAGGAAAACATTTTAGGATTTATCTCCACACAATGGACCGCAGCGGTAACCAAATTGTCTTGTGCTCGTATGCGACGCGCCAGGCATCACGTAATCATGTTGGAAAGGTCACGCTGGATGTAGCTGGAAGTACCGCCCCATTGTTTTAAACATCCAGGATACGCACACACAAAGACATATGTAATTCAACATACACTAAAATCTTAACGATCCTCCCTTCTCCACACTTTTAAACAACGGGGCGGTACTTCCGCCTACGTCCACCGTGACCTTTCCAACGTAATTACGTAATGCCTGGCGCGTGCAGACCAGCACAAGACGAACAATTGTGGTTAAAAAAAGTATACATAATTTTTTTAATGATCGATCGTTTCAGCCGGGAACGTGCAGAGCCCTTTGAAGCACTTTAAAGCCCTTTGAAACTGCATTGATTTGGACTTCAACATGTTGGTTACTGTTGAAGTCCATTGTGTGGAGAAAATCCTGAAATGTTTTCCTCGAAAAAACTTAATTTTTTTTCCACTGAAGAAAGAAAGTCGTGAACATCTTTGCTATTGGGGTTAGGAATTATCAGGAAATTTTCATTTTGAGTTAAACTAATCCTTTAATATGTTTGGCATAAAAGCATAAAGTCGATAATTTTAACCCATGCAATGTATTGTTGGCTATTGCCACAACTAATACATGTGCTACTTGTGACTGGTTTTGTGTTCCAGGGTCACATTTGGTTTTGAAGGTTTGTTTTGTGAATTGTGCTGCTGTAAAACAAGATAATACCACCATAACATTATTTAGCTGGTGGACACAGAAGAGATTTTTGTATTGTGAACGTCTTTGCACAGTATGCCATTTTTCCAGAGAAAGTGTTTTTGAAGTTTTTTAAGCTTATATTTAATGTTTAATAAAAAATATATTTTTATATGTATTAATGTGTGTGTGTGTGTGTGTGTGTGTGTGTGTAAGGCATGTGGAAGAAGAAGGGGCCAAAAGATAAATCCCTATGAATTGAGCCCTGTCCTGGAGATCCAGGGCAGGCGGCTGGTGTTGGCCCCAGATGGGCCCCTGATTGTGGGGTTTGTGGTAGTAGCAGCATGTGCTTGAAGTGAGCTGGTATCCATTATCCTCTCAAACATCAGCACTTCACTGTGGGAACCTTATTGATCTACAGCTCTATAATTATTCTACTAGTGCTCTCTCTCCCTCTCTCTCTCTCTCCTCTCCTTCACTCTTCTATTTTATCTTTCTGCTGAGCTCCTGATCCTCTTTCTTGCTCTTTTTTTTCTTCCCTTTTAATTGCTTTTTTGTCTCTCTTATGTTCCTCTTCTCCCCCACACGTGCCTCATCCCTTCCCCTAATTCCAGCCCTATCTCTCGTCTTGGTCTCTCTCTCCCCTCCCTTTCTTTTTCAAACGTTCCCTCACTCATCAAAGTGCAATGACCTTTTGTGTTCTACCAAACTTGAGAAAAAGCTTTGTTGTTTGTCTACAGTAAATAAGACGGCTAATTTCTCTAAATGTGTATTACAACAGAGCAATTGTCTAGTCAGGAAGCGGGTATTCATTCAAGTTGTAACAAGTTTGCAGGTCGGCTTCAGTTCAGAATTTTACAAAGATCCATTTCAAACGTTGAAACTCAAGAAAGTAGGGCTGATCAATTGATTGTCTGTTAAAGGAGATTATGATTACGGCCGCCATAATTAACACATTTAATCCTTCAAGCAATTAAAGTTGACTAGACCACTTGTTCAATTTTGAGGTGTGAATGCAGATGTTTCAACTTTAGGAATCGCTTTTGAAAACTTGATAGATAATGTGTCATGTTTGATTCATGCTTCCGTTTCTGTAAAAGTAAATAATATCTTCTCAGTGGTCGCTATAGTTGCTGTATTAAATTTATATAAGTAGTTATGAACAATAGTATTTATATTATAAGAGTTTGGGGTCAGTAAGGTTTTGTTTAAAGAAACTTTCTGCCCACCAAGGTTGTATTTCTATTAGATAAAAAAAAATCTGTAAAAACTGTAATATTGTGAAATATTGCTTAGTGTTTTAAACAATAGCTTTTTTTAACAATGTAATATATTTTGAACTGTAATTTATTTCTGTTTTCAGCAGTCATTACGTGGATCATTCTTCAGAAATTAGGCTGAATTAGTGCTTTTTCTGAGATTCTTTGAGTAGATTGTTTGAAGAACAGCATTTATTTGAAATAGAAACTTTTGTAACACCATAATTGTCTTTACTTTCACTTTTGGTCAATTGAATGCAACCTTGCTGATTAAAAGTATTAATTCTTAAAAAAAAAAATGACTGACCTCAGACATTTGAATGGTAGTGTATTTTCAGGAATGTACATCTCAACTTTCTTAAAGGGGTCATGAAATGGCTTTTTAAATTTTATTATATTGTTGTCTGAGGTCAACTTATGACGTTCACTTGATTTTTGCATTCAAAAACTTCAAAATGAATAAGTAATAGGCTATTTTGTACCCAAGTTGTGAGCCTACCTGAAAAACGCTTGGTTTTTATGGGCGTGTCGCACTGAAGACTTGGAAATAAACGCCCACTACTGCGAGTGGAGAACAGTTTTGCATATTATAATGAGTTTAACTCACCCGTCAGTGCACGTGTGGGAAAACATCCAATGTTGTAAAATGGCAACCGGATTCGACCCAAACATGTTCGTCCCAGAGTCCGTGTGTTGCACAATTCCTGTCAGATACAATATAGACGGCACAGCACCGTTCTTTACTCTTAATCGGTCTGTAAATCCAGTCTTGTTTACAAAACAATCCTCAGTGAAATGAAGCGAACAGACGACAATGTTTTACCTCATCAGCTGGAACGTCATTAAAAATAAAGTTTATCCATGCAGTCCTATTGGAATCCAGCGACTGTCTTCTTCCACAAAAAGGTGCTGCACAATTCTGTATTGCTCGGTAGCTCGATACGGTTTGTCATCACGAGGTAGGCCTATGTTACTTAGCTATGCATGTAATGCACGAATCGGTGGGCGGGGCTAAACCAGCCGTGTTGAAGCAGGCGTTGATCTTTTTCTGCGGGGGTGGTGTTTTATCCTCTTTGACGTCATAGTTTCCCACTTTTAAAAACGAGACGTTTGCTGAGCCTGGTGTCAATAAAAGCTTTTATTGGACTAACAAGGACGTTTTCAGTTCTGAAACTTACAGGATATTCTTATAATATGATGACCTCTTAGATGTCAAAAGCTCAAGGAAAATTAGATTTCTCAGTTCATCACCCCTTTAAAATAAAAGAAAAGAAAAGAAGATGACATGCAGCTGACACACACATACTACATTTTTTGATGTATTAATCTAAATTAAGTGCATTTACAATATTAATGGACATTATATAGCGTAATATACAATTCATATATGTTTTAATACATTATACTTTTGTACTTTATTACGTTGTCATATGCAGCTGTTTCCGGCTGTCTGTGGTGGTCTTCTGCCAAAGAAGAAAGTGGCAGCGTGACTTGATTTGAGATCTTCCTGTAAGTCCCTCAGGTTCAGTGGAGCTGGATCAGGAAGCTCCAGCCATTGATTTTTCTCTCTTCTTCTATTTTAAACCCTCCACAGTCACTTTCTCCGCTCAGCTTTGGCCTTAAGGCTTCTGTCAGTTTAGCACGGACCCCTGGGAAGAGCTGTACCGTAAAGACTACGCCACGGGCGCAACCCTCAGCAGAGCTCCTGTGACCCTGTGTTTTGCTTTTCTAAAACACTGTCAAACATAAGCGAATGGCGAAATTACTCAAACTATAATACTAAAATATTTTTTGCTCCAAATATGCTCATGTTGTCATTTACAAAGCGATACATATGTTGGCTACACACAAACCTTTTGTGTAGCTGCCTCACTTTCTAAGTAAGTTAGCTAGCTAACCAAAATGAACCTGATTTTATTAAGTTGTGCTCATACAATCATACATTCAAACTCTTTTTCTCATGATATTACATCAATCGTCCTTCCTTCCTTCCTTCCTTCCTTGTTGTTAAGTTTATACATTGGGTATGATGTAGAATATGGTCAGGTAAGGCATTAATACATGCTAATAAACAGCCAATATCTTTGTAATAGGCCTATGCATGATATTAAGCATCTAGTTAATAGTGTGAATTGAACTCCTAACTACAGTGCTACCAAATGTTTTGTTTTCCTGATTTCATTTGGAGGATTATCTCCACTAAGCTCTTTGCGTTCGGATTCTGGGATTGGAACTGATTGGAATGGCGCCAGTATTGTCTTGGTAGTCATTGGGTTAGATTTGAAGTAATAACAGTTGTAGGTCTCTATAGTTACAGCTTCAAACAGATGGGGTCACGACAGGCCTTCAGGTTCTTTTGAAATGAGGTCACAAACAAAAGTGAAACTATACAATCAATTACTGTACTCCGATGATCTGTTACTCTACAATTCACTGTGACATTTCTAAGAAACGAGCCTCTGAAATATCACGGAATGTGATAAACAAGCTTGATTGACAGCATCAATGACATGAAACATAATTCAGTTTTAAAAAATACTCACAAAAACTGAATTTACTTCTAGTCTATGGAGGAACACATTCAGCAGGTGTTAAAAGCATGTAAGAAACTTTTTTTTAAGCAAGAATTTATCCAATTTGTCCTTCCAGCTCTTGGACTGAAAAACAAAACAAAATGTATAGACAGTAAAAAAAGAAGAAGAAATTACGTTGCAGATACAAGTATGATTTTTGGAGTATGTTTTACTTGAAACAGGCTTTTCATTTGCCTTAAAGGAGAAGTTCGGTA
Source organism: Hybognathus amarus (assembly GCA_030378365.1). Classification (NCBI taxonomy): domain Eukaryota; kingdom Metazoa; phylum Chordata; class Actinopteri; order Cypriniformes; family Leuciscidae; genus Hybognathus; species Hybognathus amarus. The sequence goes on along the minus strand of JAQIUQ010002622.1, from coordinate 128,743 downwards.
TTTTACACTTAAAGCCCTGTTTTAAGTTAGTTTCGGATCAAATACAATGATTAAGATTGAAATTTTATGAACAAAATTATGTTGTTGGCACCACCATTTGTTGGCAAATGTCAGTCTATCTAGTTTTTTCTAAAATTAATTAAAAAAGAAATGGATATCTGATGGAATATTTCTAATACAGTGTATTTTGTTTCTCCCTATAGACATTCAAGGAACATATTGACATATTGTGTTCCCTACAATTTATCCATTAAAATTGCTTTGGTTGGTCTTAAAAATGTCTTAAATTTACCTTCATAAAACCTGCAGAAACCCAAATACTATTCAGATTCAGAATCCTCTATTCAACGTGTTATATGTTTGGTTTTTTGAAAGGGATACTCTTTTTATTTATTTATTTTGTTTTTTGAAATGGGCTCATTTTACAACTCGGCCAGAGTTAAAAAGTTGAGTTTTTACCGCTTTCGAATCCATTCAGCCAATTTTCTGATATTTAGAAGAATGTCAGTAACCAGACAGTTTCTGGTCTCATTGACTTCCATAGTATATATATTTTTCCTACTAAGGAAGTCAATGAGACCAGAAACTGTCTGGTTACTGACATTCTTCAAAATATCAGAAAATTGGCTGAATGGATTTGAAAACGGTAAAACTCTGTTGGAGTATCCCTTTAAACTGTGGAGTATCCCTTTAAAGGTTGAAATATTGGATATTACATCACAGATGTATCCATTTTATCATGCTAAATCCATTATATGATTTGTTAACACTATAGATAAGTCTTTCAAAACTGTGTACTTTTTAACCGTTATCCCAGAAAACACCTTGCCCTATAGACTTCCATTATAAGTTCATTACTTTAAGTGATTTATGCTGTGTCTGTGCCGAGAGCTAAACTTGCGTTTAACCCAGAACATTCGTTTTAGTCCCTGTCAAAGGGAAAGTGATGTGTGTTTGGAAGCAGGTATCATTAAACTATGTCTTTAGACGGCTTTCCTGTGATAATTAGCCTGTTAGATGTAATCCGAATGGGAAAGTGGTTTACTTCGGCCACCTGTGAGTGTGTTTGTACACATGGTCATGTGAATGCGCTCTCACAAGGTCACTACAACAGCTGCAAGCCTGCTAATCTCAAATAGTGGACAGGTGTGTGTGTTTGCCCGTTGTGGCACATTTGAGTGCGTGAATGTGTTTGGCCCTCGTTGAGTGATGGGAAACGAGACTGTTTTTTACAGTAGTACTGTTCTCAAATATTTGTGTTTTTGCCCTCAAATGTTTTTGTTTGTATCGTGGTTGAATTTCTTCTAAAGTGTTTTTCTCTGTACAGGAAGTTTGGGGAGCGCCCTCAACCACAGCGCCTGACAAGGTACGTTTATCACCTTCACATGCTATTAACAAACAAACAAGCTGAGAAAAATGAATAACTTTACACCCTCTGGTACAGCCTATATATGTGCATTATGTGAAAATGTTTGCCATTTAAAAAAAAAAAAAAAAGTTAAAATCTGTAAATTGGTTAACTATTACAGTTACCCATTAGTAACCATGTAGAGTTGTTTAACATCATATCTTGGTAATTTTACTATAAAATGTTAAGTTTTTTGCAAGTAAAAATTAATTATTTTCCACAAATCCCAGTTTAGTTTCTTCTTATTTTTGCTATCAGTAATAATAGCCCTCTAGAGTGTTTTGTGTTATGTATTATGTTAATAAGTTAGTTTATTGTATTATTCCAGCGTCTTGTGTTATCCTATTGTTTTGCTTTTGTTTGAATGGTCTATATACTGTATGAGTAATGGTCATGTTTTATGGACTTCCAATGAACTGATTTGTCATGTGGCCTTTTATTTTATGAATTATCATGTTTGTAATCAGTACATTTTAAGCTAAAAAGCAGATTTTGGTATATTAATGCTCACTTATGCTCACTTCCCACTGTATTTAGCACCACCTTGCTAGCATCGGGTTGGACTCACTTTTTACTTTAGAACTGCCTTATTTCTTCATGGCATAGATTCATCAAGGTGCTTGAAACATTCCTCAGAGATTTCCATATTGACGTGATCGAATCACACATTTGCTGTAGATTTGTCGGCTGCACATCCATGAAGCGGATCTCTAGTTCCACCACATCCTGAATGTGCTCTATATTGGATTTAGATCTGGTGACTGTGAAGGTCATTTGAGTATAGTGAACTCATTTTCATGTTCAAGAAACCAGTGTTGGAAGTAGAGCCAGACCGATATATCGGTAGGCCGAATATTATCAGCCAATATTTGGCATTTTCCAAACTATCGGTATCGGCAGTTATAATGGCCGATAAATGAATATTTAAAAAATAAAATAAAAACGGGCGAAACACACTTGAATCATGTCATAGTTTGTCCACCAGAGGGCACTCTACACCGTCCCTGTTGGCAACACTCGTTGGGTTGGTCACGATACATACATTGCTTAACAATTAAAAGAACATCCGCATCAGTTCTCTTAACTCAAATAAGTATGACAAAATTTGTGACTATCATGTCCAGTTTTGCTGCTGTTAAATAAGCCGAGAGTGAAGCGGAATTAGCTAGTAATAATTATGTTATGTTGTTACAGTGTAGTTGACTGACTGTCCTTTTAACTTTTGACAATGTGACTGAAGTTTTTCTTTAATAGCGTGTCATCACTCCTACATCAGTATCATCTCTCCTTGGCCTGTTATATTGAAAATTTATGTTTTACAATTTGCAGTATGACGTTATCCATTGCTAAATTATGCCTCATCATAGACTAGCTAATCACAAAGCTAGCTAATGCCACTATCATCAGTCTGTTCTGTTGTGACAATAAAAGAAACAAGTTTCTTTTTAAAATGCATGATCATATTATTTTAGTTAAAACTCATAAATAACTACAAATAACTAATGTTAGGGAAATCTGTTAATATTTTGTAGCGCGTTTCTGAAAAAAAAATAAAATAAAAAAATATCGGCCGATATATCGGCATGTCGAATTTTAAAACCAACAAATATTTGTATTGGTATCGGCCTTCAAAATCCTTTATCGGTCGGGATCTAGTTGGAAGTGGCCAACAGAAGATGGGTATACTGTATGAAGGTATAAAGGGATTGACATGGTACAAAGGGGCCAACGTCTACCAATAAAGTATCCCACAAACCATTACACCTAGCCCGGATGCCAGCCCGAACCTCACCCATAACATTTTTGGTTGGGAAGTTTGATCTGGACTCGAATCCATTGAGGAGAAATTATGATCAGTCAAAAAATGATCGGGCCAATCAAATTGCCAGGGCAGGCTTTAAACGATGATGAACACGTGATCTTCAGGGGCGTAATCATCACGTTATCAAAGAGCGCTTAACTGGTTTCCCTCAGAGATGACTGCAGCTGGAGAAATGAGATATATAGATGCCGCTTGTAAAATAAATTTACAGCGCATTCATTTTAATAGACAAACAGAAAACAGCAATCAAGGCATTTGTCGATCGGAAAGATATTTTTGCCGTCCTTCCAACATGATTTGGCAAAAGTGTAACTTATCAGCTGGCTCTGATGATCACTAAGAAGATAGGACGTAATGAAAAGCCTGTGGTCGTTGTGGTTTCTCCTTTGACCAAGTAAAAGAAGCAACACTCGTTATTTCACTTCTAAAATAAGTAAGTTATATAGTTGAAAACTCGCTATGCAAAGTAGTTGACTTACTGCATTGCTCTGATTGGTTGTAGGTCTACCGACTCTCCAATTGAGTGTAGAATTGTTGTTTTTTTCCTGGTTCGGTTAAGACACGCCTCAATCAAAGCCCTGTTGAGCAGTATCAAATTCACATTCTGACTTGAATATGAGTATAACAAAGTCAGGCTACATTACACCACCACCACCAGCATGACCATTGATAGAAGGCAGTACGGATCGATGCTTTAATGTTGTTTATGCCAAATTCTGACCCTACCATCTGACTGTTGCAGCAGAAATCGAGACTCATCAGACCCAGGCAATGTTTTTCCAATCTTCTATTGTCCAGTTTTGGTGAGCCATGTGAATTGTAGCCTCAGTTTCTTGTTTTTAGCTGACACAGTGTGTTTTTCTGCTGCTGTAGTCCTTCTGCTTCAAAGTTCGACGTGTTGTGAGTTCAGAGATGCTCTTCTGCAGACCTCAGTCCTAACAATTTGAGTTACTGTGCCTTTCTGTCAGCTCAAACCAGTCTGGCCTTTTCTCCTCTGACCTCTGGCATCAAGAAGGCATTTTAGCTCACAGAACTGCTGCTTATTGGTTATTTTCTCTTTTTGGACCATTCTTTGTAAACCCTAGAGATGGCTATTCGTGAACATCCCTGTAGATCTGCAGTTTCTGAAATACTCAGACTAGCCCGTCTGGCACCAACAACAAGTTCAAAGTCACTTATATCGCCTTTCTGCCACATTCGGATGCTCAGTTTGAACTTCACTTTGAGCATTATGTTGCTGCCATGTCACTGGCTGATTAAATATGTGCATTAGCAAGCAGTTGAATGGGTGTACCTTAAAATGGCCGGTGAGTGTATAATTTATCAAATATTCAGTCACCAATATGCCATTCTGTAATACCTAAAACATTGTATATATATATATATATATTTTTTACGGTTTATATTTAGTTTCTACCAACCACAGCCTTTTTACAGTACATTTAATATGATTTTGTACAGTGTAGAAAGAATAAAATTTTCCTTTTTGGAAAATCTTATATTATACAAGTCATTTTTGACATAAAATATATTCATAGTTGTTGCAACATTGTTGTAGACAAAAATGTGAAAGAAATATATGCACATTTATTGAAAAACGTATGTTTAAGCCTATTGAAGGTATGCCACATCAGTGCATCATTGGCTAAGACATTTAAAACTGTGAAACTGTTGAGATATACAATGTTGGTTTTCGAATAGTTCCTACACTGCTGTATGTAAAAAAACATAAAACCATATATCAAGCAAAAGCAATCCGTTTTCCCTTCGCAAATTTGAATGTGATTTCTAATACTGAATGTGATTCTCTATATATACTATCATAGGTGTCATTTACAGGGGGGACGTGTGGGACATGTCCCCACCACTTTTGCCAGGGTCGATTTTGTCCCCACCACTTTTGAAACATCTCGCGGCACAGATGTAACGTTACCAATACAAATAAAACATCTCCAGTTAACAGCATTCGTTTAATTTGTTTGTTAAATAGCAGGCGATCTAGCACTGAAATTTCTTGTCTTCTCTTGGAAACGCGCATCAATCCGTTGCGGAGATTCGTTCCGGTGAAAAACAAAAACAAAAAATTCTCACAAACGTGTCCCTGTTTCTCTGGGTTCTAATCTGCTCTCGTATATATATTTTATTTTATTTTCCCTCATCAAAAAATATATAACCACTGATAAACATTATATAAATTCAACCACTGATAAACATTATTGGTTTTGATGAGGGGAAAAAAAAACTATAGGCACGAGTGCGGATTAGAACCCAGTACCTCCCGAGTCTCGACACGCTAGGCAAAAATTCTACCACTGGACCATGACTGTACATATGCAAGGAAGTCCGTATATATTCTCCCTATACTAACAACATGTTAGTTCCCATTGTGCGAACAATTACACCCAAAGTACCAACACATATTAGTGGTCAGACATCACATCTTTGTGCTTATTTTTATTTATGTACATCAGGAAGCTACAGGACATCGTCTTTCAAAACATGACCTACTCGAAAGAGAAAATTAATGCATCATTGTACCCAGCACTTTTGAAAATGGCCTTCCGAATACGTCTCTGTCCCCAGCACATTTCAAACCAAACTGACGCCCATGTATACTATATATATAATATATTGGGTAGTACAGACAACATAAACCTGGTTATCAGACATTCTTTTTGTCTGAGATTTAATCTTTGGCGGCATTACAGTTTGTTTAACGGCCAGTTGTAAAATAAAAGCACTGTTGGCTCAGGACGGCCACTGAGCTTTGGTTTTAGTGTCTCTCGACCCTGCTGTGGAGTTTTTCCATAGTTACTGTCCCTTTTTGTCGCCATCGTTTCGCTCTACTTTCTACTTTCTTTTTTTTGAAGAGTCAAAATTAGAGGCCAAGAAATTCACTCAAGAAATATGGAACAAAATGTTTTCAGACGATCCCGTTCTGTGAAGCAGCTCCAGTCAGCGGTTTTTGTTTTGAGTGGAGAAGTGAGGGACATGGAAAATGATAGAGGAGAGAGTTCGGCACTGCCCGCCCTACCCGTGCCACACGCCCTGCGGTGAACTCGCAGCACGACTGCATTCTGGCACAGATGACACACACCCTGGCAGGACGTGGCCACCGCTTCACCCCGTCTGTGTTGGGCCCCGTCCCTTACGGTTCACTAAGGTGTTGTTCAGTCATAGGTTTGGAGCAGATTAGGTCAGATTCATTTGGGTCAAACTTAATTCGATGATGCTTTCTGTGGACGTCAGTTATTTTAATAAAATGTTTGCATGGTGTGTGTGTGTGTGTGTGTGTCGGTAAGCCAATTGCTAAAGATAATGTGACATGCCTGGAGGAAGATGAACCTCTTTAAACCTCTACAGTCTCAATTAACTGGCAGAGTGTTATACAAACTATCTTCTTCTCTTCTCGTGCACATTCAAACATGCAGCTTTGGCACAAGTAACTGTTTTAAGCAGTATTACTAATTCTGCAAAATGTGGGCATGAACTAACTTGAGCATTTTGTCGTTCAGTCCTTCTTTCCTCTCCAGTTTTCTCGCCTTTTCTCCTATATAGTTTGCTAGCTGTCATTAGATTTTTTTTTGTTTTGTTGTTGTTGTCCAAAGACTGTCTATCTACATTGGAAGGTTTGATTTATTTCCACCATTCCCTTTTAAATGAATCTGTTCCAAACACTGATTTTGCAATCTTGCTTAATAAATCAATTGTTCATGGAAGTCTATGGTTCTGTTGTATATTAGGTTCCATATTGGCACATTACCTCATTCGTCCTTGTTCATTTATTATATACATATATTATAACTGGAAATATTAAATTATTGTCTTTTAGTCATTTAAATGTTCTGAATATGTATAATGTTTTGCTTTTTAACAAATTTTACTATCAGTTGGACAATTTTCTCATGTAGTTGATTTTTCAAATGCTCTTTTAAAGGAGTAGTTCACTTGAAAAAAAAAACTTTTGCTGATAATTTACTCTCCCCCATGTCATCCAAGATGTCCATGTCTTTCTTTCTTCACTCAAAAAGAAATGAAGGTTTTTGATGAAAACATTCCAGCATTTTTCTCTGTATAATGCACTTTACTGGGAACCAAACGGTTCAAGGTCCAAAGGACATTTTCAGTGCAAACTGCAAATTGTTCAAAGGGCTTTAAACGATTCCAGATGATGAATAAGAGTTTTATCAAGCCACACGATCAGTCATTAAAAAAAAATCTATGTTTAAGTTTTATAAGCTTAAATGGTCGCCTTGCTCTGTTCTGTGATTCATGTTTGTGACTCTCCTGTTAGAACTCGTTCATCAAAATGAACAAATCTTTTTCTGAGTCAATCCGCTCATTTCATTCGTTGAATGAACCAATTGACTCGGAAAAGCGATTTCGATTCATTTGATGAACAAGTTCTAACACACTGTAAAAAAATTGGAGTAGGATTTACTTGAAAAATGCTTGCTAAATTATCTCACTCAGAAAATGCTAGTAAATTTACAAAGATTTGCCAAGTAAAAACCTAAACATATTCATCAGTAGCTTTAATTAGAAATCTTTAAGTTAAATTTACTTGGAATATGGAATTAATTAAACTTTACAAAAAATAAAGTAATTTTAACTCAGCTAGTAAAAGGTTGATTAATATCGATTTCCTTTGCCTTTGTATTACATTTCACAAAAACAATGATCTTGAATTTTATTAGTCATTTATAGTATGTGCTTTACTTAGATCATCTAAGTAATTTATATTACATCATGTCAGATGTTAAACATCATGTGAATGCAAACACCTCAATACTTGGTAGACAATACACAATGGCGGTAACATTTGATGGGTCGTTTTTGTGTTTAAATGTGTCATTTTGAGCAAAAAATGTACTCGAAATGTCACAAAATGGCAAGTTACTAATACTGACAACAAAAACGATATAACAGTGTAAATACAGCTGAAAGAACCCGTTCTCATCCCAAAGCGCCATAATTTGACACTTTTGCAAAAGCGTAAATATCCAATGCACATGGCACCCTTTGGCGCCAAATGAGACGTAAAAATAAATAGGGCAGAAGGCGCCTCCTAGTGGTCTAACCCTACCTCTACCCCGTACCTAAAACTTAACCGTCTCATTTGGGCGCTAAAGGGTGCCATGTGCGTTGGATATTTACGCTTTTGCAAAAGTGTCAAAATATGGCGCCTTGGGATGAGGATGCGTTGGCTGAAACCAGTGAAAAATGAGCCTCATTAATTGTTCAAGATCCAGTGTATGATGGAAACCCCAGTATCAGAAAAGTTGAGTAATTTTTACTTAATTTTATTGAGTTGATTTTTACACTTTCATTTCTACTCGCTTGAATTAAGTACTGAAATGGAATTTACTTAGTTTTTTAAATTCTTGCCTGAATAACTTTTCAAGTAAATTACATTGTTTTTTTTTCACTAGTAGCCTATTTACTTCACCAAAAAATTTTTTACAGTGCAGAAAAGTCACGAACGCTCATCACAGAACAGAGCAAGGCGAACATTTGAGCTTATAAAACTTAAACTTTGTTAATTATTTTTAATAAGCGTCATTCGCTGATAGACACTTATTCATCATCTGGAATCATTTAAAGCCCTTTAAACAGTTTGCAGTTTGCATTGAAGTCTTTTGGACCTTGAACCTTTGGTTCCCACTGAAGTGCATTATATGGAGAAAAATTCTGGAATCAAAAACCTTAATTTCTTTTCGACTGAAGAAAGAATGACATGGACATCTTGAATGACATGGGGGTGAGTAAATTATCAGCAAAAGTGAATACCAAATCCCAAAATATATTCAATATTGTTTAATATCTGAACAATATTGAAACCTTTTTGTTGTCAGGGTTTAAGCGCCATTAGGCTGGTTCACCTATTTTTTTAAATTTTTTTTATGGTAAGTAACATCAGCTTAGGAGCCATTCATTTAAAGACAATTGAATGAGTCAATTCCACATCTGACACAAATAGAGAAAGCTCACTGAAATATGGTTCTTGACGTATAGCCCACTCCTGATTGTGGTTTCCCGATTGCAAAGCTTTGGTCTGTCTGACTATTTTCATCTTTCTGGTCATTGTATCTTATGTGGCGTTTTGACTGTCTTGTCCTGCGGTTATGAAACGTAATAAAATATGTGTATGTAGATTATGGCGTGTGTTGTGGGTTTGCTGTTGCGTGTCAGTGTTTGTGTTTCAATGTTCGTGTCAGAAGCTCTTCCTGTTGAAGTGCCCATATTTGTCATTCTGTTGCTTAAAACTGATGACTCGCATAGGCTTATCCACTTCTTCCCTTGATGTGTTTCTGGCTTTGTGTGGTTTGTCTCTTAAGCATATGATGTCACATTGCCCAGCAGCTTGACTTTGCGTGCAAGACCTTTGCATGTGCGTGTGTGTAGGAAAACTCTGATTGGACCACTTCAGGGACCGCTCACGATGGAGTTGCATGTTATTGATGACCCTATTTTACCAGCACTGCAATATGCAATAAACCATGACATGAATAACGCCAAGTTTGGTTCAAATGTTCCCCGTATATGTTGGCCAATGAAATAAACCTCAACTTCTATATCATATGATTTCCACTTTAGCATTCGGGTGGCGTACGTTTAGTGATCTATGATCTTTAAATACATTTAAACACACAACTGCATATTTTCAAAATCGTCTTGTCGGTTGGTTGTCAAAACAACTAGTCATTTTAGAAAGCTTTGTATAATTATAAAGTTCAATGTCCACCAGACACACTTCTTCCAGATATGTTTTTGAAAAAAAAAAAAACAACTTTTGCTCACCAAGGCTGTATAATTTGATCAAATACAGTAAAATGCCGTAAAGACTGTAATATTGTGAAATATTATTCCAATTTAAAAGAACAGTTTTCTATTTTAATAGATTTTAAAATGTAATTTATTCCTGTGATGGCAAAGCTGAATTTTCAGCATCATTACTGTAGTTTTCAGTGTCCCATGATCCTTCAGAAATCATTCTTATGGGCTGATTTGATGCTCCAGAAACTATTTCTTTTCAATGTTAAAATCTGTTTTGCTTTTGTGGTATCCGTGATCTATTTTTTTCAGGATTCTCTGATGAATTGAACAGTATTTATTTGAAATAGAAATCTTGTTTTACTCTCACTTTTGATTATGTGACGTGACGGTAACCTTGTGTTAATTTCTTCTTCTTCATCGTCATTATCATCAAAAAAATACAAAAAATACAAAAATAAATACAAAAAAATAAAAAATAACGCACTTAACCCAAACCTTTGAAACTGCAGTGTATTTGCCCTTCTATGATGATGAATAACTAACTGATTTGAACCTATTACCAAAACCATAATAGTCCTTGAAAACAAATGGAGGTGTATACACTACCGGTCAAAAGTTTATGGTCGGTAAGATTTTTTATGTTTTTAAAAGAAGTCTCTTCTGCTCACCAAGGCTGCAATTTTTTTTATAAAAAATACACAAAAAATCCAGTTATATTGTGAAATATTATGTCAATTTAAAATGACTTTTTTATGTTAATCTATATTAAAATGTAATTTATTCCTCTGAAAACAAGCTGAATTTTCAGCATCATTACTCTAGTCTTCAGTGTCACATGATCCTTCACAAATCACTCTAATATGATGATTTTATGCTCCAAAAACATGTATGATTATTATCCATAGTTTTTTACATTTTTATTTCAGGATTCTTTGATGAATAGAAAGTTCAAAAAAACAGCTTTTATCTGAAATGGAAAGCTTTTGTTACATTAAACACTACCCTTTAAAAAGTTTGGGGTCAGTAAGAATTTGTATTTTATTTTTAGGGGGAAATAAATAAGAAATCAATACTTCTATTCATCAAGGATGAGTTACATTGATGAACAGTTACAGTAAAGACATTTATAATGTTAGAAAAGATTCTAATTAAATAAATGCTGTTCTTTGAACTTTCTATTCATCAAAGAATCCTGAAATAAAAATGTAAAAAACTGTTTTCAACATGGATAATAATCATACATGTTTTTGGAGCATAAAATCATCATATTTAGAGTGATTTGTGAAGGATCATGTGACACTGAAGACTGGAGTAATGATGCTGAAAATTCAGCTTTTTTCAGAGGAATAAATTACATTTTAATATATATTAACATAAAAAAGTCATTTTAAATTGTCATAATATTTCACAATATTACTGTGTTGTTATGTGTATTTTTTTTATTAAAAAATTGCAGCCTTGGTGAGCAGAAGAGACTTCTTTTAAAAACATAAAAAATTGCAACGACCTAAACTTTTGACCGGTAGTGTAATTTATGCACATTGCTCACAGCGGGTGGTTTGAAGTCTGACAGTAATGGTCTTGAAATGTATTGTTAAAGGTATAGTGAATTTGTCATATAATCGGTGCTTTGATAACTGAGGTCAATTCGAAGAGTTTTACTATCTTTAGAAGTTACTGTGAAAATATAGGCACGATAAACCTTTCTCTGATAAGTTGTATTCTAAATTTCAGCCTTTTTTTGAATTGTCGCCTTAACAATTTTTCTTTAAAGCGACAAATGTACACAATTTTACTGGTCGACCTCACTAGTCACTACTGAACTGACCATGTTGACCTTACTTTCAAGAAACAAATGACAACCTATTTAATCCTTAGAGCTACACAGGTCTTTGATTACAATGCGAACAGAAGATGGGTTTTCACGGCATCCCTGTAAATGGCGAGGGCCATCAATAAACTCTCTTCTGAGATGCTTTGTAAACACTGCTGGTGTTTTTGTGAATTGTGATGTTGCCTGATATCAAAGCTGAACCCTGTTGCTTTTTGCTGTCTGTAATCACCATTCAGACGTGCAGCTGTCTTTGCACTGTTGAGGGAATTCACTAGTATTTGGGAAACGGGTACATTTTATCCGGGGATAGAGGAGGACTCTGCTCAGGAAAGATTTCGATCTTCGCGTTTCTGAAGCTCACAATCCAAATCCATGTCAGAGATGGTCACCGAGTCTTCCTTTTCCGAACACACACACGGAAGGTTATTAGAAGTATCAAAGGTTTCAGATGACATGGGCGTGAGGAAGATGACATCACCAGATTTGCAGGAATTCACTGTATGTGTGTGTCATGTGAGGCTGGGAGGTTCAACAGAACACTGTTTAGTATTTTTACTTGGTTCACAAGGTTCACTGACATACAAGATAATAGATAAATGTCTATGCAACCTGTCAGGTAAGATATATATTTTTTCAGTTATCTTTTATGATGGTAAAATCATTTAGCATGAAGGAAAATACAAATTTGACTATGTACGCTTAGACCCAAGTCGTATTGCTTTCATAAAATGCTGACAGTAACAATAAACAGAAAGCAATAGTAATATAAATAAATAAAGTTCATATATATATATATATATATATATATATATATATATATATATATATATATATATATATATGTATATATATATATATACGGAGGCGTATTGCATTCACTTGAAGAAAAAAAAAATCTACTCTGTTTTTCTGAATTAACGAGTTAATTTTTCATGAGAATTTTTTTGCTCTGTTTTTCTGAATTAACGAGTTAATTTTTCATGAGAAATTTTTTTGCTGTTTTTCTGAATTAATGAGTTAATTTTTCATGAGAAAAAAAGTTTTTGCTCTGTTTTTCTGAATTAAACGAGTTACTTTTTCATGAGAAATTTTTTGCTCTGTTTTTCTGAATTAATGAGTTAATTTTTCATGAGAAAAAAAGTTTTTGCTCTGTTTTTCTGAATGAAACAATTTTCTTATGAAAAATTAAGTCGTTAATTCAGAAAAACAGAGCAAAAACTTTTTTCTTATGAAAAATTAAGTCGTTAATTCAGAAAAACAGAGTAAAAATTTTCTCATGAAAAATGCAGAGTCGTTAATTCAGAAAAACAGAGCAAAAACTTTTTCTCATGAAAAATAAAGTCGTTAATTCAGAAAAACAGAGCAAAAACTTTTTTTCTCATGAAAAATTAAGTCGTTAATTCAGAAAAACAGAGCAAAAATTTATATAATTAATAATAATTAATAATTAATATATATATATAGTCCCTTTTGGGGCCATTCATACAGAAACAATCTGAATTGTTTAAAGCACTATAAATGTATGTGCCTGACAACAAAGACACAAATAAGCATTAACAACAGAATGGCATATGCAAATGGGAAGATACTTAACATGGGATGCCCAAAATGTCGGATGACTGCTCACAAGGCTATCAGCTCCAACGTGTCTTACGTTTTTAAATGCAATCGAACACTTCTCATAAATTATGCGATAAACAGTATTCCAAAAGAGTAGAATGTCTGAACACTTACTACCTCCACTAAGAGTTCTGAAGTGCGACTTTCAATGGACTTTACTTTCCCATGAGGCCGCGGGAGAAGATTTAAGATTTGCCTTCAAACGTGTTACTGAAACTATAATAAAAATGTTTCCTAGTCGGAAATTAGACATGAACGCCATCTCAAGTTGTATTAACTACTGGAGAATTTCTGAGAGAATTTTGATTTCTGAGTTTAAGTTGGACATGCCATCAACTTTAAACATGACAGAGGGGAGAACCGATTGCTACATCACTTTGTCTTGTCAATAAAGTAGTGCATAACCATTTGAAGAAAATCATGTTTTATTCACAGCGCAAAAAAGCATGCATTTGACCGACAATCCCAGAATCGTCAGCAAGCTGACCATTTCGATTTGCGGTAAATGTCAACGAATGGGATGCTGCATTATTCAGAATGAAATATCTTCAGTACATTTTGGCTTAAATCTTTCCCCAAGAAATAAGAAAGAATTAACCTGGTGTTCTCCCATAATACGTATTTACTTTTCTAAGTCTTTTTATTTCTAATTTCCAAATTTAATATACTACTTTCATATCTTATAGAAGCGTATGTTCTTATATAGAGCTATACTTTTTTTAACAGATGTAAATTCGAATGTAGTATCTACTCCGCATGCAATTTTTCGATGCACCGAAAGTCTAGAACTTTCTTGGCTTTAGTGCTCCATTTTCTAGCATACATTCCAGTCGTGTGCGGCATGTTAACATAGAAAAGCAATGAAAAAGCTTTGAAAAATGTAGAAACTTTTTTTATATCAACGGCCTGTTTATGAGTTCCCAGGCAACATAGCAGCCTAGCGTATTGATATGTATGTACTGTAGTGTACAACTTCAAATGTAGCTCATCCAATCAGAAATTAGGGTTGTAAAAAAAAAAGTTTTGTATTCAATATCAATTATGTTCTGATTGTCTGTGGAATCAAAATGCTTTTGCTGTTTAAAGGAGCATTCCGTTCTTTACCTAGCGTTAGCATTGCTGTTCTTTGTGTACTTTTAAAGGGGTCATGAACTGGCTTTTTAAATTTTATTATATTGTTGTCATAGAGGTCAACTTATGATGTTCACTTGGTTTTTGCATTCAAAAGCATCAAAATGAATAAGTAATAGGCTATTTTGTACCCAAGTTTTGAGCCTAGCTGAAAAACGCTCGGTTTTTATGGGTGTTCAGTGGAAGCAAATGCAGCGACTGTCTTCTTCCACAACCAGGCACTGCACAATATTTTGTTTTGCTCGGGAACTCGATCCGGTTTGCCATCACGAGGTAGGCAGGTCTATGATATTTAACTATGCTTGTAATATGCGTAATCGGTGGGCGGGGCTAAACTGGCCGTGTTGAAGCAGGCGTCTATCTTCTTCTGCGGAGGTGGTGTTTTATCCTCTTTGATGTCATAGTTCCCCACTTTGAAAAACGAGTCGTTTGTTGAGGCTGGTGTCAATAAAAGCTTTTATTGGACTAACAAGGATGTTTTCAGTTCTGAAACTTACAGGATATTCTTATAATATATGAATGACCTCTTAGATGGCAAAAGATGCAAATTTTTCAAGGAAATTTTGATTTCTCAGTTCATCACCCCTTTAATACAGATACCACAATACTGTTAGTTGCTGTTTTGAGTTTCGGTGTTCAGATAATCAATTCCCTTACCGTCCAACAAAAATAGAGGAAATTTGGGCATCACTAATCTTTCCACCTTAAGTATGATGTGCCGATGTTTACGCTTTTTTTTTTTTTTTTGGTCAGGTCAAGTCAACTTAATTTTGGTCTTTCTATCTTTAGACCTTTTCTGCTTTTTCAGCTGGACAGGTACTGGTTCTGATTTGCATGCTTTGCATCACCAAACAACACTATAGCCCCTTTTCCACCAAAGCATTTTGAGAGCCGGTTCGGAGCCGGTGCCTGCGCGTCGAACCAGTTCTTTGTGTTTCGACAGCCAAAGAACCGGTTCTCGGCCGGGAGAACTGGTTCCAAAGCGGCACCAACTCTTTGCTGGACTAGAACCGTTCTTTTACCACGTCATGCTTACATCGGGAACTGGGGCGGGTTTATACAGTATGTGTTCTAAACATGTTTTCTGACCATAATAAAGGATCGCAAAGCCAAGAGAAACATTTGCAGAAACACAATGGAGTCCGCCTTTGTAATTGTTATGCTTGAAGTTAACGCAAGCTTTTCTATTTTTGTAATTTTTTTATTGAAGACATTATAAGCAAAGAAGAAAACAGTCACAATATAGAACAAATAAATGGAAAGAAAAAAAGACACAAGACAGGGGTACATAACTTATCAGAAAAGATTAAAATACTTACAAATTTCAATTGTTTTTAAAGCTTTCTTGGTACACGAGTTAGAGATAATCCGAAAGTAATGTTGTGTTTGCAAGCATTTCTAGCTAAGACGTATGGCGACGTACACAGTGACGTAATGACGTCGTTCCTGGGCGCTCTAGTCAGTGGAAAAACAAACAGGTTCTGAAGCGGTTCGCAAGTTGAACCAACTCCGAACCAACTTTGAACCAGCACCAGTTCTGAACCAGTTTTTTTTTTTTTGGTGGAAAAGGGGTATATGCTACTGGTGTATCAGAGGCAGCCAATGAGCATGAAGATTCTCTTCACATTTAGTAAAACTCTGCGGGTCACATCATTTCCACATGGCAAAACACAGTTGTATTATGCATTTAATATTTTCTTATGTGAGTGTACACCATTCAAATAACTCTTCACACACACACACACACACACACAAAAAAAAAAAAAAAACAAAAAAAAAAAACAATAAATTTGTTAAAATGTAATAGAGTGCTGAAGTTATGACGTCGACTTTGTAGGCCAAAACAAGGAAGTGCACGTCTGGTTCCCTCGCTCTTAAGTCTATGGGGTTTTTTTATGGGTTTTTGCTAAATCGCCTGAAATAAGGTCTGTGAAAAAAAAAATTCACATTTTGATCTATGACATAAAACACCAGTTATAACCTGCTTGTGTTTTTTTTTACTTTATTGTGTCTGCTTGTGTTTTTAAAACTTTATATAGGCTTCAAAATGTATACATTTTGGATTAACTTGTAAAGATTATCTGGATAAACAAAACGTGTAAGAGTCACAACTCTTTGTTGAACACAGATCTTATATTTTCTGCGATTTTCCAAAAGTCTATGGGGAAAATGCATAGCTTTTCGATCAAGGGAACCCATGCGCGCTAACTTCCGAATTGTCCTACAAAGTGACGTCATCACTTCGGCACTCTATACTTTTAAATTGGCACCAAACTACTCAATGCACCTTTAATAGCGAATAGTTTAATTTTTGCTGACACAACAGTGCTGATTGTGTGGCATCACACAGCGTGTTGCCCTCAATGTGGGAGGCGGATTAATGCTGGAAACTTAATTAGGCCAAGTTACGTTTACCTTAAACGTTATTTCTCCTGTTAGTCTTGGTGCACGTTTCCAGCGCGCCTGTCTACTCGTATTGTAGGAAAGGATTATTGTCAGAGCACAACCCCTTTCACCTCTCTTCCCTCTCATTCTTCCCCTCCCACCCTCATGTCGCAGGGCCCCCTTGCTTTCCATAACAAAAGCCTGTCTAACTTGAGCGTGTGTGAGACGTTTGCGTGGCAAAGGGAAGCTGCTTTGTGTGTGTGTGTGTGTAAGCTGCCTCCACAATTACCCCATCTCTGTGTCCCTCAGAGCATTTTGACGTGTCAGGTGTCACCGACATCTGTGCAAATGAGCCTTTTTTTGTGCGCAACCTTTTTTTTTATCGAACACTTAGGGTCTGTTACAGATCTCAGAGTGTTTTCATCTTCCTGCAGAATATTTCTGTTTGGGATTCTGTTCAAAGCACGTATTGTTGGATTAAACAACAACCTTGAAGCAATTTTTTTTCATGTTTCCTTGAAATGCATCACACTTGCAGAGTGTCCACATTTAGAGAGCTAATTTAAGTTTGCACATGTTGGGATGTTTTTCGTTAGTTAACTGAGGTAATTGGAACGCTGACACGAAATCGGAATTCTTCGATTATGAGCTAAGAGTTTTTGTGGCGTTTGACTCGTACGCACACACATTGTTGTCCTTTTGCCCTTTTTCTTACCCCTCCCTCTTCCCCTTCTTTTCATTTCAAAGACCCCCAGCTGGAAAGCTGAGGTTTTTGGCCACAGTGTTTGTATGCTTTCTGCAAGCAACACATAGTTGCACTCACCAGAGAATTGGCTAATCAAACTTGGGCCTGTGTTTCTTAGTCAAGCTCTGGAGATTTGGGTTTTGAAGCGCATACAGGCCTTCAGAACGCTCTCTCTTCAAAGAAACACGCACACATGCGTTCACCAGAACCATCTACAATAGTGATTCTAATGTAGATTTACAGGTCCGAAATACAAGGACATGTATAAACACATTAAACTGTGGTATTGGACTTTACGCAGACAAGTGAAAAGCTGTCGTTTTTATGACAATACTTAACAAAAATGTAATCTTTCCTGTTTCAGTAATGGATTTTATTTTTTTTTCTATGATAATGTTATATCAAAGTTTATTTAAGCCATGTCAGGTTACTTGGCAGCCAGAATCGGGTAACTTGTACATGCAATGGGGAAAGATCAAAATCGGTTTGTGGAAATAACATTTCAATAACATACATCAAATCAAGATTAAAATCTGACATCGATGGTATGATATACTTTGCTGGTTAAACTCACATCACACTAAAAAACATTTGTGCCTTTCCAGCTAATGTGCAAGTGCGTTCTAGGGTAAAAGAACGAAAAGAATGATCAGTTTTTTTAATTGTAAGGTAGCACTTTCATTCCTACAGCCACTGCATTGAGGGTTACGTTTCTTCTCCTCTCATTCATATATTCACGTGTGGGCCGTATACCACTTAAAGGAGTAGTTCACTTTAAAAAAAAACTTTTGCTGATAATTTACTCACCCCCATGTCATCCAAGATGTATGGTAGCTTGTTTCCGCCACTGAATAAAAAATAAAATAAATAATTGTGACTTTTTATCTCACAATTCTGACTTTTTTTCTCACAATTGCGAGTTATATCTTGCAATTCTGACTTTATTTCTCAGAATTGCGAGATAAAAAGTCAGGGATTGCTTGATAAAAAGTTTGAATTCCGAAGTTGTGTAAAGTCAGAATTGCGAGATATAAAGTCAGAATTGCATGATATAAAGTCGCAATTGCATGTAATAAAGCCAGAATCGCGAGAATATAAAGTCAGAAATGCAAGATATTAAAGTCAGAATTGCGAGATATAAAGTCAAGGATTGCCTGATATAAAGTCGGGATTCCGCGAGATATAAAGTCACGGGACAGAGAATATAAAGTCAGGATTGCATGATAAGTCGAGACGCAGCAGTGTAATAAAGCCAGAATCGCGAGATATAAAGTCAGAAATGCAAGATATAAAGTCAGGACGTCAGATATATAAAGTCAGCAATTCGCGTGATATAAAGTCAGGAATTAGCGAGATATAAAGATCAGAAATTGACGAGATATAAATGACGAAATGCGAGAGATATAGGGCTCTATCTATGCACCCGGCGCAAATGATTTTATACACTGACGCATTTATCATTCCTATTTGCACTCGCGCAAAGCGGGCTTTTTTCCTCCACAGACGCACGTCGGTAAACTAACAAATGAACTTGCGCTTCCTGGCGGGTTGGCGCAAAAAAGGAGGCATGTGTCGACGCAAACAATCCCTGGTGCTAGTTTCCAGTTCAGAAACGATCGCGCCAATGACCAGAAAAAACCTGGTCTAAAGTCAGTGGCGCGCTTGCGTGTATATTCAGATGCTATTTTAAGCGTGCATGCTTGGCCATAATACAGAGTGTGAACAACGCGCATACACTGTAGATGATTCTCTCATCAACACAGATGCATTTTACTTTTTGCTAATGATACATTATTATACGGAAAATATATAAACATGAGGGAAATCATTGTTGTGTCCATGATGATGGGAAAAACAGGCATAAAGCTTACACATTTACCCAAATTATTATATGCATGTTTAACCCGAAGCTAATTTGGGTGGGTTTGTCCCATCCCCAGTGTCCCTTCTCTTTCTTTTACGGCCCTGACGAGAACATCGTTCTACTCGGCTGTGAACCGATGCTGAAGCGCGCCTGGTAATGCGCCGTTAAAATAGAATTGCGCCACGGAACAAGCGCATCTCGTTCATCATGCTCTTAAGGGAATGTGATATGACGCTCTTATTGGTTTATTTCCGTTACGCCCAAACCACACCTATGAATAATGAAGCTACTCCAGACCAACCCCTTTTAGATTTGCGCCAGGCGCAAGAGGCATTTATCCCGCCGGGAAAATAGCAACAGCGCCGGGATCCGCCCACAAAGTTAATTGCGCTTTGCGCTTTGACACTTGCGTTTCAGATCGTTAAAATAGGGCCCATAAAGTCAGAATTGCGAGATATAAAGTCAGAATTGCGAGATATAAAGTAGGAATTGTGTGATATAAAGTCAGAATTGCGAGATATAAAGTCAGAATTACGTAGATATAAAGTCAGAATTGCGTGATATAAAGTCAGAATTGCGACTTATCAGGCCAATTCCAAGGGGAAAAAAAGACTAACTTTTTTCCCCTCAGGAATAATTTAAATCTCACAATTCTGACTTTATATCATCGCATTTCTGACTTTATAACATGCAATTGCGACTTTATATCTAGCAATTCTGACTTTATATCTCGCAATTCTGACTTTATATCACGCAATTCAGACTTTATATCTCGCAATTCTGACTTTATAACTCACAATTCTGACTTTATATCATGCAGTTTCTGACTTTATAACATGCAATTGCGACTTTATATCTTAGCAATTCTGACTTTATATCTCGCAATTCTGACTATATCACACAATTCTGACTTTATATCACGCAATTCAGACTTTATATCTCGCAATTCTGACTTTATAACTCACAATTCTGACTTTATATCACACAATTCTGACTTTCCATCTCGCAATTGTGAGAAAAAAAGTCAGGAATTGTGAGATAAAAAGTCGCAATTACCTTTTATATTTTTCATACTATGGCGGAAACAAGCTTCCATAAAGATGTCCATGTCATTCTTTCTTTAGTCGAAAAGAAACTAAGGTTTTTGATGAAAATATTCCAGGATTTTTCTCCATATAATGGACTTCAGTGGGAACCAAACGGTCCAAGGTTCAAAAGACAGTATCAGTGCAAACTGTTCAAAGGGTTTTAAACGATTCCAGACGATGAATAAGAGTCTTATCGAGCGAAACGATCGCTTGTTTAAAAAAGAGATTAAGTTTAAGTTTTATAAGCTCAATTGGTCGCCTTGTTCTATGTTCTGTTCTGTTCTGAATCTTTTTCGTGTAATTTGGTTCATTCAATGAAACAGACTGAACGAATCTGAAAAGAGTTTGAACAGGGGAGTCACAAACGTGCATCACAGAACAGAGCAAGGCGACCATTTGAGCTTATAAGAACTTGATAAGACCCTTATTGCGTCTGGAATGCAGATGCAGTGCAGTTTGTACTGAAAGTGTCTTTTGGACCTTGAACCATTTGGTTACCTGTGAAGTCCATGATATGGAGAAAAATCCTGGAATGTTTTCATCAAAAACCTTCATTTCTTTGAACCAGAAGAAGAGACATGGACATCTTTGATGACATGGGGAGAGTGAATTATCAGCAAAAGTTTTTTTTTTAAAGTCCTTTAAGTTAGAGGTGGATGTCTGTTAGTGAAATGGATGTGCATAAGTAATTAATTAATAGAGATTTTGCACGTTATTAAATTTGAACGCATTAAGTTGACCTTTAATCAAATACTTTGCTTTTAATTATGTGTCCGAGTGCGTGGCTATAGAATTACTCACAATTCCCATTACTCTCTAATATTTTCTGTCTTATGTGTTTCTTTTCCTTCTGTGATTTCAGAGAAGCCATGCGAAATTACCTGAAGGAACGAGGAGACCAAACTGTGCTCATCCTCCACGCAAAAGTTGCACAGAAATCATACGGCAATGAAAAAAGGTAAATGACCACTGTGAATCTTGATAAATGCACAGGATGAAATGTTGAAAATCACATTTAAAACTTTTTGACCATTTAGCTGGTGTAAATACAGAACATTCAAGGACCGTACACACCGGGACGAATATTGGCGCACGTTATACGCCAGCGTTTTTCAACGTTTCAGCGTTTTTTGTGTTCACACCCAAGCAATTTTCGCTGACAATGAGCCGTGTGAACATGCAAATTCATTCTCTGACATTAGATGGCGCCAATTTGCTCTGCAATACCATTCCATAACAGTTGTCTTTTATCAAGATGTTTGTAGTCGCTGTCGCGCTTGTCATATTTCTTTATGTTCTAACACCAACGAAACCAGCAGCTCTACATTCATCTTGCCTTGCATCTTCCTCGTCTTATTTCGTCCTGGCAGTGTAGACGCGCGACGCTACTTGCCGTAGATCTTTTTCGCCATTATGTATGTGTGCTCAGCAAGACCGTTTTGTGTTTGAGCGCCCCCTAGTTGTGTTTTACTGTAACTTCAGAAGCTCCATGAGCAAAAGCACCAATCTCACTGGTCGGATAGTTTTTGATGCGGCGCGAACAAACTAAAAATACAAACCAGAGGCATTTTTTTAAATGACACTTTTACGTGTAGCGTTTTCCACGAATATCGTGCGTGAAATTCGTCCAGGTGTGAACAGGCCTTTACAACTTTTTTTAATAATTATTAAACTTTAGTATTTGCAATGTCTCACTTTTTTTATCTCAGAATTTTACGCCATGAGCTTTGCAATTTTAAGACGCATTAAAAATAGTTCCACTTTTATCCCCTGTTCCATTCCTAAGCTCTCCATCTGTGTTTTTGAGCACAAAAGCGTATCCCATGTGAAACCCCTTATGCCTAAAGTAGGAAAATTAGGGTTTTTAGGGAAGAATGGAGTAAGATGAAGAGGTGAAAGGACAAGTGAAGGAAAGAACATTTAAGAAGAAAAAAAGGAGTGAGAGAGAAGCTGATAAGAAAAGAAACCAAATAATGACAGGAAAGAGAAAAGAAGTGATTTAGGAGGTGAGGTGATATGAGACAGGGAAGTGAAGGAGAGAAGGTCAGCTGAAAGAGAGACAAGATGATAACTGTAGAGAAAGACAGTGTCTGGGGAACTGATGTCGCGGTTACAGCTCGCTCGGCCTCATTTGGCAAAGAGACAGCACTGTTATTCGTGAACAGCACAGCCAAAACCTGGACACTTGTCAAGAGCGACAGGATGCCAGATGAGAACAAAAGTATGCGCTTCATGAAATCATATACATGTGTTCTGTAATCAGAGATGGTTTATGACTAGGAAATGTATCACTTAGCTTCAATTGAAAATTAATGTGAAGCACTTGACTTGTTGCACCAGTTCTGCTTCTTTTAAAATTCCTAACATTTACTATTACTGTTGTACATTTTTATTTACACTTAGGACAACATAAGTTTTTAACTCTTAGGACACCATAGCAACCACATAGCAACTCCCTGCAAACCAATGCCATAACAACCACCCAAAACACCCTAAACGGTTTAGTATAGTGTCTAGTATATGAGGGCATATAATAAGTAAAAAGAAACAGTTAATATCACTAGTTAATATCACTAACAAGGCTCAAGTTGCCAAGTGAGATGAACTGTACTTTTTTTTTTTTTTTACAGTTTTTACTGATCAATATTTCTTTTTTCTTAAAGGGGGGGGGTTGACTGCTTTTTTTCTTTGCATGATTGTATTTATGGGGTGCAATATACCATGTATTCGTTGTTTTTCATTTTTTAAAAGTCTTATTTTTCATAAACTTCACCTTTATTGTCAGCCGCGCTCTCAAGCGGTTCACTTCCCTGATTCTATGAAAACACTCCCTCAGAAAGACATGGTGGGCTCAGATTGGTTAGTTTGGCTCAGTGTGTTGTGATTGGATAAACTGTCGCTCACGTTGTCCAGAAGATTAACGCCCATTACCTTTACGGGCACGTCATGAGCTCCGGTCCAGATGTAAATACGTGTCAAACTGCAGTGTCAGTTTGAGGCAGAATCAGACCAAGAAAGCCGTGATGAAGAGTCAAACAGAACCTCACCACACACGGCTCTTACTAAATGTTTCTGAATGATAACTTGCTGAAATTTTTTAACTTTATACACGTTTGTTTTACACAATAGCATCTGACTGGCAACAATAGCAACTGACTGGCTACAAATGTACAAACAGCGTTTGCATGTTTACGTTCTTGATCAAACCGAAATAACGTCATAAAGCATATATCCATGAAAAATACGTTTAAAACATTACTTAATGAAAATTTAGCTCCATAATGTTTGTACGCATTTGTAGGGCTGTCGCGAGTAACCGCAATAGTGTAGTACCGCGCTTCTGACAGGTCAACCACAGAGGATTTCACGTAACCACAGCAACCGCGATATTCACGTTTTTTATAAGGCTATACCCTTCTTGTTTTGAACTTAATGCATGTGTATTAAATGTTAAACAAGTTCATAATGATAACAAGACTGTTTATCATGGTGATTTGTAGCCTACAGGCATCACACAGACAGTGAATGAGAGAGATGGCAGGCGTGCAATTACCTGCGTTTGTCTTTGAAGTCGTGAAAAGCTTGTCGTGTCGAAGGGAAGCGAAATATTTGTCGCATCATCATTTTAACGTTCTCTTCACGGGAATTTTCCCATAAATGCGCGTCAGCAGCAGCGCTGGTCAGCATCCCACAGCACAAGGAAGCCGCGCGAAATAAAATCAGTGAGTAACGCATTGAATCAATGCTATATTGGTCTCTAATAAGTGAAGCATCAGCTTCAGCGTTGCCCATGCGACGCATTGCTGCTCAGCTGATCCTTGAAAAGTTGAACCTCAAAGTTAAAAATAATTAACATCTTGTTTCATTACATCTCTTTTAATGAATCAGCTTTTTTAAATGTGTTCGTTGAATGAACGGTTCAAAGACTCGCTCAAAGCTCAAAGTCCGTTGTCATAACAATATGCGCGCTGAGTGAAGGTCTTTCAATGCGCTTGTAGACGCTGTTTAGTTTCGGTTACAGTGGTTACTGAAAATGTCCTCGTTTTTGTCCACATCGTAAACTTTATTTATATAGCAACAAATACATATAAATAAATAAATAAATAAATAAATGGCGGTAATACCGCATATCGCATTATTGAGCCACTTAACATTACCACAAGGGAAATTCCATAACCGCGACAGCCTGACGCATTTGTTCGTAGACACAAAATAGCATAGTCTACTGAGTAGTGGCTATAAAGCCAGTGCTGGCATTTGAAAAAATAAAACACAAGGCTACGTCTTGAATTATACATGCAAGTACATTTAAAATGATGAAGTCTTAGCCTACTTACAGATTGTGGCCCAACAACTGCTGCCTCTTGTTTTAAAGTCAGAACTGCTTCATGTTTTAGTAACAGTTTCTTGTTGAATCTGGTGTTGAACTCGCTGAGATTACGATCGTCATTTTCAGGAACATAATCAAACATAAATTGTATCCATTGTTGAGGAAGAATAGCGTCCATGGGAAGCCCGAACACAGAAGACCTGACAGCTGCGTGAACACACTCGACGAGATCGACGTGCCTCAAAAATATGCGCATGCCATTTTCTGCATATTCTGGAGGGAGTGGTTGATGCAATGTATGGGTTAGTAGACGTACCATAACCCAGCTGTGAGTCCCAATTGAGTCGCTTTTGTAGGCAATTATACTTCCTGATTTTTAAAAGACGATATCTCTGCTTACACTGAACTTTCAGCGCTGCAACTTTGCAGATACTGTTCATGCACCAACAGCAACATTACACACTATTTAAAATGAAAAAAGTGAAATCGCAGTCAACCACCCCTTTAATATCACTAGTTAATATCACTAACAAGGCTCAAGTTGCCAAGTGAGATGAACTGTAAATTTTGTTTTACAGTTTTTACTGATCAACATTTCTTTTTTTTTTATATTTTGAGTTTCTGTTGATTAAATCTCCTTCATTGTATTAACTCAATTTCTCCATTTCAATGAACTTAAAATTTTAAGGCAACCAGGTTACTTTATTTTTTAAGTTAAACAATATTTTTTTTTGTTGATCCTTGATCCTGAAACAACATTCCTGTCCAAAAACAGTCCTAGTCTCATCTCACCCCTAAACATAACCCTACCCATAATTTATTTATCTCTAAAATCTGAGGGAAATGATATGTGAATAACACTGATGTAGAAGCACCTACCCCTGGTTGTAAGCCTAAACTTGTAAACAAACTTTAAACTTGTCCCTCAAACTGATTGGTTGATTGGAATGTTGTTCCAGGATCAACAAAGATGTTGATCCAGGAACATGTTGTACTTTGGTTAGCATTTTGTACGTGCTTAGTTAGCATTTTGGTGGTGAGATCAGATTTGTGCAACTGTTTCCATCAGAAAATGTCAAACTACAAAGTTGTCCTTGTAGCTGTATGTCGTAAAGTCGTGGTTTTACATGGTGGTGAACATGAAAATTATATACAGTAGATTAAACCAACACGTTGTTGCTGCCTTGTCGATGACAAATTCATACTGATCAAACTCGTAACGTTCTATTGGTGACTATGACATGCGACTTTCACTATTAAGATGTGAAAGTAGACTTCAGACATGCCTTTTCCTTTTTCGTTTCATAGACACCAATACAGAAAAAAGATTTAACAACTCTTGGGGTTGGGTCTGTCCCCTAACTCATATCTACAGCATCTCTCAGTCTGACTGGATGTGGAACCGCTGTTATTCCCCTTTTATTGCACCAGTTTTCAGATATCAGCTGCAGTTTTGTGTCATGAGCATTCCCCCGCCTCTACGTCTGAGACGTTTACAAGCGTTTCTCCAAGATGTGCGGTGAGCTGATAACGTCACCCACAGAGATCACGGCTTTAATGTCAAGTGCAGATTCCGTGCTTCGGTATTCAAGGTCACGCCTGATTGATATCTGTTTGCTCTAACTTCCCTTTGATGATGTAGGCCACAATATGCAAGAGATGAGCAAAGATGATATAGACCCCAGACTCTGGTGAGGCGCAGGACGTGGTGTAATACAGTGTGCTCATGAGTTCTGAAGTGTACCTTCTGTGCAGCTTTGCGTAGGTTCAGGTTTTCAGCGTTTTAGATTGTCCGTCTGATGGTGGTTTCTTGAGTTTGTCCTGCACGTGAAAGCTGTACCAAAACTACACATGTTCTGCTGCCACCTAGTGCTGATCTAAAGTACTTCTGATAGGTCATGTACACTTGATGTGTACATGACCTATGTGGAGCTATTCATTCATTCATGGACCAGTTGTGTTTATAATTGTATATTTTATGATTAATGTACCCCTTGCAGAATCTCTTGAGTTTTTATTTATATGTTTAATATAATTCATGTTTAATCATTTAATCCATCCATCCATTCATCCATCATATCACATAATATATGAGGTATTCCATACATCCATACATCTCTCATGCAGTGTTTGTTTCTATCTATCCATCCACATTATATTAAGTATTCCATCCATCGTCCGTCCGTCCGTCCATCTGCATTATATATATCAAGTATTCCATCATCAATCCATTCATCCGCATTATATGAAGTATTCCATCCGTACATCACATAACATATGAAGTATCCAGCTATACATCTCATGCAGTCTTTGTTTCCATCCCCCATCCATCCATATGCATAATATGAAGTCTTCCATCCATCCATCCATCCATCCATCCATCCATCCATCCATATCATCCGTTCATTCATTATGAAGTATTCCATCCATCCATCCATCCAACCATCTGCATTATATTAAGTATTCCATCCATCCATCACATAATATGAAGTATTCCATCCATCCATCCATTCATCCGCATTATATGAAGTAGTATTCCATCCATCCATTCACATTATATGAAGTATTCCATCCATCCATCCATCCATCCATCCATCCATCCATCCATCCATCCATCCATCCATCCATCCATCCATCCATCGCATTATATGAAGTATTCCATCCATCCATCACATAATATGAAGTAATCCATCCATCCATCCATTCATCCGCATTATATGAAGTAGTATTCCATCCATCCATCCATCCATCCATCCATTCATCCACATTATATGAAGTATTCCATCCATCCATCCATCCATCCATCCATCCATCGCACATTATATGAAGTATTCCATCCATCCATCCATCCATTCATCCATCCATCACATAATATGAAGTATTCCATCCATCCTTCCACATTATTTGAAGTATATTCCATCCATCCATTCATCCGCATTATATGAAGTATTCCATCCATCCATCCATCCATTCATCCGCATTATATGAAGTATTCCATCCATCCATCCATCCATCCATCCATCCATCCATCCATCCATCCATCCACATTATATGAAGTATTCCATCCATCCATCCATCCATTCATCCATCCATCACATAATATGAAGTATTCCATCCATCCTTCCACATTATTTGAAGTATTCCATCTATCCATTTATTCATCCGCATTATATGAAGTATTCCATCCATCCATCCATCCATCCATCCATCACATAATATGAAGTATTCCATCCATCCTTCCACATTATTTGAAGTATTCCATCTATCCATTTATTCATCCGCATTATATGAAGTATTCCATCCATCTGCATAATATGAAGTCTTCCATCCATCCATCCGCATTATATGAAGTATTCTATCCATCCATCCATCCATACATCCGCATATATGAAGTATTCCATACATCCATCCATCCATCACATAATATGAAGTATTCCATCCATCCATCCATCCGCATTATATGAAAGATTCCATCCATTCTTCCACATTATATGAAGTAGTATTCCATCCATCCATCCACATTATTTGAAGTATTCCATCTATCCATCCATCCGCATTATACAAAGTATTCCATCCATCCATCCATCCATCCATCCATCCATTCATCTGCATTATATGAAGTAATATTCCCTCCATCCATCCAAACATCCATCCATCCATCCATCCATCCATCCATCCATCCATCATCCTATATGAAGTAATCAGATACATCCATCTATCCATCCGCATAATATATGAAGTATTCCATCATCAATTCATCCATCCATCCATCCATCCATCCATCCACATAATATATGAAGTATTCCATCATCCATCCATCCATCCATCACATAATATATTAAGTATTCCATCATCTATCAATCCATCCATCCGCAAAATATATGAAGTATCCATCCATCCATCCATCCATCCATCCATCCATCCATCACATAATATGAAGTATTCCAGACATCTATCCATCGTATCATCGCATGATGCATGAAGTATTCCAGACATCCATCATATCACACAATATATGAAGTATTTCACCCATCATTACATATGAAGTATTCCATACATCTCATGCAGTGTTTGTTTCCATTCATCGCACAATATATAAAGTGTTCCATCTCTTTCATTGTTTGCGTCCATACGTGTGTATGTATGATACTCTGTCTAAATATATATCTAAATATAGTCAATTGGCTACTTTAAATTTGTGTACTTTAAATTCAGCAATAGATGCACGACTCGCATTTTGTTCTGAAAAGGCAAAAAATAAATGAGCATGGCCCATATGCCGTGCTTTGATATTTTTAATGAACAGTGTATGCTACCTTACAGTAACACTCTTGTTTGTCTAGGTTTTTCTGTCCTCCCCCATGTGTGTATCTGATGGGCTGTGGATGGAAGAAGAAGAGAGAGCAGATGGAACGGGACGGCTGCTCGGAGCAGGAGTCTCAGCCCTGCGCCTTCATCGGCATCGGCAACAGCGATCAGGAGATGCAGCAGCTAAACTTAGAGGGCAAGGTAACACACTCATGCACAGATGCAATCCGCAAGAGCTTCTACAGAGCCAAAACAACATGATTAGCATACCATTATTTTTCTCATGAATACGCAAATCTGGCCTCTTCCCTGCAGAACTATTGCACAGCCAAAACATTATACATCTCCGACTTCTACAAAAGGAAGCACTTCATGCTGTCAGTAAAGATGTTCTACGGCAACAGCGCAGACATCGGCGTCTTCCTCAGCAAGAGAATAAAGGTCATCTCCAAACCTTCGAAAAAAAAACAGTCCCTCAAAAATGCAGACCGTGAGTGTATTCACCATCCATATCGCTCAATAGAAACACCAACAATCACTCTTGTGTAATAACTTTAAATAGAAATGAGATATTGATTCAAACAGCATGTTCTGAAGTCTCTGTGGTGTGTTCTGACAGAGTTGTGTCTCTCCCGTGTGCAGTCTGTATAGCATCAGGAACGAAAGTGGCGTTATTTAACCGGCTTCGCTCTCAAACGGTCAGCACACGTTACCTGCACGTAGAAGGAGGAAACTTTCACGCCAGCTCACAGCAGTGGGGAGCCTTCTTCATCCACCTCTGTAAGACCAACACACATTCACACACACTTCTGTGGAGGAATATTGATTGTCAAATCGTTAAAGGAATACATAACCCAATGAAAATTTGCTGTATGTGACTTTCTTTCATTAGTAGAACATTAAAGATGATTTTTTTTCGCCAAGTCCTTGGTGATTCAGTTTGAGAGTCAAAATGCTCCTTACAATATTTTGAGGTCTAATAAAGCAAAATGATCGGTCTGTGCAAGAACTGTTTAAAGGGATAGTTCACTTTGAAATTCATTTTTGATATGTTTTAGCTTACCTCAAGGGCATCCAAGATGTAGGTGTCTTTGTTTCCGCAGTATTTTCAATTTTGACATTTTCAGTCAAACCGTTGTAGTCTGCCAGTCATATAATGGAAGCTAAAGGGGTCCACCAAAAAGCATGCACAGAGAAGTCAAAATTAAACATGATTTAATGACTCGTAAATGTAAGTACACATTGATGGCCTAAGACACGAAACGAGCAGTTTGTGTGAGAAAACGAACAGTATTTATATAGTTTTTACCTCTTGTAATCATAGCCATGACAAAATGATCTGACGGCACGGGCGCTTCGGTCTGCGCATGCGCCGCAAGTGATCGTTGCGCGCCTACGTTGGCCTACTGCGCCATACGTCACTCCTGGTTTATACAGAGATTTCGGAAGTTTTACCTTTCACTAAACATATTTAGATATACGGGAAACCACAATGGAAGACGATTTCAGTTTATCTAAATATGTTTAGTAAAAGGTAAAACTTCCAAAATCTCTGCGTAAATTTGAGTGACGTCACACGCAAGCGATCACTTCCGGCGTAACATTGAACTGATTCAGTTTGGTTCAGTTGGACATTGCACAACTGATTCAGATCACTTGGACGTCATTGTGATTACACAAGGTAAAAACTATATAAATACTGTTCGTTTTCTCACAAAAACCGCTCGTTTCGTGTCTTAGGCCATCAATGTGTACTTACATTTACGAGTCATTAAATCATGTTTAATTTTGGACTTCTCTGTGCATGCTTTTTGGTGGACCCCCTTAGCCTCCAGTGTATGACTGACAGACATACAACGGTTTGACTGAAAAATGTCAAAATTGAAAATACTGTGGAAACGAAGACACCTACATCTTGGATGCCCTTGAGGTAAGATAAAACATATCAAACATTAATTTCAAAGTGAACTATCCCTTTAAGGGAAACTATCCTTGTCATAACTTGCATATACAAAACTGTTCAAAAGTTTGCCATTGGTAAGATTATTTTGGAAAAGAAGTCTCTCATGCTCACCAAGGCTGCATTTATTTGATCAAAAATATAGTAAAATAAATAATATTATGTATTATGATGTACAATTTAACATTACTGTTTTACATTTGAAATGTAATGTAATCCTGTGATTAGTAAAGCTGAATTTCCAGCATGAATCCAGTCTTTAATGTCACATGATCTTTCAGGAATCATTCTAATATGCTGATTTGCTGATCAAGAAATATTACTTATTACAGCAAAACAAAAGTTTTACTGCTTAATATTTTTATGGAAACTTATTTTCAGGATTCTTTGATGAATAGAAAGTTCAAAAGAACTGCATTCAAGGGATAGTTCACTTTGAAATTAATTTTTGATATGTTTTAGCTTACCTCAAGGGCATCCAAGATGTAGACGTCTTTGTTTCCACAGTATTTTCAATTTTGATATTTTTATGTCAAACCGTTGTTGTCTGTCAGTCATATAACAGGGATTTTTTTCAAAGAGCATGCACAGAGAAGTCCAAATTAAACATGATTTAATGACTCATAAATGTAAGTACACATTGATAGCCTAAGACGCGAAACGAGCAATTTGTGTGAGAAAACGTCTTAGTTAAGGGAATAACATAGTTTAATACGAAAATACGGTGGAGTATCCCTTTAAGCCTTGTGGTGTAAATGCAGTCTAAAGCCCTATTCGCACGGGATTAGTATTACCTGGGGACCACGTGTGAATTTGAAATTACCCACCCACATCTGAATTTCAGTGTAGCGCATTCGCACGGGATAAGCGAAGCCTGTGATTTTACTCGAATAGCCTCTATGCACGAACCCTGATGACGTGTGTCTGAAAGAATCTCAGTCAGCGTCTTTACTTCCAGAAGCGCGTTCTGCAGGCCAAGTGTATAGAGGCAAAACTTTAATAAAATCCGTTCTCTCTGAAACGAAGACAACGATTATAGAAACTCTGATTCGCTAGTGGAATTTCGTACGATACGAGAGAATAACCCTCAAAGTTGTTGATAAAGCTTGAAATATATAATTTAAATAACTTCTCTTTTCCACTCTTGTGTGACGGCTAACTGCCTCACAGTTTTGTTAACATCATTCAGGTTAACCGCAGGACGTTTTTATAAACAGCAAGTGTAATTTGACACTATCTCCACCTAATGCAAAACCGGCTTCTGACCATAGACTGACGCAGCACCGGATGTAACTGGGCGTGCTGAGAAAAACCCGGGAGCGATCATGCATCAGAGGCTATTTACTGACTTATCTCCCGGATATGATGTCATTAGGCTATAGCTTTGAAATGTCTTGTCGTTATTATGTCTAGCTGCATATAATAAACAGAAGAATTGTCCTTACCGCATCCTGCTAAACATGTCATTCATCTCCATCTAATCGTTCTTTTTGTTTTTGCTCTTCTGATGGTTTTCAGCTTTCTCTTTCTGCAAATTGTATAGTTGCACTAGCGATATGACCCCGCACCCAAAATACTATCAAAACACTCCAACTCAGCCTCTATTCTCCACGAAAGATGGATAAAAAGGCGCAGATTAAACAAAAACCTTGAAAAAATTATATACAATCCGGCCAAATCACAGAGATGTCGATTCGCACGGGACTAATACCATCACAGGACCTCGGTGTTCGGCGAAATATAGTAGGTAATTTGCGGGGGAATTTTTACTTTACAAATTACAGACATGGCCGATTCGCACGGGATTAAGATCACAGACAAACTTCGCAATTATTACAAATTACTACAGGTCACCAGATAATACTAATCCTGTGTGAATAGGACTTGATAGACCCATTGCTGTCTATTAAGTCATCGATGTCAATTAAATAGACAAGAAAGATAAAACTCCTCAGTGTTTTTGATTCATTTCTTTTTTCTATATTACTGACCGTAACTATTTGTGTTTAATGGAAAAGCAAATATGGCTGTCACACTGAACTGTCTGTGTTTTGACAACCATAATGGAGGTCTGATCAGAGGATATGCTTAGTCTTCTTTTATTGTGTTTCAGTGGATGATGAAGAGTCGGAGGGCGAGAGAGTTCACTGTGCGAGACGGCTACATTCACTACGGCCAAACTGTCAAACTCGTGTGCTCTGTGACTGGCATGGCTCTTCCTAGACTGGTAAGAAGCCGTCTCTATTCATCTGACGATTTTCAGCATGTTATCATTTCTATTATCCTCTGTTTTGTTTCTATCTGACAGTATATATAATTAACAGTCAGTTTATTCATCTTTAGGGGTCACAACAATCAGTCACTGCAGAGAATACAATGTTGACGTCTTAATGTTTATATTTCTGGTGATACTCTTATCAACTCCCTTCTTTCTCCTCGCACACACAGATCATCCGTAAAGTGGACAAGCAGACCGCCTTGCTGGATGCAGATGACCCTGTCTCCCAGCTGCATAAGTGTGCCTTTTTCCTGAAAGATACGGAGAGGATGTACCTGTGCCTTTCTCAAGAGAGGATCATCCAATTTCAAGTGAGTAGCTCACTGGACACTTAAAAATGTTCTATTTCTTTCTGTTCTGTTTCTATAAAATTTCTTACCGTTGATTCAATCTACTGATAATGACTTCAGTGATGTTATTAAAGAGATGCAGTTTGATTTTGTTGGAAATATGTATCCTTGAAAAATCACATATGTACACAAGACCTGATGTTTCTTAAATTGAAAGTGTATTAAAAGCTTTAAATAAATATATATATATATATATATATATATATATATATATATGTATATATATTTATATATATATATTTATATATATATATATATATATATTTATAATGACCTCCAAACTATACATTTGTCTGTTCGTTTTGATTTCTCTCTGTGGTCTCTCTTTTTTCATTCCTGGGACCCAGGGTAGACCCCATAAATCTCTATTATATGACTGACAGACAAGAATGGTTTGACCTAAAAATATCAAAATTGAAAATACTGTGGAAAACAAAAAACACCTCCATGGAAACTTTCTACTCTTTGTGAGTGAACACAAACGTTTTGCGAGGGAATGCAAATGTATTGCAAGCGAAGGCAAAGTTTCTTGGGAGAACCAAAACATTTGTGAGCGAACGCAAAAGCAATGAGACTTAATTTTTCCTCCCTTATGATTTAGTTTTTTCCATCACCATGTACATTTAGGGCTCCGTACTTAAGCTCATCAACTCTACATTTATTTTATTTTAAAAATACAGTTAAAACTTGTAATATTGTGAAATATATACAATTAAATAACTTATATATATATATATATATATATATATATATATATATATATATATATATATAAATAAAAGTTATTTTAAATTGTAATTTAATTTTTATTTTATAATAAATATAATTTGTTCCAGTGATGGCAAAGCTGAATGTCACATGATCCTTTAAGTAAATCGTTCCAAATGTCACATGATCCTTTAGAAATCGTTCCAATATGATGATTTGGTGGTCAATAAACATTTCTTATTACTATTATTATCAATGTTGAAAACAGCTATATTGCTTATTATTTTTGTTGAAACTGATACATTTTCCAGTATTCTTTCATGAAAAGAAACTTCAAAAGAACTATCTTCTATTTTAAATAAAAATCGTTTGTGACAATATAAATGTTTTTACTATTACTTTTGATTAATTTATTTAGTATAAATTAATTTATTTCTTCCCCAACCCCTAAAACTCACTTACCCCAAACTTTGGAAGGGTAGTTTATGGTGAACATAAAACCTTTGACTGATAGCTAAAAAAAACAAAAAAACAACAAAAAAAAACCAACAGAAAAACAAAGATTTGGAAAGAGACTAAAAGAAAGAGAGCACTTAAAATAGAGGACGACATGGTACATTTGATGTAAATGTTAGCAAACTGCCGTAGTCAAGTCCATAAAACAAATTGATGGCAGGTTAGAAAATATTTATGGATTTAATATTTTGTTAGTGGAAGCATCATTTTTGCATTACTTTTAAGTTAATAAAATAATGTTAGCAATATCACATCCATGTATGTATTTATTTAGATCCGCCATCTAAGAAGGCGGGATGAAGTAATTTGGTCATTATCACAAAATAAAACCCTCTCAGGGTGATACAAGTATCTTGATTGTTGGTTTTTATTTTGCGATGTAACTATTGTTTTTTCTTTTGTTTTTATTATCCTTTTTTAATGCTAATTTTGAGTTCCCTGTATGATTTGTGTGTAGGCTACTCCATGCCCAAAGGAACCAAATAAAGAGATGATAAATGATGGTGCCTCCTGGACAATCATCAGCACTGATAAAGCAGAATACACGTTCTATGAGGGCATGGGCCCTGTGACACACCCCCGTCACACCTGTGCCTGTAGTCGAGAGCTTACAGGTAACCCATACACACACAGAAGTAAGTGTCTTACTGGTATACACTCACAAGTCTCTGCCTGCAGTTGATAATGTATGCACTATGACTGTGTGTGAGCAGTTAAATGGGGGAGGAGATGTAGCGATGCTGGAGCTGACGGGACAGAACTTCACTCCAAGTCTGCGCGTCTGGTTCGGTGATGTAGAGGCTGAAACCATGTACAGGTATCAATATTATTTGAAAAGATATCTATAAGAAAAGTGTATAAATCCAAGAGGACTTTTATGCATAATTTTATAGATAATTTTATACTGGGAATTTTTTATTGCTGAATAGTTATAAACAACAGGGATCTAAAGTTCTTTACAATACATTTATTGTATTTGATTTAGATTTTCCGTAACATCCATAATTGTATTTCATTATTATATCTGATATAAAATGAAAAAACCATCACACACCTGCAATTGGTAGGTGCGTAGGAAAAAAACGACCAAAAAATATCAGTTGAAAATATGCCAAGAGAAGATCCCACACACTATCAAAACGTGCATATCACAAACTTTTTATTCAACAACTTCTCGGTCTCACGACCTTCATCAGGTATACACAATTTACAACCTCATCACATTTGTAGACAAAAAACATAACCACTAAACGGGCTACACCTGGAACCACTTTAACAAATTGTGGGCACATGATTATCACCACATCAACGTGTTTATACAATTACAACAGTCATTGAAAATACAAGGCAATAAAAATAAAAACAGTACAATATAATTTATAACATTGTTCATTCCTCTGGGGATAAAGTCTGGATGGTGAAAATCCCAAAAAGTTCACATTTCTGCAAGAGCAACTTCAACATTGCCACCTCTAGGTGGCATATTCACTCTTTCAATCCCACAAAATTGTAATGAGGAAGCGTCATGAAAAGTTTGTGATAGGCAAGTTTTGATAGTGTGTGGGATCTTCTCTTGGCATTATTATATCTGAGAAATTTAAAATGTAAAATCGGCTGTAGATTAATTCAGTTTAACGGTGTGTCACTTGTAAAAAAGAAGTACAAGTTAGCACAACTTCAAAATAATTACTTATTACAGAAATAATACACTTTAATAGTATATATTGTGATAGGTGCAAAATGAATGTAATCTTTTCACCCACTTAATTACACCTTTAAATGACATTTTATATGCCTGAAACATGATTTTAATTATTTTTTTATGCTGTTTTAATGCTTTTTGTTGATTTTGTCTTACTCTGGAAATTGTTTTAAACCCCTAGCCTCTGTAGCACTTTGAGATTTCTTTGAAATGTAAAGTGCATTACAAATAAAATTTAGTATTATTATTATTATTATTATTATTATTATTAAATGTACTGCATTTTGTACTCATAAGTAATTTATGGTAACCTTTAATGTCACACAAGACTTGTATATTGCACATTTGTACTTATGATCGCAATTTAGGAAAGTATAGCCAATTGCTTTAAAATGAAGTAAAACTTTGACATTAAAAGTGCACTTTACTTAAGTATGTTAAGAAACAGTCAATAAACTTTTTTGTCATTAATATATTATCTGCAGGTACAGTTTTTATGCAAATAAGTACTGAGTAATTAGGGTTATGGTTTGATTTAGTTGCTTGTAATTACACATAATTAACTGTTATTACTCTAACAATTACATGAAAATGTGTAACAGGAACACTGCAAAATAAGCGTCCAAAAAATACTTTTAAGATTTGAAGTTCACACACATTCATAACAAGTACGAGCACTTCTCTTTCACAATGGAGTCCTAGATCGTTACAAACCTGTTCAATGCAACAGTAAAAGACATGATAGGATTTGACAGGTCGTAGGTTGAATGAAGTGCCTCTGCCTTGTAAAATTTGAAGTGAGCAAGACCCCACATGTTTTGTTTAATCTGTATTAAATCCTTCTGTAGTAGTTAAAGAAAACTATGTACTTTTATTACAAACACTGTAAAAGCAGTGACAGACTGATAGACATTATATGTCCTCTGAAGGTGCGGGGAGAGCATGCTGTGCGTCGTCCCAGACATCTCTGCGTTCCGCGCAGGGCTGGCGGTGGGTCCGGCAGCCGGTGCAGGTCCCCGTGCACGCTGGTCCGAAACGACGGCATCATCTACTCCACGACGCTCACGTTCACGTACACTCCCGAACCCGGTCCCCGTCCTCACTGCAGCGTGGCCGCGCCATACTGCGAACGGGCAGCACCGGCTTGCTTTCCACGACCGGCAACATGCGGGAGTGACCGGAGAAACGACACCCTACGGCTCCAACAGCACGTCTAACGCCGTCACAGCGTCGTCCTCTAACCGCAGCCGGGCTGTGGTGTTATAACACACGCAGCAGTGCTCACAAACTCACTCACGAGCTATGCGTCAAAACAGAAGACTGTAAACTGTTTGTAAAAGTGCTGCGGATTGAATTTCAAAATCAAGGGATGGACGGGCAAAAAAGGCTAAACTTGTGGCGAGGACAACATTTTTGAGAGATGCTTCTCCTGTGCCCTCTTGTGGTTTTTCTCTAAGGAGCCGGTTTGGTGCTCAGCAATAGACAATGCCTGAGAGGAAACACCAGCGCCTGTCAGACGGGTGTAGAAGACGTGGAGACAAGACCACAGCAATGATACATCAGCCGACTGAAAATCAAGTTTAGTCTCCTGACGTTTCTTCCTTCCGCTCTGCCGTGTGCGCGCGATTGGGTGAGAGTGTATCATAGCCTGGGAGGTCGAAACTCTCAGGAAAAGGGTCACATTGAAATTGTGGGTTGACAGTTTTTATGGACCAAGGATATTGTATAAGCTTTAGTAAAGGTACATTTCTTTCCCCCTCCATACCTTTTTTATATCAAACATAGTACGCTTTTGTTACCAAATAGGTTCTATTCCTCCTCTGAGCTTTGTTTTTTTGTATATAGATGGTTTCATATACATATGTTCGCTTGGGACTCCTTCAGTTTTGATACTTTGTATTTTGTAATACCGTCCTTTTTCTTTTACATGCGGTTTTAGTTTCATTTCCATTTGGGAGGAACTCAGAGGGCCTGTTTTTTTATCATTCGTTTTTATGAAGTCTTTAAAAAGAAAAGAGCTTTAAGCAATGCGTCTGCCTTGCCTGCATTACAATATGCGCTACGCTTCCATCATTCGATCGATGTGTCTAAATCTCACAAAAAGGAACAATGCCATCTTTCTATGTCTTATTTGGGAATAGAAACCAGAAAACACAATATAGAGGCTTTGAATGCAGCGTGTCTCTTCGACGCGGCAGCCATAGTGCAGTTCATTTGCTCTCGGGCGCACATACGGTTCTCACATATCAATTTCAGAAAGTTCACAGTAGTTGGATATTTGTAAAGGTCAAATTCTGACCCAAGTTTAGACTCCTACAGTTTTAGTTTCATGTTTCATTTCTAAAAACAAATTTGTTTGTCTTCCTGAACATCCATTTGCAGTTTCTAAAATTTGAAACGCTCTCAAAAACGGATGATTTGGAGACGTGCTCTACCATTAGATGTGGCCTTACTGGAACAAAGGTTCCCGCTTTAGTTCACCCTTTCAAAAGGAGGTCAACAAACGCGACCCGAGGAACCACGCCTTGCATTTTGAACATTTTACATGCGATTTTTGATATTTAAACTCCCTAAACTTTAATTTTTTCTTTTGGATTTCGAAGATCTAAATGTGTAATAGAAACGAACATACCCAAAGATATTATATTGCATTGTTGTCTCTGTTTTTTGAATATTTGAAGAGTATGTTGAGAATTGTGGCCTCTCTCACACCAAAAGTAGGAAGCTTTACTTCGTTGGTCATTGATGTGTTTATCGTGGCCTTGGTGTTCACCAACTAGTACAGATCCAGACAGCAACATAGTGTCGGCCCAGATTCGACCCACATCTGGTTGATTTCACGCGGATCTGGGCCGACACTGTTACTGTCTGAGCTAGTATTAAAGGGTTAGTTCACCCAAAAATAAAAAATTCTGTCAGTATTTACTCACCCTCATGTCTGTTCCAACCTCGTAAGACCTTCGTTCATCTTCAGAACACAAATTAAATTTTTTTTATTAAATCTAAGAAAATCTCAGTCCATAGGCTTCTTGAGGGATTGAAACTTGCTGGCCTTGAAAAGTTATTAAAGACTTTGTTAAAATAGTCCAAGTGACTACAGTGGCTCAATCTTAAGCTTATCAAATGACGAGAATACTTTTGTGCGCAAAAAACAACAAAAATAACAACTTTATTTCAACTATTCATTTACTTCTCTCTCTGCCTCGACTAAGGTTACTAGTTTAATAACGTAAGCTTCTGTTATTGTACGTCATACGCATCACACACATGACCAGCGTCAGCCAATATGGAGCCTACTGTGTGAGGTAGCTCTACGCTATCAGCACTACGTTAACTGACTAGAGGCTCAAAGTGCCGAAGTGAATAGTTGAAATAAAGTCGTTATTTTGTTTGTTTGCGCACAAAAAGTATTCTCTGCGCTTGATAAAATTAAGATTGAGCCACTGAAGTCACTTGGACTATTTTAACGATGTCTTTAATAACTTTTTGAGGCCGGCAAGTTTCAATCCCTCAAGAAGCCTATGGACTAGTATGAAGGAGTGATCCAGCTCTCAGATTTCATCAAAAATATCTTAATTCATGTTCCGAAGATGAACGAAGGTCTTACGGGTTGGAACAACATGAGGGTGAGTAAATACTGACAGAATTTTCATTTTTTGGTGAACTAACCCTTAAAAAAAAAAAAAAAAACCTAGCTGTAATGAACCCATCAACCAGCACTAATAGTGTTTTGTGACTTTCTTTTTTATGTACAGTAATTTAACTTTTGAATTTTATGCAGCCATTTGTAAAAAAAAAAAAAAGTAAAGAAAAAAAAGAACGAAAAAGAGAAACCATTCAGCCATTTTTTTTTCATACGTCTGTGGCTCTTAACCCAGTTATGTCCTTGGTGTTTCCCATCAAAACGGTTGGGTGTTTAGTGTCCGAGTTTGTCCTTACCTTGTATGCTAATGTCCGCAGAGCAAATGGACATCATGGGACTTAGAAATATGAATGGCCTTTAAATGTGTGTGTCTCAAATGTGTAAGCATACAGCAATACTGTATAGGTCACTTGGTCTTGGTCACTTGTGTCTTGGTCTGTGGAAATAGCCACTGATTTTTCACCAGCCTGATCCACAACATAATGTGGTCATGAAGAACAGCTGGCTCAACTAGAGTCATATTCACTTTCTTTTACACTTCTACTTTCTCTTCTTCATACTAATTTAATCCGACACCCTTTGCGTGGATCCTGCACTGTCTTCCTTACTTGGAAAATCTGTAGTGTAGTACAGAGTAGGCAACCCATGAAATAAGGCAATACTCCAGCATTGTTGGCCTATAATGTAGTTTATTTTGGGAAAAATGTAACTTGAATGCTTCTGCAAAACAAAAAACAAAAAAACAAACAAAAAAAATCACGTGTTGCCTCCACTAAATTTTTCTTGTCATCATTATCATTATCATCCTCCATATCTT
Source organism: Hybognathus amarus (assembly GCA_030378365.1). NCBI lineage: Eukaryota > Metazoa > Chordata > Actinopteri > Cypriniformes > Leuciscidae > Hybognathus > Hybognathus amarus. The sequence goes on along the minus strand of JAQIUQ010002622.1, from coordinate 87,457 downwards.
TTTTTGTTGAAAATGACTATTCTGTCCTTGACGGACACTTTGCAAAACTCTTCCATGTGGTAGTTTAACCTAAAGCTCTTGCAGCTTCGGTTTCCCAGAATTATTACGTCACGGTCTTCTTCCATTTTACCGTGTTCTTGCTATTCAGAATCATATAAGCGCACACTTCCATTTGGTGAAATGCATTTTTTTAACCGATATCTTGTTAAAAGCTTACCTGCAGTCCATATAATTTCATTTTTGATGGTTTTTCATTTGGCATTGTCACTGTGAGAGCTTCCATTCAAACAATGTGCCCCCTATTATTATTCAAATGCTTCCTTTGATTTATATGGGATCACGACCCCCAAAAAAACAAAAACAAGTGCTTTATGCCAGTCCGCCTTGAAATGAGACAGCATCATTGAAACAGTTCCCACACAAGCGAAAGAAAGTGATTAATTCAGACCGTAAATTCAGTTTGACTTTATCATGTTTTCATCTGCACAGCACCAATATATCACCATTTACTCATTTATTGCGAGAACATTTCTGAACCGCTCCGTCATTCTGATTGCTGCCTCTGTTACACGTTTTGTTTACATTGTGGATTTGCTCAGCTCTACCCCATTCTAATGTGGTTTTATGGTGGTAAAGTGCATTATGTTTCTTTCTGAACAAACTAATTGACAATCTTGCTGTTTTTACAGTTTTTGAAGGTGTTGAGCTTTAAAATGAAGGATTTGTTCAAACTGACGTGTTGAGCTGTGTGTTTAAGTTGCACAGAAAATTGGAGGATAACAAAATCCATACATTTGTATTACATCATATTTCTGTCTTATAAATGTTATAAATCAATGGAAGAGCTTCGAAACATGTTTTTCATGTAATTGTCTAAGGCATACATGTAGAGGTCATGCACTGAGCCTTAAAAACACATTTAATTGCAAATCTGAGTGAACAAATGTTTATAGTCAGTCAGTTGGTGTCATTTATGTCTATATGTTGGTTTTATTATTCTCCATTAACTTTGCTCTTCCAAAAAACAACTTTTTATTTAACATTTTTTTTGCTTAATGAGCTCCGATCAATGTATAGGTGAAATGCCAAATGTCTTATACTTACATTTTCATGCACTGCTTTTCAAACATGGCACCAGAGGCAGCTTTTCAAAGATATCTCAATAACTATAGATGAGAAGGATGGGAATAAATTATTAGATTATGTACTGTATACAAACAGTAGCGGTTCTCTAGTTCCATACAGAGCTTGAATCAGTCCTAACAGTTGTCTTCCTTTGCCTTTTGGATGTGAACATTTAAGCAAAGGCTAAAATAAGTCACAACCTTTTCTCTTTTGCCATCAGGAGAATTAAGTGTTGCTCTGCATAGTATCAAGTTATTATGCCTCTAGGACAGTTTTAGTTTGGTAACTCACCTATTCTGCTGGTTTTGCACTTAGAGAAAACCGCATTTGTCTAAATTAGTTGCTTATAGTCACTTTTCATGTAAAGCAATCCTGCTGTGCCTAATTTGATGCTCTGTGCTAGGCTTTATGTGTGCAGCTCATCGCTTTCACTTCAAGTTTGTCAGTGTCTCCCCCATCCCCCCTTTATTTCCTACTTGGTCTGTTCTAGTTATAATATTCAGAGGTATCAGTATGGTAGCAATCTCAGCCCTTAATGGGCCGCTGATGTTAGGATCATGTGCCCCAATGTGAAACAAGGAGAATTAGTTCCGTTTCATTCGTCCGTATGTTTGATTTTGTACATATTGCACCTGCTCAGTTCCATATGTCATTAAATAATAAAACTGCAATATTGGCATACAAATCTAGAAATAAAAGTGAGATTTATTTCCATTTGTATATATTTTTTTCACAACTGCAACTTCAACAAAGGGTCATGAACTGCATTTTATGTATATATATATATATATATATATATATATATATATATATAATAACCTATGTTCTCTGAGGTCCACTTATTAATAATGTTATCAAGATTTTTACATCAAAAACAACCTAATTTATAAGTAATAAGCTATTTTCTGACATTACCTGAACCTGAGGTTCTATTATTGGGCAAATAGTATTTTTGCATATTTTCTAAACAATAAATGTAAAATTATGTTACTTTTTTCACTTCAGAAATAATCTGCCAAGTGTCATCTTTGAAAATAGATCAAAGTTCAGTCTGTGCTCTAAAGCATTCAAGATTTCCGACAGTTAAAGTTAAAGTAAAAAACATTATCAAGTTGATTATAAATACAGTGTAAAAATAATTTAGTAGCCTACCATAAAATCCCCTACAATTACAAAGTATTAAATAAAAAACACTATCAAATTAAAATATAGTACATTAATTTAATTGAAATAAATTGTAGTCCTTTTTGACCAGGGGTCAAAAAGAGTGTCAAGATGCAATTGCCTTCGCCACTCTGCTGGCGTGTTTTGAATTTTCGAATGCATCCGTCCCTGAGATTGGTTTCAGCGATCGACCTGAAGGACACGTGCTCTCATGTGTCCATCCTGCCGCAACACAGACCATTCCTGTACCTCGCGTTGGAGGGTCAAGCGTATCAGTACAAAGTCTTACCCTTCGGAGTCAAGGAGGCTGCCATTGCTCCCATGAGAGAGCAGGGTGTTCACCCTCAACTACCCCAATGACTGGCTGATACTAACTCACACTCGAGATAAGTTGTGCAAACACAGGGATTTGTTGCTCCAACATATCAGCCAATTGTTCAGGTCAACTGGGATAAGAGCAAACTCACCCCCTAGCAGAGGATCTCTTTTCTCGGCATGGAGCTGGATTCGGTCCAACTCGCGGCACGCCTCACAGAGGAATGTGTTCAGTCGGTGCTGAACTGCCAAAATACTGTCAAGAGCAATTCAGTGTTCCAACTGAAACTTTTTCAGAGGCTCCCGGGGCATATATGGCAGCCGCAGCCGCAGTAACACCGCTTGGCTTGCTTAATATGAGACCACTTCTGCACTGGCTTCAGGGCCAAGTCCAGAGGTGAGTGTGGCAGAGCGGCACACTCCATATGAAAATCACCTCGGCCTGCTGCCAAACCCTCAGCCCGTGGTCAGACCCTTCGTTTCTCCGGGCTGGAGTGCCCCTAGAACAAGTGTCCAGGCAATGCTGTGGTCTCCACAGATGCCTCCAACACCAGCTGGGGGGCCACGTACAACGGGCATGTAGTAGCGGGGATCTGGAACAGCCCCCAACTGCATTGGCACCTCGAGTTGTTTACAGTACACCTTGCTTTGAGACGCCTCAAAATTCCGCTGCTAGGCAAGCATGTACTTCGACTCACCCGCCACCTCCTCCTATGGAGTCAGAAGCATCTGAGGTCACTTATATTCCCGGCCTGCTCAATCGTGCCGCCGCCAAGCTTTCACGACAGCCTGTGGCTCAGGGAGAGTGGAGTTTCCATCCCAAGGCGGTCCAGCTGATCTGGGACTACTTCGGGGGTGCACAGATAGATCTGTTTACCTCTCCAGACTTATCCCACTGCCACTTGTTTTATTCTCTGACTGAGGGCGCCCTTGGCTCGGATTCACTGGCACAGAGCTGGCCCCGGAACCTCGCGCGAGTATGCGTTTCCCCTAGTGAGGCTTATTGCAAAGCTATTGTGCAAAGTCAGGGAGGAAGAGGACCCACATCCAGACCTAAGAAACCTCCATCTCTGGTCCCTGGATGGCCATCTCTTCTGCGAGAGCACCCTCTACGAGGCATTCTTATGCCCTGAAGTGGAACCTGTCCGTTGAGTGGTGTTCTTCCCACTGACAAGACCCCCGAAGGTGTTTGATCGGTTTCGTGCTTTCTTTCCTGCAAGAAGGGTAGGAGAGAGGGCTGTCCACCCTCAAAGTGTTTGTTGCCGTGGGAAAGTACAACCTGATCGTCAGATTCCTGAGGGGAGTGAGGAGACTGAATCCGCCTTGGGACTTATATACCTTATATATCAATTCATAGATGCCACCTACGTCACTACAAATAGAACGCCGCCATATTTGCGACCGACTCGCCCGGTGCGGCCGCCCAAACTGCCTATTTGAATGAGAGAGAGAGACAGAGATACCTATAGAAAATTTCAATTTTAGGCTCCGATCCTAATTTGTTACCCCCAGTTTTCTTTAGTCCATTATTATCTGCCCCAGGCTTGCCCTAATTGGCCATGATATAGAAATACATAAGTCATAGAGCGCACGCGTTCATGAGAGTCGAGGCGATGTCATGAATGATTCTTCTGCAGGAGTTCGGCTGGCATGAATCTATCTAATCCGAACAGCAACACTGGCTGGCACAGAGACACCTGCATCAGCACAGTCAGAGACATCAGTCAAATATCATAAAAGACTGCCATATCTGTCCGAAAGAACAGATGTTCAGTAACGAAGGTTTAATAATCACAAATATCGAAATTAGTCTTTCGAGTCGAATCTTTTTGAATGATTTGGCTGCGGTTAAAAGCTATCAAGAGGTAATTAAAGCTCTTCAGTGATTATAATATAACGACTTGAATTGCAGTTTGTTCGTCACATAAAGCTATCAAATTAATAAATAACGATATTAATATAACGGACGAGTCGTATAGATCACTTTTATGATACTTTTGTGATGTTATTTGTCTTTTGTTATTTTTATTTTTTTGCGTGACAGCCCCCAGTCGGCTAATGTTACTCAATCACTTTCATTACATTGACAAGAAGAGTCTCCATTAGGCTACATATTCAAAAATGTCCCCTTTGTCTTCCATGGAAAGTAAACTTAAGGATTTGCACATGAAGGTGAGTAGTTAAATGATGGCAGAATTATCATTTTTGGAAGAACTAGTCCTTTAATATGTATTTCAAGGCTGAGATTATGCATCGTCTGCAGAGCTAACATTAACGTTACTTACACAAAAATAACATCTAAAGCACATGTGACGAAGACAATATGAACTTCAGAAAAATATTTATTAGATTTAGGTAGACAGACAGTTACATCAAAATAACCCCACATCTAATAACTTACCATGATAAAGTGCATTTAAACAGATCCAACAAATTCAATGAAGAAAAAACATTATCTGTCGATATCTGTTTGTATAATGTTGGCCACTGAGATAGGCTATAATAGAAATATAATTAACCATAAACCAGCAACATTAGACTTCAAGTCTTTAAAAAAATGATTTTCTCTTCTCTCTTCTTTTGGTATAGAATAAAATACCAGTTCAGGGTTCCTCTTTCGGCTGTTTTTGCAGCCAACTGCACAACATATTGCAGGCATTAATGTGACCATCAGTCGCAAACTGGTCACAAAGATGGTGGCGCAAAGCTACAGTGACGTCACGTGAACCGAATGAATACCCTCTTGGGACCTATCTCTGGTGCTGACCGCTGTAGAGACCTCCTTTTGAGCCTCTGCTGGCAGTTGAGTTAAAAGTCCTGTCTTTAAAAACAGTTTTCCTGCTTGCTTTGGCCTCCATCAAGAGGGTAGGGGACCTGCACGCATTTTCGGTTGACGAATCGTGCCCAAGCTTCCTGCCACTCCCTTCCGGGACCAGGTGGTGAACCTGCAAGCGCTGCCCCTGGAGGAGGCAGACCCAGCCCTGGCTTTTCTCTGTCCTGTCCGCTCCTTGTGGTTGCACGTTGACAGAATGCAAAGCCTGAGGACCTCAGACCAGCTCTTCGTCTGATACGGAGGCCAGCAGAAGGGAACGGTTGTCTCCAAGCAGAGGTTGGCCCACTGGATAGTAGATACCATCATCTTGGCATATGATTCCCAAGGTGAACCTTGTCCCCCCGGACTGCAAGATCACTCCACACGGAGTGTAGCCGCTTCCTGGATGGTGGCGCAGGGTGCTGTCACCGACAGATATTTGTAGAGCTATGGGCTGGTCAACACCTAACTCGTTTGCTCGATTCTATAGCCTACGTGTCGAGCCGGTTGCTACTTACTTGTGCTAGGCTGGGTCCATATGTTGTGATCCCTATGTCGATCCCATATGTGTATTCTTCCATGGTGTCTTTCCCTTGGCAGAGCTTCTTCTGCTGTCACTGTCTAGCTCAGTCACCCCCCTGTTATGGGCTGGAGCCACCCCATTCCATATTTTGTACTGCCCGGTCATCTGTTCATATGTGTATTCTCCTCGTTACCTCCTTCGGGCAAGATGTGGCTACTGTAGCGCCCCTCCTTCCTTCGAAAGGACACACTTTTCCCAGTTTTCCAAGTCTGAGTGGGTCTTGTGGAACAGCAGTGACTTCCCTGGCCTAAGACCTATCCCTTCCTCCCCTCAATATAAGAGGGGATCATAGGGCTTTTGTTTAGGCACTGGAAAGTGGCAGCACTAGGTGGTGTTTTAATTAAGATCCCAATCAGTCGACAAGTCGACTACATCGAACGTGAGCGAACTGAAGGGAACGTCTCGGTTACTTATGTAAACCCTCGTTCCCTTCAGGAGGAAACTGATGTAGTCCCATTGACACTATTGCTGGACCACCACTGACCCACTGGGCTCCGCTTGGCTCCTTAGCGAAAAAACAACTGTTGCATCCACTTCCGTATCTATATCCGCGCCACGGGGCAGAGTGTGAGAGGCAAATCTCACACACCAATGTGCATTGGCTCATTTTAACAATACTCGAAGATGACAGGCTCCCCAGCGTGATCTTAATCAGTCGACACGTCGACTACGCTTCTGTTCCCTCTTTCAGGGAACAAGGGTTACATACATAACTGAGACCATCTCTGTCCTCCAGGCATAAGAGTATACTAGCCTCCATAGTATTTGGAAAGGGCCAGGGACCAAGCAAACCATGAACATTTTCCAATGGACCATGATACGTATCTCATCTACACAGACTGGTCCAAATATGTTGTCTCACAGTGAGATATTTATCAAAGAACAAATGATCAAAGATAGCCGGTGTAAAGTATAGAGGATAATCAAATATCTCCAATCTTTTTCATCACATACGAATACAGGCAGAAAAAAAACTGACGATCATGATGTTCTGAGTCACATGATGTTCTGAGTCACATGATGTTCTGAGTCACATGATTCACATGATTCACTGAGTCACATGATGTTTGGAGCACATGGCTTAAAAGAGTTGGAAGATGGCAGTTTGGGCAGGCCTTGTGAGGTGGAAAGATGTGGGAAGTTAATCCCTGCAAAAACCCCTGTGAGGTAAAAGAACATGTCATTGATTTGACTTGGGATTTATGGTTCTTCTGGATGTTCCTGGATGTTCAGAGAAACTACCAATGGTTCAAACGACAATGAGAGGACCGATCAATGGAGGACCGATCTGCCTGACTGGACAAAACCAAACAAGTACTGTTCTTTTTTTTTTACATCTTCTTATGTTGGGTTTTGCCACGATGAGACTTTTTGACCATGAGACTGTGTTTAAAGTGCTGAGAAACTCTTTTTGATCTGCACAGTGGACTGGTTGCTCAGTGCTGGTCTGAATAGACTCAAAGGTCTAAGTGCATGTGCAAGCAACTATGCTGAATTGAGAACTCAGTCCAGAAGGGCTAATGTGAACTTGTGAAACTGGGGGTTTGCACCCTAAAATGAGTTGAAAAGAAATGAACTGAATGTGAATTGATTTAAATTTTTGGATGAACTGATTTGTTTTTGTTGGAAAGATTTTGTCATACTGACTGAACCCCAGAACTGGAAATTGAGAATTTGAATTTATGGGAGTTTTTGTGTTTTGCTTTTTTTTTGTGTGTTGGCATTTGTGCATCATTAATGCTTTCCCCTCACTGAATTATCTTGCTACAAGAGGAAACTAATAACAGTTTATATGAATTGAGCCTGAATGCTGTTTGTGTGTTAATTCTTCATCACATATTAAGGGTTCTACTTTTATTTTTTAAATGTCTGAATCCTTTGTATGGTTGACTGAGCTAACTCTCTTCTCTGACTTCTACTCACTCTCTCTCTCTCTCTCTCTGTCTCTCTCTCTCTCTCTCTCTGTCTTTGTCTCTGTGCCTGAGTTACTTTATCACAGAATCGCCTGTATATGCATAACTTACTGAATGGACATGAATGTGTTAGTTAGTCATTTAGCCCCGGTTTTTTTTTCTACTTGTGACTTTGTCTTCATGGCCATAAGTCAATTAGGCCTAGTGTTCAGCTCGTTTTCATATTTAAAATATATTTTTCCAAGAAACTAACTACATATATTTTTGTTTTACAATATACTAACTTTGTAAAACATAAATAAGACTTTTCATGTATACTTTTTACTGTGTGATGTTTGATTGTGGTCAGAGGAAAGGAAAAAATAAGCCCATTAGGGTGTATTTTGGGCATATTCGATTCGTATATTGCTTATTTGCATGTTCAGATTAATTTTCAAAGAAACTTGTACAATTTTATTTTTTACTTTTCATGGATTTATGGACTTTTGTTGTATTAAGTTTTGTTTTGATAGGAGTAAAGGAAAAATATTGCCCCATTGGGATGTATTGTTGTCTGGCCTTATTGGCACACATCTAAATATATTCATTTTACCAGCAAAAACGCTTCCTTTCATATGAAAAAAATATGATGATCATGATGATGATGATGGCTTGAGCTGGCTTTTCAATGCTGCAATGGTTCATCAATAGGTGGCAGCAAAAGGAAATGTGAACCTTTTCTTTTCCAAACCCTCTTTAAAATTAAGACTTCTTGGTATACTTTTGCTCATTACCACATTAACACATTCATTTCTTTTTATCTAAATGCATCTTACAGAGGTATTTTTAGACAAATCTAATAAATGTAAAAACCAACACACAAAAAAACAACAACACAATAATTCATGTGTAAAGCCAGCAAGCCAGCAACAGACCCAAACACAAAAGTGTAACCCTAAACACTGAGACATATTTTAACATATATTTTATGTGTTTTCCACAGAATAAGGAAAATCATACAGGTTTCAGAACCACATGAGTGTGAGAAAACGAACACCGCATTTTCATCCCATTAACCAGGTGCCTCCACCATATGCTGCTGATGTAAACCATATCATAGTAAATGGACCATTCCACTGAATGGGTAGACATTTGCTTGCTTGTAACTCCTCTTAAAATGATCTTTATCTCTTTCCAACATTTGAATCTAATACTACACATATTTAAGCTATTCCAAATTTGTATTGGTCAATCTCAGGCAACTTTATTTATTTTTTTACAAGGTTTAAGCAGAATATGGACTCATGTTTTCTCAATCCTATTACCAAAAAACATGCGTCATTTAAAAAGCAAGTTTATAAGCATGTCAATTAATTCCTTTGTTTTGCCCACAAGAAAGTGTTTATTTTAAAGTAATTGTTGGTTATATGTTCAAAAAATTGATAATTTTGCCAAAAAAATCACTATTAAAGCAAGGTGTATTTTGATATAATTTTTTTGGTAACACTTTACAATAAGGTTCATTAGTTACTACATTAGTTAACATTAACAAAGAATGAACAATACTTCTTCAGCATTTGTTAATCTTTGGTAATGTTAATTTTAACATTTACTAATACTTTATTAAAATCTTGTTAACATTAGTTAATGCACTGTGAACTAACATGAACAACAATGAACAGCTAGATTTGTATTAATTAGCGTTAACAAAGAATAACAAATACAGTAACAAATGGTTAGTTCATGTTAGTTAATGCATTAACTAATGTTTAATAAATGAACCTTATTGTAAAGTGTTACCAATTTTTTTTTTCATTTTAAAGACGACCGAAGCCTCAAGCTTATAATTGTTTTTAGAATTAATTAATTAAATAATTGTATAAATTATGGGCCAAACAAAATGATAAAAAAAATTGTTTAATTTTTTAATTTAATTTTTTTTTTAGAAAAAGAAACAAATAGTAACAGGACTGAAGGTAACAGGATTGAGTTTTTAAGCAAAAAGTTAACAAATATATGGCATATGGCCACATAGCATTGATGCTAATAGCGTGAGGACACTGAGACATTTCTAGTGCCTTACAAAAAAGTTAATATTTTAAAAATAAAACAAATCTAAGAAAACGTTTAGGTAACAGGACTGTATGTCTGAGATTGACCTTCTCATTCATAGTTACAATTTCATCAAATATACAGAAACGAAAATGAGAGGAGTGACTTAGTCGCCCATTGCCTTCAGAAGATCCAGATGATGAAACTTACTGTTGAAAATTTGTCTTGTGGAATATTCTATGTTATTCAGTGGGGGGATGTAATAGTGTAACAGGACTGAGTGAAAACCTTTTTTATTTTTTCATTTTAAAGCAGTTTGGATATAAAGTCACACAACAATGCAAGATTGTTATTCAGGATTTTAATCATAATTTTTCATGGTAAAGTTCAGAGATAGAGAGTTGGGACATGCAGAAAATGCTATTATTTAGTGTTCTGTGTGTTAATGTTTTTAATTGTATGTTTTAAATTTGTAGTTAGTTAAAAGTGCATGACATTTTGCTTAATAATAAAATGTATTTTAGAGATAATTTTCATGCAATTTTATACATATAATGTCCTGGGGACAGAAATGTCACCTTCGGTGGAATGGCTCATTTACAAGAGCATCCCATTAGCTATTTTCTGTCAATGGCTTTCAAAATTATCGACTTCCTACATTCTGTCTCATAAAACAATGGAAACTATTAAAAAAGTCACTTTTATAATACATGCACTTCAAAAGAATACAGTGACGCAACTGAAATAATAGGAAAATTTTTGATCGGACCCCAGGTTGCATTTCATACAAAGCACTCCTAAAATATTAATTATTAGCTGATACGCAAATCTCCCCAGGGTTTTGAAAAGTTTCCTTTAATAAACAGATGTTTATTATTTTGGTTGGTTTAATTTCCTGGTATATAGACATTTGACAGACGATTAAGAAGTTAATGTCAGTGAGAATAGACATACAATGTGTTGCCAGTATCAAGGACCATGCGAACGTGTGTTATAACATCTTGGCTGATGATTATGCTATTAAAGGAAGAAATAATTGTTTATTCTCATTGAGAATGTGAGTTTTGGCATATACAAATATTATAAACAAAAATATAGTTAATGACCATGTGTCCTGGGAAAATATCCCAGATGTCAAAAGCAGCCTTGAGTAAGTTCTTTGAAGTGCGCAACAGGTGTTATAAGTCTCATGCAATGATAAGGATAGACTCTGTCATATTGTACAAACAGTACAGCTTTGCTAACACAAGATAAAGACATGCCTGTGTACTTTCAATGGTTAATGCTACACATCTACCTATAGACACAAGCTGGTACATTTTGTACAGAGTTTACACATTTTTGCATGTTGTATTGACAATGAATCCAAAGAGGTTTTGCTATTGCTGATTGTGTTAAGAATGTCGTACATTTATAAAACAGAGAAACATACGTGTGGTCATTACTGAAGCAGATATGATGAACAAAATATCAAATACAGCACAGTGTACACTCTTAAGCATCTGTAAACTGATCTCAGATATCTGTAATATACACTACCATTCAAACACTTGGGGTCAGTAAGATATTTTTAAAAGACATTGATATTTTTATTCAGCAAGGATGCATTCAATTCTTTAAATGTGAATACTTTCCACTGTTAAAAAACTGTTTCATATAAATGCTGTTCTTTTGAACTTTATGTTCAGAATCCCTGAAAAAAAAATCACGGTTTCCACAAAAGTATTACGCAGCTCAACTGTTTCCAACTGTGATAATCATATTTGGTAACACTTTATTTTACAGTGTCCGTGATACAGAGTAATTACTTAATTAATTTTAGTAGTAAGCATTTTAGTAACATGTAATTAACGTGTAACTAAGTTATGGAACAGCCTGTACTTACAGATTGTAATTACACTCATGTAATAAGCAGCTACTGTTACACATGTGTAACAGGCCGAGTCGGTTACATACGTGTTACAGACTTGGTACAATGTAGCAAGTACCTAAATATGCTACAAAGGTAAAAAGCCTGCAGTTACACATGGTCATTTAGTACCTTCTAAAATAAAGTGTATCAAGTACTTAAGTGCACTTCAATGAGTATACCTTATGCATCTGACTTAACCCTCTAGTTCATAGCTTAAATACATGCAGTAGCTTCTTAATTACATTCAATTTACATAGTATTACGTAAAATAAAGTGCATCAAGATTGTATTTACAGTGTACTTCATGTGTATCTACAAACCTTATACACATAACACTTAAGTACAATCTTGATACAATATTTTAGAAGATACAAAATGACCATGTGGAACTGCAGGCTTTTTTCACACCTTAGTAACATATTTAAATAGTTGTTGTTACATTGAGTAGTACAACATACTTTTTTATATAATTACATTGTACCAAGTTGGTAACACATATGTAACCAACTTGGCCTGTTACACATGTGTAACAGTAGCTGCCTATTACATGAGTGTAATTACAGTCTGTAAGTACAGGCTGCTCCATAACTTAGTTACATGTTAATTACATTTTGTTACATGTTATTACAATGTTTACTACTAAGTAATTACTCTGTATCACGTACACCGTAAAATAAAGTGTTACCTAATATTTCTTGAGCAGCAAATCCACATATTGGATCATGTATGACACTGTAGACTGGAGTAATGATGCTGAAGCATCACAGGAATAAGTTACATTTTAAAACATATTAAAACAGAAAACACTTCTTTTAATTGGTAATAATATTTCACAATTTGACTGTTTTTTCTGATAAAATAAACACAGCCATAGTGAACATAAGACTTCTTTACAAAATCTTCCAACTTTTGAATGGTAGTGTATTTAAAAGCACTATTAGGCTATTCTCAAAACATCTGGATATTGCTTTTGACTAACACACACACACGGGCACACACAAACAAATGAAGTAAAATACCAAGAAAAGCAAAGGCATTCTTTGTCTTCTAGGTGAGCCAAAAAAATTAAGAGCCATATTGACAAAGTTATTTATAAAGTCTTGTGTTTTCTATAAAGCCCAACATTTATAATCCATAGCCTTAATAAGGACTGGGCGCTACAGTCTTGTTCCATTTGATTCTGCTGTTTGTTTAACTGTGACGTACTAAATTTAAGGACTGGATTCTGTCAGCATTTGATGCTATTGGCAGCCATTGCCTGTGCTCTCATTTATCAATAGTCCAATGAGTCTCTTTTCAGCTAGCAGCCATTTTACTAAACATCACCGAGCTCCAGGCATGTGCACAGATAGACCCTAAGTGGCCTTTTTGCACAATTTTTTTTTAAACTTTATTTATGCCCGTGGCATTCATTTCTACAGTCAATTCTCAGCATGTGCCCAACAACTTATTCTTAAAGGGTTAGTTTATCCAAAAATGAAAATTATGTCATTAATGACCGTAAGACCTCTGTTCATCTTCAGAACACAGTTTAAAGGGGGGGTTGACTGCTTTTTTTCTTTGCATGATTGTGTTTATGGGTGCAATATAACATATATTCGTGTTTTTTCTTTTTTTAAGTCTTATTTTTCATAAACTTCACCTTTATTGTCAGCAGCGCTCTCCTCTGTCCCCTGACGAGCGGTTCACTTCCTGATTCTATGAAAACACTCCCTCAGAAACAGGCGGTGGGCTCAGATTGGTTAGTTTGGGCCGGTGTGTTGTGATTGGCTAAACTGTCGCACACGTTGTCCGGAAGGTTAACGCCCATTACCTTTAAGTGCTGATACGGATATGTCATGAGCTCCGGTCCAGATGTAAATGTGTTGAACTGCAGTATCAGTTTCAGGCAGAATCAGACCGAGAAAGCCGCGATGAAGAGAGTTAAACAGAACGTCACCACACACGGCTCTTACTAAACGTTTCTGAATGATAATTTGCTACATTTTTTAACTTTATACACGTTTGTTTTACACAATAGCATCTGACTGGCAACAATAGCAACTGACTGGCTACTAATACTCAAACAGCGTTGGCAAGTTTACGTTCTTGATCAAATCGAAAATAACGTCATAAAGCATATATACATGAAAAATACATTTACAGCATTAGTACAGCAAAATGTTTGTACGGGTTCGTGGACCCAAAATAGCATAACTACTAGCCTATAGTGGCAATAAAGCCAGCGCTGGCATTTGAAAAAAATAAAACACAAGGCTTCGTCTGGAATTATACATGCAAATACATTTAAAATGATTAAGTCTTAGCCTACTTACAGGTTGTGGCCCAACAACTGCTGCCTCTGGTTTTAAAGTTGGAACTGTTTCATGTTTTAGTAACAGTTTCTTGTTGAATCTGATGTTGAACTCATGGAGATTCTGGAAGCTGTCTTCCGTAAAATGCGCCAGCACAGAGAGCTGAATTACGATCGTCACTTTCAGGAAAATAATCAAACATAAATTGTATCCATTGTTGACGAAGTACAGCGTCCGTGGGAAGTCCGAACACAGAAGACCCGACAGCTGCGTGAACAACACACTCGACGAGCTGGAGGCTGGAGCTGCTGAAAAATGCGCATGCACTTTTTTGCATTTTCCGGAGGGAGTGGTTGATGCAAATGTGTAGGTTAGTGACGTACCATAACCTAGCTGTAGTCCCAATTGAGTCGTTTTTTATGCAATTAAACTTCCTGATTTTTAAAAGACGATATCTCTGCTTACACTGAACTTTCAGCGCTGCAACTTTGCAGATACTGTTCATGCACCAACAGCAGCATTACACACTATTTAAAATGAAAAAAGTGAAATCGCAGTCAATCCCCCCTTTAAGGTATTTTAGATTGAGTCCGAGAGCTTTCTGCCCCTTCTTTGAAAATTTTTGTACTGTGTACGGTCCTTGTCCAAAGTAAATAAAGACATCAAAGTAGTCATTGTGACACCAGTGGGTTAGTTAGAATGTTTTGAAGCATCGTAAATACATTTTGGTCCAAAAATAACAAAAAATACAGGATCCTTTATGCAGGATTGTAAAGTCTTCCGGTTGTGTTGTCAATACATGTTCAGTGATGCTGGTGACGTAAGATGTCTGGTGTCATGGGGGTGAATCATTAATGACATAATTTTCATTTTTGGGTGAACTAACCCTTCAATAAGCTCTGCACGGTCAGCGAGCAACATCCAAATCTCCCGGACTTGCATTCATTGGTGACAGTCTGGTAACTATCGTTTTCGGAAATGCCACCAAAATTAACGTAAATGAATGACAAGATATCAATTGCCTGTGTACAAGTTCTTGCATTTGATGTTTATAACATGACATAGTTAAGCAATATCAACACGAGCAGGAGGGCTATTTTCGCAAATATCAGCACGATTTGCAAAATGTAATATTCATCCGTCGTTCAGATAAACATTACGTTTATTTTTAGACACAACATTGTCAATTTTAAATGTTGTTTTTTTCTCTATTTTGCCAACAAAAAAAGTTCCAAGCAAAGCTGCAACACACAGCAGTGTTTCGTTCTTGAATAATTCACCATTTTTTAACAAATTGGGGAGTCAATGATTCAATGACCCATTCATTAACTTACCGGTCATTTACTTCTTTCATGAATGAATCAGCCGGTTTAACGAATTGGTTAAATGGACGATGATTCACTTATTACGAACTTGCTGCCATCTACTGTTCGATTTTAGTTTAACATACTATAGTATCATTTCATATTTCTATATTAGAAACAATAATCTCATTACATTATTTAGGCAATTGTAATCGCATTCAAATGGATTTTTGATAAATGCTAAGAGAGATTTTTTAATACTGATTTAAAGGAGAACTTTGGTGCAAAATGAACCTTTGGTCTAATAAAACATCGGTACCTAGTCAATTGTTCTCTGAGATTTGTTTTCATGATAATCGAATGTATAAGAGTTTAATCTCTAAAAACTGTTTAGTGTATAATGCTAGTACTGGGGGCATTTACTAAGTAAAAATAAATCACTAGTTTACACCACTAACAAGGCTCAAAATAGCCCCACACTCACACAGTAACATAATGAGGGTCCATACATGCAAAACGAAGCATTGAGAACTTTGTAAGTGTACAGACCTTTTAATGAAGATATTTTATAAAGACAGTTCACTTCATGTAGACAGGCACCGCCATCTTTGGAAAACAGTCACGACAAGTCAAACCACGAACGTCGTGCTGAGTGATCTGAACTGTATGAAGATAAGCAAACTTCTGAACTGTATGAAAGGCGTTCGAGAATCGACTTATCGAGATTATTTTCTAAGATGGCTCCTGTATGTATACACGAAGTGTACTGTCTTTATAACGTATCTTCTCATTAAACGGTCTGTACACTTACAAAGTTCTCAATTCTTCGATTTGCATGTATGGAGCCTCATTATGTTACTGCGTTAGTGTGGGGCTATTTTGAGCCTTGTTAGTGGTATAAACTAGCGATTTCTTTTTTTACTCAGTGCCCCCAGTACTAGCATTATATGCTAAACAGTTTTTAGAGATAAAACTCTTTACATTCAATTATCATGAAAACAAATCTCAGAGAACGATTTACAAGGTACCGATGTTTCTTTAGACCAAAGGTTCATTTTGCACCAGAGTTCTCCTCTAAGTCAATTGGTATAACTTGCCCCACAAAATGTCTGTGCACGGCCCTGCCAAGCTCTGAACGATTTTGATATCATATTGACTCTTTGGTAAACCAAAATGGCTTCCTACACTGCAATTTTCAGGGTCTGATGAGTATCAGCTACGCTTGTGCCGAGCCACGGATACTGGTGTCAGTCTGCCTGGTAAGCGTTCCTGAGGTGTGCGTGTTACCGTTGGTCTGTACGGTTCCTCCAAGACCGCGTTCCCAGCCCTCCGGCTCCTCTGGCGCTCCGTCGGCTGCTGCTCCTGCTGACTTCATCGAAATCATCCCGACAGCAGGTGAATGTCGCCAGAATGCCCTGTCTGAAGCGTTTGTTCATAAAACAGTAGACTATAGGATTGACGCAGGCAGAGGTGTAGGACAGCAAGTGGATGAAGGATATCGGCGCTTCCGAGAGGAGACGATTGGTCGAACGTCTGTCGAAGGCTCTCCAGGCGTTGACGACGAAGATCGGCGTCCAGCAGAGGAAGAACAGCGCCACGATCACCAGCAACATGCGGATAACCCTTTTCTTGGCCATGAGGTTTGCTGTGGGGCTGTTGCTGCAAACCCTTCTCAGTTTGGATTTTGGGTTGCTGAAGATGAGCGTCACAGGTTCGGCGCGCTTCTTCTTGGACGGCTGGAGGTCAGCAGCCGTCGCCATTTTCAGATTGGACAGCGCCGTACTCTTTCTCTAGTGAGCAAAGGGAGGATAAAACCGTGATTATTTGATTCAAGATAAAGCTGTTCCGTTTGTAATCCTAAGGCAGCTTCTCCACTATCTCCGAAATTCGCATATCATTTTCGCAGTTTCCATTTAGTGATTCACACTTTCATGTTGGTCACAAAGCAGACGTTACCCTCCACTTCGTCAACATTGTTAAATTAATGAATGCAAAAGAAATGTCTGCCAAAAGGAAAACATAGCAGGGCTAGTCAAGGTAAACAATTATTCAATAATAATAAAATAATATTTTTTATTATTCATAACCGCTCATTTTACAAAAAGGCTTTACGTTTAAAAAATAGAATAACTGCTGTAGTGGGAAAATATTGTTAATTCTCATCTTTCCTCATTGACAATGTCCATAATATATAGTACGCGAAAAACAGATATCCGAATAATTCATAGAATTCCAAATTCTGTCAATAGAACTTCACTTGGACATTTAGGTGCTCAGAACTCTAATTTATGTTATTTCCGATTCCAATTGAAGGGCACATTCTGGGTTGTCCTGCAAATTGACTTCATGACTAAACAACTCAATATAAGAGGCTTTCATATGATAATTACACATTTGAAATATTAAGGTCAGGATGTCTATGATTTTTTCCCCATACCTTTGTTTGACTTCCTATTCGTCATTTCAAATTTGATTCCCCTGTAGAGTTCAAGTGAGGTGAGGCCATAAGCTGTCATCATTATGATCCCAGGCACGAGAAAGAGTATCAGCAACAGGAAAACATACCTTAAAAAGAGAGGGAGAGAGAAGTTAAGTCAGTTGCAAAGTCAGACATGGTGTTGACAGTTCACAGTATTTTTTTTATCTGAATAGTAACCTCACGATGGAAAATTCTGGGTAGCTTTCTGTTTACATTTACATGATCGATTACCTACCCACAAATTAAAATGCTTTACTCATCCTCAAGTTATTTCAAACCTCTCCAATTGTTTTTTTTTTTGGTCAAGTTGAATTTTTGAAGACTCTTACAGCTCTTTTACATTCACTATTTCACTTCCACCTTTATTGGTTTGTAGAGTTTTTGGACCACATTCACAATTTTAGTGGAGCTTAAAGGCTGGAATACAAAAGACAGTGTTTGCCCTGTTTTGCAGTCTGGTGTTGTTGATGCTACTTACTGAAAATCAGAGCCAATCTGCAGATTTCCATGAAAATCTGGTACTATATGAATGGGCACACACTCCAATTTTTGTATCTTCAGACTATGAACAGAGCCAATTTTAAAACAAGTATTGTTTTAATTTGTCATGCGGATCTTAGCAATGAGGCACATGAAGAAGAAGCAGAAACCAGCGAAAGAAGCATTGCTAATGTTACTGTCTGAAATATCAAACCCATGAAGAGGAAACAAATGTGAAGCTTTGGAGGCGTTGATTGACTCGATCTGCTAAATCTGTGTTTTCATCTGGACAAAGTCTTTGACAAAAACTTCATTTTCTCAGCTCTTTGTTCAAAATGTTTTATTTATTCATTTATTTATTATTATTATTATTATTATATACTTACCCAGATTCAAGTTTTAGTACATTTTTGTTTGTTTTTTTGTTTGTCTCTGTTCTTTATATATATATAACTTTATATATAATATCTTCTATAATATATTCTGGGACCATAAAATCTTGTGCAAAAATGCTAGTGATGGTAAGAATATATCTACACTGTAAAAAAAATATTGTTGGTTTAACTTAAAAAAGTAAGTAACCTGGTTGCCTTAATTTTAAGTTGATTGAACTGGAAAAGTTAATACAATGAAGGAGATTAATTTAATCATCAGAAACTCAAAATAATAAGTTATCTCAACTAAATAAATTATTTTAAGTTGATTTGACAAAAGAAAAAATGTTGTGAAAACAAATCTTGAAAAACGTTTTTTACAGTGTATATATATGAAGAGTTCAGATGCAAAAGCCTCTAAGTGCCATTTGAAATTTTCTTCTAAAATGATCATTTTTATCAAGCTTGTATATTAAAGTTCAGTAATTTCACTTAAATGGCAATGAAGATTACCTATTAATTGTCATTTAAGTGAAATTACCTGAACTTTAATATACAAGCTTGATAAAAATGGTCATTTTAGAAGAAAATTTCAAATGGCATTTAGAGGCTTTTGCATCTGAACTCTTCATATTTAATGTGTATATATGTATATATATATACATATAGCATATATAGTATATATATATATATATATATGTATATATATATATATATATATATATATATATATATATATATATATATATATATATATATATATATAAAGAATTAAAGTACAGCTAAATGTTAATATTAAGTATAAAAATGAATACCTAATTTTTCCAATCAAAACATAGTAGTATTATTAAAGTGCAAAACTAGTCAACTATTAGTATGACGTTAAGTTCACTTAAAAGAAAACTTATAAGTATACTTGCAGTATATAACTACTAAACTAGTAGTTTACTAGGAATATACTTCAACGTGAACTTTCATAAATTAAAAAAATACCTATTAACTAAACTACCAGTATACCTATTAGTTCACTTGTAGTATAGTTCCACTACAAATTAAAAACATAGTAAACTATTTGTGTATTCAACGTTTAGATTTAAAGTGTAATTTTATACACTAAAAAGTGTAATAAATAAATAAATAAATTTCAAGAAGTACTAGTCCACTTACAAGTATACCACTTGTACATTGATATCAGTCAACTTAAGTATACTTAAAAACATATTTTTCTAAGAATACTTAAAAGTATACTTATTTATTTGTACGGCTTAACATACATGGTCACACAAAACCTATTAAATGAATAAAAGAGCAGCATGAAGTTATTTTTATTATTATTTCTTTTGTATTCCATAAAAAGTGTCTTTAGCAACGACACTTTTCCCTCCAATGCTGTGATGTTTTATCCTTAAGTAGAAACATTACTTCATAATAGGCCTACTTCTATTTACATTTTGTGTGAATAGCATCTGTCCCTATTTGCATTTGTACATAGTGCAAACAGTATTTACCACTATTTACACTCAGTATAAATATAATCAAGTTTTTTTTACTCTTAGTGTAAATAACTGCTGATGAAAACATAACAGCATACAGGGTGGGAACAACATGGCGATAAATTATGACAGAATTTATCTTTTTGGTCTCTCTATTCCTTTGGGATAGTTCACCCAAAAAGGAAAATTATCCCTGACATTCTTATTTCAGACGAATACAATCAAGAGTAATTCAAAAATGTCAGGGCTGTTTTCGACTTAAGGATTTTCATAGTCGAATCTGATTCGTTAGATTTTGCCGTAGTCGACTGATAGTCAAACCTTTTTTTTTTTTTTTTTTAGATAGGTCAGTAGCAGCTATATTTTTTCCATTTCAAACAAAAGAGATGGACGTATGCGCATTAGGCTATTCGTTCTGTTTTTTTTTCTTAAACAGTTAGGCTACACTGTAAAAAAAATAATGTTGGTTTAACTTAAAAAAGTAAGTAACCTGGTTGCCTTAATTTTAAGTTGATTGAACTGGAAAAAGTGAGTTAACACAATGAAGGAGATTAATTTAATCATCAGAAACTCAAAATAATAAGTTATCTCAACTAAATAAATGATTTAAGTTGATTTGACCAAAGAAAAAATGTTGTGATAACAAATCTTGAAAATATTTTTTTTACAGTGTATGTTTAGGTAGTATTTTTCATGTTTTTATCACGCAATCATGTTTTTGATGCGGTGGTGAGCTTGTAACTTGTATCTTAACGCTTTAGCCTAACGGTAGCAGCGGCGCTGCCGAAAATAAAAAGCTGTCACAAGGAACAAATATATAGCAAGGAGACATTTTAATTGTTTATTAATAAAGATGAAGTTGACGATGCTGCAGCGATCTTCGCAGGTGCATGCGCCAGAGAGAAATGCACCGTTCATTTCATCAACAGAGAGCATTACATTTTCTTTTGCTTTGAATCGTTCTATTTACAAGTAGACATTTCAATATAGATAGGATATGTTTTAGGTCTGTGGAGATAGACTATACTTATACGCTGAGTTGCAGTAGTTATATTTATGAGACGAGCTTCGGTGCCTCCGTGCCTTGATTAGCCTATCAGTAATTGTCTGCTTTTCCTTCTTATTGACTTAAATCAAGACAATTGGTTGATAAAACATTAATAAAAATCAAGAAAAAAATTATAAAAACGAAATTCACTTTAAAGAAAGGCTTTGTGCTTTTCTGTTTGAGGTCTGTGAAAGTTTTAAAGCAGTCTTTAAGTGCTGCTTCAGAGCGCTCGTGTCCGTCGGAGAACTGTCACGTCTGTAACATTGTTTTTTCCTCTGTGAACACGAAAAATAATATTTTATGTTTTGTGGAGAGCCAACCGTTCCTCATCTGATTTGAGCAGTGTAATTCACAGAATTACAAAAATATATATTTTGCCTCCTAAAACTTAAAGATTTTTTGTCACTCATGAATGCTTATACATCCACTAAATGTGCTGGGAATGTAGCGAGTGCGCGGCGCCCGAGGTGAGGCGTTTATTAGGCTAGTGTGAGCGCGCTGGGGTGGACACGTAACTTACATTCGCAGCCTGACTCATATGAGTATTCATGTGCGAGCGGCTCGCTGACAGCAACGGCTGGCTGTTTTGAACGAGACGACCCGGTTACTGTGAACGGGGAACGCTTGATGAACATTCTGTGAAGCGCGCACAGCGTGTCTGTTCGTGTGTCTGTTAAGAGTGAGCGCTCGTGAGCGGGAGACGCACACAACCTGATTTAAACAAAGTTGAACTGGCCGTGTACTATTCGACTATAACGTTCATAGTCGAATCAGACCTCTCCGAATCGAATCGTCGAATCCTTGACTATTAGAAGTCAGCCCTACAAAAATGTGTTAATTAATTTTCATTTTTGGGTGAACTATCCCTTTAACACCTTATCCTCAAACAGAATAAAACACACACAGTCCTAATAAATCTTACCAGGTCTGCATGACATCACTGGGCCAAACCAAGCGGCACATGTTGCCCGTGCTGTTGTTGCTGCGCATGAAAGGCACCAGGGTGCTGCCTATCGGATAAGGCAGCATGAGCAGAAAAGACACGACCCAAGTGGCCGTGATGACTCTTGCAGCGTGCGACTTCGTCTGCCAAGTACGGGACTTAAAGGGGTTGCAGATGGCACTATAGCGCTCCAGAGAGATGGCCACAAGGTTAAATGTGGATACGCTCACTCGAAATACCTGTGTTTGGACACACAGAACTCAGTTGCACATATAGAAATAAATCTGGGCTTGTTAAAGTACTGATTCTCAGGAGGTCTAATATTATATATATATATATATATATATATATATATATATATATATATATATATATATATATATATGCGTCTATAAACAACAGTAAACACAAAGATGGGAACAGACCAGAAAACTTCATAACAAATGTCTAAGCACTGATAACAAAGGCATGAGCTATTAATAAACGTAATGGTGTAACACTGCACCCTCTGCAAATAGTAAGAAAGCAGTTGATTAGACAGCAATGTTAACATACACGCGGTAATAACAACAGAGCACATAAATTGCGTCAGCTTTATCATGAACAAGTATTACAGAATAGCACAAAACAAACGCATAAAACATGCTGATGCATCAAATAAAGAGACAGTGGCGTTGTCTAATTACTAAACTGTTTACATGGCACATTTGCAACATCTGGAAGTGTGCAACCAACTGGCTATAAATAGTTTTCAGAGTTGTTACACAATTCAACAAGTCATAAATATGAATTTAAAATGGATGTGCCTTCCAATAAACTATAATCTCAAGGGTGGAAAAAGAAAATACTCTTGGCGTTACAATTGAGGCTTACAATAGAATTAAAAAAACATTTTATTTCTTTTAGTGCAAGCTTCACTGTGTTTGTGCTCTTCATTTAAACCCTTAATGAATAATAATACTTCTCTAAATCAATCTTTTTTTTACAAATCAAATGCGAGAAAAAAGCAGCTGGAACATTAAGCGTTTCCTTTTGTAAAGTGACGCTTTATAGTCTGCCTCTCTCGCATATAATGTTATCAGATTTACTTTTTTTAAGATGCTTTTCAGATCAGAGAAAATTAGACATTCTTATACAGAAGTCTATCATGATACTCAGTCTCAAAGTAATACAGGTACTAGCACTTTATTTTACAGTCTTGTTCCGAATCCACATATACATGTACTTATTATACGAATTACAGAGTTATAACTATAGGTACTAACCCAGAGCCTACCCCTAAACCTAACCTTAATGGATGTAGTGACCTTATATTACCATTACTTCCTTGTAAGTACAGTGTAACTACACTGTAAGTACATATAGGCTATTAAAAAATGAAGTGTAACCAGTTTTGGTACCGGAGCAAAAACTGTTTGAACTATACACAATATAGGCCTAACAGCATGTAGCCTTCAAATATTTTTTTGGAGAAAAAAATTGTAATTGTTTGATTCAAGATGAAATTAATGTATGTTAAATAATCTGCCATCATCTGCATTATAATATTTACAAAGAGAAATAACCAGTTTCATATTTTAACAAGTAAATAAAACTTGTATCATGACCTGGCACCACTGTATCACAATATATATATATATATTCTGAGAAAGTTCCCATATTAATTTTCAGTTGGACTAATTGTTGAAACGGTCTCCAAAAACTAAAAACTAAACTTTGGAAACTAAAAGTCTTCAAAAACTAAAAACTATTTTTTATTTTATTTCAATGAACTCATTTTTTTTAAGGCAACCATGTAACTTACTTTTTTTTAAGTTGAACCAACAATTTTGTTTACAGTTTTTACTAGCCTATCTGAAGCTGCAAAAAGTGAAGTGTGACCGACAAATATCAAAATGACTCACCCATGAAGTACGTGGCCACTTTACACATGCCGATGCCGAAGATGAAGTCCTTCATAAGGTTAGGGATGAGTGTGAAGGGCATGCAGAAGACACACAGCATCAGATCACTGACGGCCAGAGACAGCAGGAACAGATTGGTGACCGTCCGCATGCGCCGGTTCCGCACCAGAACAGTGATGATGAGGCTGTTCCCTATGAAGCTCAGGAGGAAGATCAACACATACAGCACGATCCGCACGGTTTGGTTCATATCTGACAAACAAACACGAGAGCACGAAATGAGAATACCATATTTTACAAGTTTTAACAAGCAGTTTGTGTGTCCTTTTAACAGACACATGACGAAACTTGTTGGTGTTCACACATCTCCCAACGCAAAATGCATGCGCTAATGCAAAGACTAAAGGTAAAAAGTGCATATGCCTATACATGTAAATGTAGGTCTATATAAAATATAAATGTAGCCTAAATATAAAAGTTTATTATTATTATTTTTTACCTTTTGGTTCCAACGCGCTGTCACTGTCATTTTTACATTCCGACAAATTCCCATTCCTGAATCCACATAATATTTTATAAATATCAGTGGAATTGATGAGCATATCTTGAATTGTAAATGTCTCCATGTTTGCTTGTTGTTTCTGATGATTTCCCGCTTTCCTTCACAATATAGATGGATATCCAAATTAATGTTTCTTCATCTCTTGGAGGTAGAGGTACAGCAACATTTGCTGGCACATAATGCCACAGTGCTGCACTCTATAATAAGGTACATGGTTTTATCTTAATTCACAAGTAGCCTATATCAAGACAAAACTAAAACAGTTTTGAGATGTAAAAAAAAGTAACAACAACAATAATAATTCTAACAAAAGAAAGTAGGCTAAGTACGTCCAAGACTGTATTTTGTCAAGTGCTGCAGCTCATGAGTTGTGATGTGAAGTAATGCTGTTGATCAGTGCTGTGCTGCCGTCCAAAGAATAGCAGACCCCGCCTTTACTTTAAAAAAACACCTTCTGTGAATACGGTATTGGCTACACCCCAATGACAATAGAAGTAGGCTAAAGAAAAAACTTTTTTATGAGAAATTGTAAAACTGTTGTAGCCTATAACAAAATGAACCATAAAAAAGAACACATAGGTCCTATACTGTAGCCTACGATAGCTAGTTTAGACTATAATGCTAATAATAATATTGTTGTTGTTGTTGTTGTGTTTATTTTAGTTATTAACACCAAAAATGTCATATTTAGATGCGTTTCTTATTTTGCTGGCAACTCAGGTTATGCAACTCAGATTTTCCCCTATAAAAAATATAATAATAATATTCATTACATTTCTAACACCACACAAAACATATTTTGGAACCTTAGCTTGATAACCCTTTCTTTTGTACACAAATTGTAGTGCTGACTCTATTCAAATGTCAGTTGTTGTTGTTTTTTTTGACGTGTTTGACAATCAACTCTAGATATTGAAGCCACCAAAAATTTTAACCCCTTAACTGTCACTTGCCCGTATACGGGCAATCTAAATTTACTAAACTATTACTATTAAATCCTAATCTAGTCATGACAAACTATATATCATTGGAAAGGTCTAAGACTCCTAAATAGATATTTTAGTGCTGTTTCTTTTCTTACAAATTATGAATGAACAGTAATATATGAATTTATGACAAAAGTGCGCCTCAAAAAAATCAACGTCATTACTGACGGAGTTTCTGACCTTTGTCCAGGGTGGTAAAAGTACTCAAAAGTTATACTCAAGTAAAAGTATATATACTTAAATAAAATATTACTCAAGTAAAAGTAGAAAGTTCTCCATTCAAACATCACTTGAGTAAAAGTACAAAAGTATCCGATTTAAAAGTACTTAAGTACCGAAAGTAAAAAGTAAACATTCCAATGAACTGTAAATATACATAATTAAGCAGAACAATTATTTTGAGGGGGGTTTGCAATTATTTAATTGAACAAATGATGAGAATACATCATTTTTCAGATTACTGCAATTAAGAATTTGTTAGATTTGCAATAATAAAAGACAATTACAGGAGATTTAAAGGCTGTTAAATATGTTCTATAGCACTGTGTTGTGTTTGTTACATTTTACTGTTTAGAAGATTGATCTCCTTTAAATCTCCTTTATAAATGCTTTACAAGGCATGAATACTCACTTTAGATGAGCTCACACACATAGTTAACTGACCACTAGTAAATGCTTTATAACTACCTGTATTTACTACATTTACTTAAGTGATCTTATGAATGACTGACAACTCTTAAATAACTGGTTTGTAAATAATGCTATACTTCATTTCAGGGGTTGGGCGTTATGGCAACAAATATCATATCACGATTTTTTTTTTAGGAAAATCACGATCACGATTTTTTTATCACGATTCTTTTTGAAGTTTTACTATTTTGCAAGTGGATGTTCATTACAGCCAAACTAATGTCCCTATGTTAAAAACAAAGCCTTAGGTAACAAAAGAAAAAAGAAAGGCATACATTTAGGCCAGTGGCGAAGATAAAAATCTTCGTCATTATTTTCTTTGTTATTTAAACAAATTAGACAAGATAAACATTACACAAATTAATATTCAAATTAAATAAACAGTGCTTTTTTTCAAATGCAGTAGGTGTATTTAACAGTAGCATTGAAGAAAGTAATTAACAAATATTAAATTAAAACACTACATAGACTTCACTATTATTGATTCTTATTAAAGCTACTATTAAAGTTCTCAGTCAGTGAGTGATTTTCTCCTTGTGTTTTTTTATTTTCAAGTTTTTTTTTATTAACACTAAAGGAGTGAGTTCCCTCAAAATCGAAAAATGTCTTAATTTATTCTCTCAAGATGTTTTAAATCCTCGAGTTTCTTCTTCTGTTGAAAATAAAAGTTATTTTGAATAATGTGGGTAACCGAACAGTTGCTGGTCCCCAGTGTATAGTTTTTTTTCTCTCCTGGAAGTTAAATGGGGACCAGCAACTGTTTGGTTACCCACATTCAAAAAAAAAAAATCTTCTTTTGTATTCAGCACAAGAAAGAAATTAATACAGGTTTGGAACAACATTAGAGTGAGTAAATAATGACAGATTTATTTATTTATTTTTGTGAACTATCCCTTTAGGTAGGCTACAAGCAGCAGCACTATTTACTGAGTGTCGCTTAGACCAGCACGCGACGCGTTTAATATAGACGCATATTACAACAGATTTTCTCTCAAATGTTTGCTTTCACTTTAGTCATAGCCAATTATTTTTATGTAAACATTGTGTGTATTTTACAGTATTAGCATAACAAGACTCGAAAGAGAACTTAGTCCAGTATTCAGGCGCTGTTTGACAGGCTTCTGTCTGCGAGCGTCGGGGGTTTGCGCTGAGGAAAGCGGACGTTAGAACAGCGCATCAGCACGTGAATTAAATGTTTAACCGGCAAGGCTTATGCAAATAATGAACTTTGGTGAATTGCAGTGTCCCGGACCGGACCTATTCATTAACGTGTGATGTGTAGGCTACGTCGCGTTGTAGGCTACAATTGAGACCGAGGCGCCAGAACTGAACTGATAGAAAGCACTGTAACACGGTCGTGGCAGGCAAAGAAGACATTTCAGCCGATAAGAATCTTACTTAACTTCAGTGAATTCAAACATATCCTTGAGATATGGCCATGGGTGATCCCTGTCGCGAATCTCGGGATCATTTCTGCTGACAGCGAGAGCTGCTACTGTTTCTGTGGTCATCATCTTCCACTGAACTGGCGAACTGAACAAACTGCTATGTGAGCGTATGCTGACAAAGAGCGTGAGCGCGTGCGTTCTTTTTTTTCTAAAGAAAACCACGTTTTTCATTGGTTTGGAAAGCCAAGTGTAATAAATACTCGGAGCGGGCATGGGGAAATGTATCGGAGTAAAAGTAAATTTTGCCTTTAATATTGTAGTGGAGTAAAAGTGAAAGTAGGTGCAAATAAAACATACTCAAGTAAAGTACAGATCCCCGAAAAAAATACTTAAGTAAAGTAACGAAGTATTTTTACTTCGTTACTTACCACCACTGCCTTTGTCACAAAAAGTTGACGCACACACTTTTAATAATTGAAACTTTGGTTTTTAGTGCTAAAAGTTCATAATAAAACATAATTAGTATTTGTCAATAAAAAAAGATACAATTATATTTTAAACAGTAAGGTAAGAAGTCTTCTAAAAAGTATAATATATGTATAAATATAATTTTGTTATTATTATTATTATATCACATATTTTAGTAGTTATCATAAATTAGGTATCATTTGAAAGCTTACGAACTGCAGAATTAATCCTGTGAAAACCGTTTTGAAATTGGACGTTGTGTTACCATAGAAACGGTATTTTTTATTAGGCCCCTCCCCTTTTGGGCATCATCTTTCATAATTTATTATCAAAACCTTTTCTAATCTTGACAAAACACATATTGTCGGAAAGGTCTGAGTCTCAAGGTTCCATATTTTGTGACAGAAGTGATATTTGGATAGAAATTTATTCATTTGTTATGGCAGAATGCATTCAATTAAATTTAACGGAATTCAATGGCACCCGGTGGCTATTGTTGGTATAACGCCTAAACAAAATCTCATGGGAACTTCAAAATTTGTGATATCAACTTTAAATTTGGAACACAACTTGGTTAGATATATAGCTTTCATTTTATAGTAAAAAAATATTTTATATTTTAAAAATATATTAATAAATGATATTTGATTTACTGTAAATGATATCTTCCATAACTTTTTCATACTTTAATTTACATAATGTATATATTCCAAAGCATTCTTGAATTACAACCATTTAAGTTTGTATAGTGCATTTTAATGTCAGTTATCAAAAAGGGGGTGACAGGTAAGGGGTTAATTTATGTGATACATGGTGATGAGTGCCTTTCCATAGACATAATGACATTTATACTGTATAAACTATGTTATATTCCCTTTTACATTTTCAAAACATATTTCCTAAATGCTATTTTCCTCATAGTGGTTAAATAAACAAAAAAAGTCCAAAAATGACTGTGTCTTTCATGGGGACATTTGGTCCCCATAACATTGCCAGGACCACCACAGACACACAAACACACACGCAATAAGACAAGGGGTTTGGAAGATGGGTGGATTTATTTTGGACACAAGTCATGAAATGTGCTATAACTCTATTTATTCTTTCACATAACCGAGCAAAACAAGTGAAGTTGTTTGGATACTCTTGGATACTGTTTTACTATTCTGATTATCCTGAAAGAGATTTTAAGGGCCTTTTTTTACTGTCATTCACTGACCTCTCCACACTGAACAAAGCACTCATGCTCTCATGCTCTATTTAAACAGCCTGGAAGAAGCTTTATAGCTTTGGAAAGAGATCTTCAAAATTAACAGACTTTAAATGGTTTATTTGAGCTTTTACAACTCATTGCTAAACCCTCTTAGTACGGTGTGTGTATAACTTATAATATCAAAAGGTTTCAACAACTTGTCAACTATTCTACAACTATCTAACGCCTCAGACCTTTGTTAAGTATAGTTGTGGATTAAATTATTTCTATTGTGCTTGTTGATGAGAAAACTTTTAATTCTGACCTGACAATTCACACACTGACGTCACATTGTAAATAAAAAACAGAAATGAAACATGAAAATGGTCCAAATCAGAATTTAAAATGTCAGATTCAATGTGTTTGGGTTGCTTACACTGATAGACCAAAATCTGCCAAGTATGTTGAAAGTACAACAATCAATCAGCTGTGTTAATGTCTGCTGCATGGACATAGGCCTATACTCTTAGGCTATGTTTACACGGAAACGATTCTGAAGAGAAAACGCAAAGTGGCGTTGCGTCATCACTTTTTATTCTGCGTTTAGACGAGCGTTTTGTGTGGGAAATTCGCGTGCAAATGGTGACGCAAAAGTGTGTGAAATTCAATGTAGTATGCACTTCAGGCGGCTAGGAGTGCATACTATAACAACACCAAGTCCACGCGCCTGCGACAACCTTCACTGTCAAGCAGACTTTTGCGTTTCTACCGTTTACACGGGAACACGACGGTGGAGCGTTTTTAAGGCCCTGTTTACACGAGAACGCTCCGGGTTGAAAACGTAAAAATATGTGTATCGGATGTGCCTTTCGTTTACACGGCGACAGCGCTTTTGAGGCTTAAAACGCAAAAAAGTGAAACCACCCTCCAGAGTGGAAATCTTAAAACGCTCCACCGTCGCGTTCCCGTGTAAACGGTAAAAACGCAAAAGTCTGCTTGACAGTGAAGGTTGTACGCAGGCGCGTGGACTTGGTGTTGTTATAGTATGCAACTCCTAGCCGCCTGAAGTGCATACTACATTGAATTTCACACACTTTTGCGTCACCATTTGCACGCGAATTTCCCACACAAAACGCTCGTCTAAACGCAGAATAAAAGTGATGACGCAACGCCACTTTTGCGTTTTTCTTCAGAATCGTTTCCGTGTAAACATAGCCTAAGATTTCCACTCTGGAGGGTGGTTTCACTTTTTTGCGCTTTTAGGCCTCAAAAATGCCATCGCCGTGTAAACGAAAGGCACATCCGATAAAATATTTTTACGTTTTCACCCGCGAGCGTCTCCGTGTAAACAGGGCCTTAAACTCGGCATGACATGGAAGTTTTGATTATCTTTTCTTCCCTATTGTGATGTATATCCAAGTGAAACAGCTTCTCAAACAAGAAAAGATGTAGAGGACTTGATTTTGTCCATGAGGAATTGTTTGGATTCTTGGTTGAGGTTTGCTCCCATCCTCGTGCCAGTTAACATTGTCAGAGAAGAGAAGATGGAAGTTACTTTGATGAAAGATTACATGGCCACATCATAGATTACTTCTGTATTAATTAATTAATTTGTATTCTGCACTGTATGGAGCACGCTCTTAAGAATTTCACTCATTATGGCACATGTGTTGTTAGTGATGTGACAATAAAAGATTCGTATTCGTATTAGTATTCGTACTTTTTAACCCCCATTGCAAATCAGGTTGGCAAAATTTTGAGACTTTCAGCTGTTTGCAATGAAAAAATCTAACAAAGGTCAAGTCACATTTATTTATTTAGCACTTCTTACAAAACAGATTATTTCAAAGCACCTTTACAGAGATAACAGGAAAAATAAAGCAAAAAAGTTTGTTTTCAGAAGATAATAGCATCACAGTCCACCATTGGAGATGTTTTATTTTTGTTTAAAAAAAAGTTATTAATTTAGTTCACACACACACACACACACACACACACACACACACACACACACACACACACACACACACACACACACACACACACACACACACACACACACACACACACACACACACACACACACACACATATATATATTACCACTCTTGGAGTGAACCATGATGTCATCGTCCAGCTTAATGTCTCCAACTGAGCAAGCCAAGCAAATTGAAAAAAGGTGGACAAAGGCAGTTATCCTCTGGCTAATGAATGAACAGTGTATGATTATGATTCAGGCAGCATTACAATCAGAAGGCAGATTGGTTTGGAACAATTAGAATATCATCCAGTTCCATCTGGTTTAAGATCAGAGTCATTACACCGGGATGGAGACGAGTTTGATCAGACGGGGTTTGTTGTGCTGATGAGGCCTTCGATGAGAGTTGACACAACCTCTGCTGTCACTTCAGGGATGTGTTGTGGTCGTGTCTATGTGCTAGTTAAAGTGTTAGACTGGATGCTTAATATCTGCTAACACTTTATTTTGATGGTCCCCCAACAGATATTTATAAGAGCTATAAGAGCCTGCTATACTAATTCATATAGTTCAACTCAACACATTTCAAGTGGTTTCCCCAAATTCAACTAGAATGCAACTTTTAACCGTCATGTGGTGTTCGGGTCAATTTGACCTGGAGAAGATTTTCTTTTTCCTGAAAATACTAGTTAATGTTATCGCTTTGGACTGAAACTTAGTGACTTTGTTCCCAAACAGTATATCTAAATCTCATATTTTTTTTGTGGGAGTTTTGTTACCTTGTTACACTTGTGGTGTTCCCGGTCAAAAATGACCGGTCTATAAAAAATAGCTTATAAATCCCTCATTATACCATATTTTCACCCAATCTTGGATTCAATCTTTTTGTCAACTTGTTCTCTTTCAATTAGGACTGGTTTTATATTTCTGTTTGCATCTGATTAATCGTGGGCCTCGTTTATCTGAGAGTAGGCATGGGCAAAAATGGTCACAATGGGCGACCATTGAAAGTGAATGGGAGAGACTGAAAAAAATAACAGAACAATTTAGTTTTCAGGAGCATGTTCATTATTTTCATGTACACATGAGCATGTGTGCTTGCACACATCGAGACCTTGGACCTGTGCATGTATCGATACATTTATACACACGCAACCCAGACACACACATGTTAAAACACAAAATTTGAGTATTACACACATTCTTTTCCACAGAGAGAAAGTTGATCCTCCTCACTAGTTTCTGAGTCAAAAATCTGATGAATAACATCATGCGCAGAGAGCTGCTTTTCCATTGTGCTGCCACAAATGAATGACAAGCAAGGTGCTGTGAGGCATGTTCCTAGTTCTGTGTGAGAACCAAGGGGGTAATCCATCGACCGGAAGTTGAAGCCTTGCGGGAGCTGCCATCTTGTAGCACAGACTAGTGTGATGAACAATAGCAATTAAAAAAAAAATTATATTTGCAAATGTACTCATAAATTATTTATTTTTTACTCAAAAATGAGATGCCTACTCTTAGACAAACGAGGCCCACGATTAATCAGATGCAAACAGAAATATAAAACCAGTCCTAATTGAAAGAGAACTAGTTGACAAAATGATTGAATCTAAGATTGGCTGAAAATATGGTATAGTGAGTATTTTATAAGCTATTTTTATGGGCCGGTCATTTTTGACCGGGAACACCACAAGTGTTATAGGGTTTTGAACACCACATGAGGGTTAATGACTTCTGCAGTCTCAAAATTGTTTAACCCCCTGAACAGAATCCCTCACAACAGCACACATTTGCAAAAGAGGTGTTGTCTCAAGCACACTTGATGCAACTAATCAAGGGCTTCATTAGTTGCACCAGGTGTGCTTGAGCTAAAACACATGAAATATCTGAACTGGATAGGTTTGTTGATTCTCACATTTGACTACATGTTAGAAATATGGCTAAGCCAAAAGAAGGTTCAGAAAATTAAGCGGAGATATCATCGCCCTTCACAAACATTTGGAACAGCATACAACAAGACAGTTAAGACACTAGGGGGCCCTATCTAAACAAACGCAGTTATCATTCCTATTTTGCACCAGCGCAAAGCGGGCTTTTCCTTCCACAGACGCACATCAGTAAACTAGGGAATGAACTTGCGCTCCCTGGGAGGGTCGGGGCAAAAAAGGAGATGCTATTTTGCAGTTCCAGAAAACAATTGCGCCACTGACCAGAAAAAAAATAGTCTAAAGTCAGTGGCACATTGCGCGTACTTTCAGATGCTATTTTAAGCGCATGTTACTTATAGTTAGTTGAATGTCTAAAGTGTACAATCAAAATAAAGTGTTAACAAAATTATTGTTGTGTTCATGACAATGGGAAAAATAGAAGCTTACACGTTTACCCAAATTGCATGTTTAACCGAAGATAATTTGGGTGCGTTTGTCCAATCCTCAATGTCACTTCTCTTTCTTTAACGGCCCTGACGAGAACATCGATCTCCTTGGCTGTGAACCGATTGTAAAGCGCATCTGGTAAATGCGCCGCTATAATAGTATTGCGCCACGGAACAAGGGCACCTCGTTCATCATGCTCTTAAAGGGAATGTGATATGACTCTCTTATTGGTTTGTTTCCGTTACGCCCAAACCACACCTATGAATAACGAAGCTACTTCAGACCAACCCCTTTTAGATTTGCGCCAGGCGCAAGAGGCATTTATCCCGCCGGGAAAATAGCAATAGCGCCGAAATCAGCCTACAAAGTTTCTTGCGCTTCTGACACTTGCGTTTCAGATCGTTAAAATAGGGCCCTAAATGTTCCTAGAGACACCATTAGAAACATAGTCCTCAAAGTTAAAGGAACAGTGGTTACACTACCTGGGCGTAGCAATACGTAGACTACAACACTACTGACCCCCAAAACACAAGAAAAGTGTTCAAAATCATATAAATAAGTCACAGATGTTTTGGGATTCTGTTCTGTGGAGCGATGAAACAAAACTGGAAATTTTCAGCCTATTGATCTGGGTATGTCTGGAGGAAGAGGAATGGAGCATATGCTGAAGAGAAACCTTTGTCTACAGTTAAGTATGGTGGGGCTCTGTGATGCTCTGGGACTGCTTTACCTCTTCTGGCACTGGCAAGATGGATTCATTGAAGTTTCAGCAAATTCTAGAAGAAAACATCATGCCATTCAGTGAGGAAGCTGAAGCTTTGGTTTTATTGGACCTTCTAACAATAATCCCAAGCATTCCTCAAATTCCACCAAGGTTTGGTTGCAGAATAAGCCCTGGAAGATACTATTGTTGCCATCACAGTCACCTAACTTGAACCCCATAGAAAATCTCTAGTTGAATAATGTTAGACTGCATAAGTCATTAAGACATAATTTATGACCTGCCATAGAACAATTCCACCAGAGTATATCTTTCTATTTTTACATGCTGTGCTGTCAATCTTTTGAGCATTTTCATATACCATACATCAAAATAATCCTTACTCTACCCAATTTAAAGGCCATGTTTGTAACAAATCAATAGTAACTAGATAAATATCTCAAAAGGGCAATAAACATAAAGAATTATTATTATTATTCAATACAAAAAAAGATAAATGTCAACCTCAAACTTGTCAAATGTCAACCAAAAACGCACAACACAATTTAAAACTATACAAGTATTGATTTGAACTGTTTACATTAATTCGTTTTTAAGATACACTCATTTTTACAACCATTCAAAAAAGGGGTAAAAATGCCATGTAAAATATTCAGTTACATTTGTGGTCTAACAGATAACATTTTGCTTTTGAATATTGATTGAACATTGAATTGGTTAGAATATAAAATATGGACCCTGTCAGAACAATTAATAATAAAATAAATATAAAATAAATAAATAAAGCCGATGAGCATGTTGGAGGCTTGATCTGAACATCTGAGGTTTTGTATGGAAAAAGAATGATTGAGCTAGCCATTTGGTTTCAGTTTCTATAGACTCCTGTTCGGTCTTAAAGGGTTAAATGTTGCATTTTCATTTGAATTTGGGAAAACCACTTGAAAAAATGTGTTTTGTTGAGCTATTTCAATTTTGTTTGATTTGTTCATTGCAAACAACTGAATGCCTCCAAATTTGACCATTATACTCGATTTGCAATGGGGATCAATAATTTTGTGTACAAGTGTTTTTATAATAAATACTGCAATATTCCATGAAATAAGAAATCTATATAAGAAATCTTCCAATCTATTTGGTCTATTTAATGGTGACTTTAATTGTTGTTCTGATTAGTAAAAAGGAGTTTACAGAATGGGTTTTTACTGACTATAAAGCTAGTAGCCTATAACATGCAGCTTTCAGACATAGTTTACAACGTTGTAAAACATAAAAGGGCTTTAGGTAAGTGTTTTGAAGACGACCACACGCAGCTTTGTTAACTCAAAAACTCTCTAGCTCTGGCCAAAGCTTTAATTTCTGATAGCTGCTGTCAAATATATATATGCACAATAAACATCAGCATTTCTGCAAAGAGAAACATAATCTTCTTGCTTGTTCATGTCTATACATGTTCAGGTTTAATTGTAATACTGGAGAAACTGGAAGATGCAGAGCCGTCTGGAATGAGGAATGACTGCTCTCAGAGAAAACAAAGGACTTTTCTGAGGAAATGATTAAAATGAGCATTCCCACACTGAGTCAATAACCTCGAGTCAATCACCTATACAGTAGTTTTGTCCTTTCCCCTTCACCCCCTCTTCTCCCCAGGCTGCAGATAATCTGAAATTCACCAGTTAATGTGAACGATGATCATACAACACTCTCAGTGTGACTGGTATGTCTCATTCCCACAGAAGGAAACCAAAAGGTAATATAGATTTTAAGAGAATTCTAAGAGTTAAGAGTTTTGTAGAGGGTGAATCTTCTGCCAATGGGTCTTTGTCTTCTGTCCTCAGTAAAACTACCCAGGTCTGGAGACTTGAGTAATGCAAATTCCTATTGTTAGCTCATGTTTTCATTTGAAAGAGGTTTCAGTCTTGGTCTGAGTATTTAAAGTGATGCTGCAGGATGCTCAAAGCGCGATTTCCAGTAAGATCAGCCCGAAAATGTTCTCAGACACTCAGCATTATGTTTTTTTTCCTCTAATGTCAGGCATCTTTTAATCTTTTTTTTTTTTCCAGAGCATTTAATGTTTTGGGTAACACTTTATTTCAATATTCCACTTTAGACATTCTACTAACTATTAGTAACTTTGCAAATACATGTCAACTAACTTTCATTAAAGTCTTAGTAGACTCTGCTTAATATCTGCTAACACTTTATTTTGTTGGTCCCCCAACATATAGCCTATTCTACTGACTGCAGTGGTGGTAAGTAACGAAGTAAAAATACTTCGTTACTTTACTTAAGTATTTTTTTCGGGGATCTGTACTTTACTTGAGTATGTTTTATTTGCACCTACTTTCACTTTTACTCCACTACAATATTAAAGGCAAAATTTACTTTTTACTCCGATACATTTCCCCATGCCCGCTCCGAGTATTTATTACACTTGGCTTTCCAAACCAATGAAAAACGTGGTTTTCTTTAGAAAAAAAAAAGAACGCACGCGCTCACGCTCTTTGTCAGCATACGCTCACATAGCAGTTTGTTCAGTTCGCCAGTTCAGTGGAAGATGATGACCACAGAAACAGTAGCAGCTCTCGCTGTCAGCAGAAATGATCCCGAGATTCGCGACAGGGATCACCCATGGCCATATCTCAAGGATATGTTTGAATTCACTGAAGTTAAGTAAGATTCTTATCGGCTGAAATGTCTTCTTTGCCTGCCACGACCGTGTTACAGTGCTTTCTATCAGTTCAGTTCTGGCGCCTCGGTCTCAATTGTAGCCTACAACGCGACGTAGCCTACACATCACACGTTAATGAATAGGTCCGGTCCGGGACACTGCAATTCACCAAAGTTCATTATTTGCATAAGCCTTGCCGGTTAAACATTTAATTCACGTGCTGATGCGCTGTTCTAACGTCCGCTTTCCTGAGCGCAAACCCCCGACGCTCGCAGACAGAAGCCTGTCAAACAGCGCCTGAATACTGGACTAAGTTCTCTTTCGAGTCTTGTTATGCTAATACTGTAAAATACACACAATGTTTACATAAAAATAATTGGCTATGACTAAAGTGAAAGCAAACATTTGAGAGAAAATCTGTTGTAATATGCGTCTATATTAAACGCGTCCGCGTGCTGGTCTAAGCGACACTAGTAAATAGTGCTGCTGCTTGTAGCCTACTTAAAGGGATAGTTCACAAAAATAAATAAATAAATCTGTCATTATTTACTCACTCTAATGTTGTTCCAAACCTGTATTAATTTCTTTCTTGTGCTGAATACAAAAGAAGATTTTTTTTTTTGAATGTGGGTAACCAAACAGTTGCTGGTCCCCATTAACTTCCAGGAGAGAAAAAAAAAAACTATACACTGGGGACCAGCAACTGTTCGGTTACCCACATTATTCAAAATAACTTTTATTTTCAACAGAAGAAAGAAACTCGGGTTTAAAACATCTTGAGAGAATAAATTAAGACATTTTTTTCATTTTTGAGGGAACTATCCCTTTAGTGTTAATAAAAAAAAATTAAAAATAAAAAAACACAAGGAGAAAATCACTCACTGACTGAGAACTTTAATAGTAGCTTTAATAAGAATCAATAATAGTGAAGTCTATGTAGTGTTTTAATTTAATATTTGTTCATTTAATTACTTTCTTCAATGCTACTGTTAAATACACCTACTGCATTTGAAAAAAAGCACTGTTTATTTAATTTGAATATTAATTTGTGTAATGTTTATCTTGTCTAATTTTTTTTAATAACAAAGAAAATAATGACGAAGATTTTTATCTTCGCCACTGGCCTAAATGTATGCCTTTCTTTTTTCTTTTGTTACCTAAGGCTTTGTTTTTAACATAGGGACATTAGTTTGGCTGTAATGAACATCCACTTGCAAAATAGTAAAACTTCAAAAAGAATCGTGATAAAAAAATCGTGATCGTGATTTTCCTAAAAAAAAAATCGTGATATGATATTGTTGCCATAACGCCCAACCCCTGAAATGAAGTATAGCATTATTTACAAACCAGTTATTTAAGAGTTGTCAGTCATTCATAAGATCACTTAAGTAAATGTAGTAAATACAGGTAGTTATAAAGCATTTACTAGTGGTCAGTTAACTATGTGTGTGAGCTCATCTAAAGTGAGTATTCATGCCTTGTAAAGCATTTATAAAGGAGATTTAAAGGAGATCAATCTTCTAAACAGTAAAATGTAACAAACACAACACAGTGCTATAGAACATATTTAACAGCCTTTAAATCTCCTGTAATTGTCTTTTATTATTGCAAATCTAACAAATTCTTAATTGCAGTAATCTGAAAAATGATGTAATCTCATCATTTGTTCAATTAAATAATTGCAAACCCCCCTCAAAATAATTGTTCTGCTTAATTATGTATATTTACAGTTCATTGGAATGTTTACTTTTTACTTTCGGTACTTAAGTACTTTTTAAATCGGATACTTTTGTACTTTTACTCAAGTGATGTTTGAATGGAGGACTTTCTACTTTTACTGGAGTAATATTTTATTTAAGTATATATACTTTTACTTGAGTATAACTTTTGAGTACTTTTACCACCCCTGACTGACTGTAAGTAACTCGCCAACTACAAGTCAACTTATTCTACTAACCTGAACCATAACCTAACAATCTACTAATGCTTTAATGAGAGTTAGTTGACATGTTGTTAAAAAGAATTTGTTGATTATCTTTGAACTGATTGCCTGATACATTTACCTGACTATTAATACATTGTTACATTTGGATTCATTCAGATTTACTCAAATTATTAATTTTAGTGTTACGTTAAGTCCATGACACCACAAATCTACGCTCAGGGTTGTAAGGGACTAATATACAGCTTATGTGAAGCAGAAGGGCACACCAGCTGATATTTTAGAGCTCCGACAAACACATTGGCATTAGTCATGTATACTTAGACTAATGGGTGATCAAATGGAG
The DNA here is from genome assembly GCA_030378365.1 of Hybognathus amarus. Classification (NCBI taxonomy): domain Eukaryota; kingdom Metazoa; phylum Chordata; class Actinopteri; order Cypriniformes; family Leuciscidae; genus Hybognathus; species Hybognathus amarus. Next base: position 47,967 of record JAQIUQ010002622.1, on the reverse strand, counting down.
TCAGATAAAAGTTTAATTGGAAATAAATTACTTTGCCACGCTGAAAAGACAGAACGCGCAGGAAACCTTCACCCGCCATTTGGAAATTAGGCCGACTGAGAGAGGCGGGGCCTTCAAAACTGAGCAAATTACAGAATTTACAGATTGCATTTTTAAAATCATAGATATTTAATGAGTGTCATCTGATATACTCTTCTCTCTTTCAGTTGATGACCAGTTTAAAGAAGAACTCCAGTGCAAAATGAACATTTGGTCTAATAAAACATCTGTACCAAGTCAACCATTCTTTGAGATTTGTTTTCATGATAATCGAATGTAAAGAGTTTTATCTCTAAAAACTGCTTAGCGTATAATGCTAGTACTGGGGGCATTTACTAAGTAAAAAGTAATCGCTAGTTTATACCACTAACAAGGCTCAAAATAGCCCTTAGGGTCTAAGACATTTTCTAAAATAACTGAAAATGTGTTCGTCTGAAACAAGATTGACATCTTGAATGGCTTCCCAGATAGCACAAGGCTGTCTGATCTCCTATTTACATCTGGAAGACGTATTTTAAAGAGTGTTTGCTCATCTGCAAGACGTCTCGATGTTTCCTGCAGATGTCAAATAGACGTTTATAAGATGTCAGTTTAACGTGCATTCTAAATCATTACATCTTAGAGACATCTTCTAAACGTCTATTTGACATCTGCAGGAAACGTCCTATAGACGTCTTGCAGATGAGCAAACACTCTTTAAAATATGTCTTCCAGATGTAAATAGGAGATCAAACAGCCTTGTGCTATCTGGGTTGAGGGTGAGTAATGCATGATTTAAATATCATTTTTGGCCGAACTATCCCTTTAAAGTTCTCAATGATCCGGTAAATGGTTCTTTCAGGTGCAATGTTCTTTGTAGCTATTTCCTTATATGTGAGACCATTTTCATGCAAAGTGATGTCTGCACATATTTCTTTGGAGGTAACCTTTGCCATGCTAACACAAAAACACAATGATTGGAAGACCCGTACTTTTATTTCAATTTATTTTATTTTATATATAAGAGAGAACTAAAATAATCACAGCATAGGCCTATGAAAATTTTAATTAAATTAATTTATAAATGTTGTGGAATTCATTAGCTTGAGTCATTAGCATAAAACCTCTTTTTTATGTTAAAGGGAGAGTTCAACCAAAAATCTAAATTATGTCATTACAAAATGTTTCACAAAATGTATACGTTTCCTTTTTTCTGTTGAACACAAAATAACGTTAGGTTATTCTAAAGAATGTTGATAACCAAACAGTTAACGCCACCCATTGACTTCCATAGAAGGAAAAACAATAGAAGGCGTTTTCTAGGCTACCATCAACTGTCTGGTTACAAACATTCCATAAACTATCTACGTTTGTGTTCAACAGATAAGAATATTTCTCTCTTGCCTGTCTTTAAACCTTGAGAGCCTGTTGAGGGTGATGACAGAAGTGTCATTTTTGAGTGAACTATCCCTTTAATTAAGGCCTTTAGTGACGGAACCTTTCGTCGAGGACATGTTTCCTGAAAGGTTTGTTGCCATTTGCCTGGATACGGTGCTTCATTCTGTGATGCTGCAGCGCTAACAGATCTTACATCGACATCACATTAAAAGTGTGTAATGATGGACGAAAGCACAGAGCTGTCTGTCTCTATAACACAGATAGTTCAACGGCTCAAAGGGACTCATTTACACTCTCAGCTGGAAAAACAGGCTAAAGTGAGTAGCTTCAGCTAACTGACTGCAGAGTGTGCAACACGAAATACGGTCACTGCATTCCTGACTGTCAGCTTTCGTTTGCTGTTGTATTTCATTGCAGATATTTTTTTTCTCTCTCTCTCTCTAGGAATGTATGCACAAACCTGAAATTAAACTAGAAACACTGAAAGAGGACGTGAGGAGATTGTTAAAAGAATCAGGTACATGACCGTCGTATGAAATTTAAAGGGAATACATTTTTATTTATTTGAATAAAAAATTATTTAATACAATTGGCTATCGTTCAAAAGTTTAGGCTCAGAAATATATATGTATGTGTATATATATATATATATATATATATATATATATATATATATATATATATATATATATATACATATATACACACACACACTAAGTTTAAGATCGGTAAGATTTTTTTTTTTAAAAAAATAAGTCTCTTCTGCTCACCAAGGCTGCAATTTTTTTATAAAAAATACACAAAAAACACAGTAATATTGTGAAATATTATGACAATTTAAAATGACTTTTTTATGTTAATATATATTAAAATGTAATTTATTCCTCTGAAAAAAAGCTGAATTTTCAGCATCATTACTCCAGTCTTCAGTGTCACATGATCCTTCACAAATCACTCTAATATGATGATTTTATGCTCCAAAAACATGTATGATTATTATCCATGTTGAAAACAGTTTTTTACATTTTTATTTCAGGATTCTTTGATGAATAGAAAGTTCAAAAGAAACAGCTTTTATCTGAAATGGAAAGCTTTTGTTACATTAAACACTACCCTTTAAAAAGTTTGGGGTCAGTAAGAATTTGTATTTTATTTTGGGGGAAATAAATAAGAAATCAATACTTCTATTCATCAAGGATGAGTTACATTGATCAAAAGTTACAGTAAAGACATTTATAATGTTAGAAAAGATTCTAATTAAATAAATGCTGTTCTTTGAACTTTTTATTCATCAAAGAATCCTGAAATAAAAATGTAAAAACTGTTTTTAACATGGATAATAATCATACATGTTTTTGGAGCATAAAATCATCATATAAGAGTGATTTGTGAAGGGTCATGTGACACTGAAGACTAGAGTAATGATGCTGAAAATTCAGCTTTTTATCAGAGGAATAAATTACATTTTAATATAGATTAACATAAAAAAGTCATTTTAAATTGTCATAATATTTCACAAAATTACTGTGTTGTTTGTGTATTTTTTATAAAAAAATTGCAGCCTTGGTGAGCAGAAGAGACTTCTTTTATATATATATATATATATATATATATATATGTGTGTATATAATGTGCAATGGTTTTTAGAAACATATTAGGCAGCACAATTGTTTTCAACATTGATAAGAAATGTTTCTGAGCACCAAATCAGCATTATAACAATGCATATCTCTTATTATTATTATTATTCCTAATCATGAGCTCATAATTATATTGATTAAGAGACTAATTTATTTTCTTATCTTTAATTATTTTTTTTCTTATATGTATACGGTATGAACATGTATGTCATGTCAATTTGCTCGAGATGATATGTTCTGTGTTGTACTGCCACTGACCCTTTTATTCTTGTAGGATGGGAGAGGAAATTACAAAATGCAGTTTACAGGGAATTACACATGTAAGTGATATGTCATTTTATATTCATGATATATAGCCCTTGAATTACGGAGAAGTTGGGACGATTTTTAAATTCGAATAAAATGAAAACTAGAAGAATTTCAAATCGCATGAGCCAATATGTTATTCACAATAGAACATTGATAACATAAAACATGTTTAAACAGAGAATTTTTATACTTTTGTCCACTAAATGAGCTCCTTTCAAATTTGATGCCTGCTAACAGGTCTCAAAAAAGTTGGCACTGGGGCAAGAAACGGCTGAAAAAGACATTTGGAAAAGATTCAGCTGGAAGAACATCTAGCAACTAATTAAGTTCATTGATATCAGGTCTGTAACATGATTAGCTATAAAAGGGATTTCATAAAGATGGGGGCAGAGGCTCTCCAATCTGTGAAAGACCGCATAAAAAGATTGTGGAATACTTTAAAAACAATTTTCCTTAACATCAAATTGCAAAGGCTTTGCAAATCTCTTCATCAACAGGGCAATATTGGCTCATGTGATTTGAAAGTGGTCCGTATACTTTTTCGTTCATTCATGAAATTTAAAAAGGGTGAAACTTGTTTTTTTTTTGTTTAAAAGAAAAAATCAGAAATGGCTGTATTTTGTTTTCCAAAGGTATTGTTGTCATCAAATAATAGTATTAGAAAATTGGACGACATTTGCGATCGTTTTTTAATCTGTAATATTTATTTGTACGTTTATTGTTTTTCAAATGACTCAGAGCCGGTGTCGTGCCGAAAATCTGATGGCCGGCCGCGGAAGCGCAGGCAGCGTGTTAAATGTGTATCGCCCATTCTCTTTATGAATGCAGTTGCTTTTATGTGGCTCAAGCAGACATAACTGTGCAACTAAACATCACACACCCAGTACTTTAAACCTATTAAAATACCTGTAAAGGGCCAATACAACCATTATAATGCAGTATTTCACCTGCCAAAAAGTGACTGAAGCCTCGACTTATTGATTGAAAGGTTATTTCTGCCCTGAAATGTGTTGCTTATATTCATGAGGGTTAAATCTGACTGATTATTACTCACCCAGTACTTTTTACCTATTAAAATACCTGTAAAGGGCCAATACAACCATTATAATGCAGTATTTCACCTGCCAAAAAGTGACTGAAGCTCTCGACTTATTGATTGAAAGTTTTTTTCTGCCCTGAAATGTGTTGCTTATATTCATGAGGGTTAAATCTGACTGATTATTACTCACCCAGTACTTTTGACCTATTAAAATACCTGTAAAGGACTAATACAACCATCATAATGCAGTATTTCACCTGCCAAAAAGTGATTTGAAACCTCTGCAGAAAAGGCAAGGGTTCCTGTTGGTTTGCATCATTTGAATATTTTATTATGTGCTATATTTGATAAGTTGATAATAGATCAATTCTTTATAATTGGGGAATTTGTTACGGGCGTGAGTGCTCTGACAGCGGCACTAGAACCTTTCACATAGGCTATACCTCAAACAGTAAGGTAGCCTACTTGTCTCACAGACCTGAGAAATATATCTAAAATGTTAACTTCTAAAAATAACATTTCAAAACGAAAGAAAACAGACTGCTCTCTGTTTATGTAATCCATATGAAATGCATTTCTCTCTGGCGCGTTCACTACTGCAAAGATCACGATCAGCATTGTCGACTTCATCTTTGCAGGCAACTGACACATAAAAACAATTCAAATGTCTCCTTGTTACATTCGACATATTCATAATCTTCGGCAACGAAGCACTTTGATCACTTGATTTAAAAATACAACACATTTCAGCGCTAGATGGACTCTAATTTGACAAACGAACAAATTGAATGGTCTGATAGTTAACTGGAGATGTTTTATTAATTTGTATTGGTACATCCTTGCCGCAAAGATGTTTTAAAATGTCGGGAGAATATTGAACATGGCAAAAGAGTGGTGACATGCATTAATATGAATGCCCTCTCATCAGCGCTCGGCTGGCACCGGCTCTGAATCATTTGAAATACAATAAACGTACAAATAAATATTACAGTTTAAAAAAAACGATCGGAAATTGCGTCTAATTTTCTAATACTACTATTTGATGACAACAATACATTTGGAAAACAAAATACAGCCATTTCTTTTTCTTTTAAACAAAAAACCAAGTTGCACCCTTTTTAAATTACATCTTTCATTCTGAAATAGAATAATGAATGAACGAAAAGTACACGGACCGAAAGTCTTTTCATTTTATTATTTTTTTTTAATCCAGAATTCGGGTTGTATTTGTTTTCTAATGCATGTCATTAAAAACACTAGCAAGTTTCTTCAAAAAAACATTTTATTCTTGTATTACCGCACTGAGATCATCAGTAATAAAAAGGATGATATGAGACTCTCTTCTCACACATTATACATGTACATTGGAAAAGTCTAGTGTTTTTAGTGTTTATACAGTGTTATGACAGATACTCTTTCTGGCTAAATGTTAAAAATGACAAGAGACAGAATTGCTTCATTAAGCTTAAAAGTATCCAGGTACAAATACAGGACAGGACTTAATGGAGAGTCTGACGTACAATATAAATTGCTTTTACAATGTAGCCTATACAACTGTTCGAGCTGGACATTGTTAGAGATGAGAAGATTTTTTATATATATCTCTTAAACATATCGCTCCTTGCTTGTTTTTTTAAATATATCTCTTAAACATATGGCTCCTTGTTTTTTGTGATGTGTTTATCCTAAAGTGACTCAAGTTAATAGGGCTGAGAAAAGACTGAAGGGACTAAAACAAAAAAGTGTAGAACTGGTTTTATAAAGTTTGATAATGGAATATGGGTCAGGTGTCTCTGCTAAATGTCTTTTTGTGTAGACATTAATGTGAAAGTCTGGTGTATGTCAGATTTTTTAGAGTGGGAGGAGCCGATATTTGGTAACAGTAGAGTGCAACAGTTGGGTTCCGGTCCGGAAGTAAAATCTCATTCATTTTCTATTGTAGGGGAATCATTCCAAATTCTTCACAATAATTTTAACTAAACTTTGGTGTGCATAAACGTGTGAATTATGGACTTCTTAAATAATTTGGTTATAGTGTTAGTGTCCGTTTGGAGTCTCCCAAATATCCTTTTTTGGAAAGACGCCTAAATTTACTTTTCAATTTAAAAGCTTGCAGAAAATACAGTTTTGTGAGAATCGATAAGTAATGGTTTACTCTGCTAGATATTGCAAATGATGACAAAATAAACATGTTAAACAAGAAATATGTATGCTTAATGTGAAAAGGGTGCGATTAATCGTGATGAAAATGTTTAATCTATTGACAGCCCTAGTTTATAACCCTTAAACAGAGGGCCTGGACTAATACCCATACTTGTAGTCTTTGCACTTAACCACTTCTCTACATGCATGATGTATTTCTTGTAGAGCTCGAGCCGATAAAGGATTTTGAAGGCCGATACTGATACAAATATTTTTTGGTTTTAAAATCCAATATTCCGATATATTGGCCGTACATATACACATATATATATACACATATATATATATATATATATATATATATATATATATATATATATATATACACTCACCGGCCACTTTATTAGGTACACCTGTTCAACTGCTCGTTAACACTTAATTTCTAAGCAGCCAATCACATGGCGGCAGCTCAGTGCATTTAGGCATGTAGACATGGTCAAGACAATCTCCTGCAGTTCAAACCGTGCATCAGTATGGGGAAGAAAGGTGATTTGAGTGACTTTGAACGTGGCATGATTGTTGGTGCCAGAAGGGCTGGTCTGAGTATTTCAGAAACTGCTAATCTACTGGGATTTTCACGCACAACCATCTCTAGGGTTTACAGAGAATGGTCCGAAAAAGAAAAAACATCCAGTGAGCGGCAGTTCTGTGGGCGGAAATGCCTTGTTGATGCCAGAGGTCAGAGGAGAATGGCCAGACTGGTTCGAGCTGATAGAAGGGCAACAGTGACTCAAATAACCACCCGTTACAACCAAGGTGGGCAGAAGAGCATCTCTGAACGCACAGTACGTCGAACTTTGAGGCAGATGGGCTACAGCAGCAGAAGACCACACCGGGTGCCACTCCTTTCAGCTAAGAACAGGAAACTGAGGCTACAATTTGCACAAGCTCATTGAAATTGGACAATAGAAGATTGGAAAAACGTTGCCTGGTCTGATGAGTCTCGATTTCTGCTGCGACATTCGGATGGTAGGGTCAGAATTTGGCGTCTACAACATGAAAGCATGGATCCATCCTGCCTTGTATCAACAGTTCAGGCTGGTGGTGGTGGTGTAATGGTGTGGGGAATATTTTCTTGGCACTCTTTGGGCCCCTTGGTACCAATTGAGCATCGTTGCAACGCCATAGCCTACCTGAGTATTGTTGCTGACCATGTCCATCCCTTTATGACCACAATGTACCCAACTTCTGATGGCTACTTTCAGCAGGATAATGTGCCATGTCATAAAGATGGAATCATCTCAGACTGGTTTCTTGAACATGACAATGAGTTCGCTGTACTCAAATGGCCTCCACAGTCACCAGATCTCAATCCAATAGATCATCTTTGGGATGTGGTGGAACTGGAGATTCGCATCATGGATGTGCAGCCGACAAATCTGCGGCAACTGTGTGATGCCATCATGTCAATATGGACCAAACTCCCTGAGGAATGCTTCCAGCACCTTGTTGAATCTATGCCACGAATAATTGAGGCAGTTCTGAAGGCAAAAGGGTGTCCAACCCGTTACTAGCATGGGGTACCTAATAAAGTGGCCGGTGAGTGTATATATATATATATACATTATTTCAGAAACGTGCAACAAAACATTAACAGATTTCCCTAACATTAGCTATTTGTAGTTATTTAGGAGTTTTAACAAAAATAATATGATAAAGCATTTTAAAAACGTTTCTTTTATTGTCACAACAGAACAGACTGATGATAGTGGCATTAGCTAGTTTATGGTTAGCTAGTCTATGATGAGCCATAATTTAGTAATGGATAACGTTATATTGCAAATTGTAAAACATACATTTTCAATATAAAAGGCCAAGGAGAGATGATGCATCTCATTGCTATAGCTGTCACGTGCTATTAAAGAAATACTTCAGTCAAATTGTCAAAAGTTAAAAGGACAGTCAGTCGACTACACTGTAACGACGTCAGCGTAACTATTACTAGCTAATTCCGCTTCACTCTCGGCTTATACGGTGTAGATTGCCCTTTGGTGGACAAACTATACAACTCCAACACTCATGACATGGTTCGAGCATGTTTTATCCGTTTTTATTTTATTTTTGAAATATTCATTTATCGGCCATTATAACTGCCGAAACCGATAGTTTGGAAAATGACTTATATCGGCCGATAATATCGGCCTGCCGATATATCGGTCTGGCTCTAATTTCTTGTATTTGGCCAAAGTGTTCAAGTGGGTGCAAAAACTGCAAGTATGCCTACTTTTTAATAAATTTGATTTTCATTGCCCTTCAAACTTTAAAATGTCTGTTCATTACTTATCACGTTTTACTACCAATTAAAAATCAATTCACATTTATTTGTATTGTGCTTTTCTCAACATGTATCGTTTCAGAGTAGCTTTACAGAAACTGCATGTTGTCTACATTAAAATTTAGAGTAATTTGGTATCCAGAGGTGACTGCTTCCAAGAAATGTCAATATGTTGTGATCATATAATGTTTACAATATATATTATATTTTTTATTTACCATTTAACAAGTCATATGCAATGTCTAATTAATTTAAATTACACTGAAAAGTTTTCCTAGATGTCGCAAAATCGGGGGCATGCAAGTTACTGAACTAATGACTGGATTCTCTTAGTCTCAAATACCGTTCTGCACTGAGCTTTGACACTTTTCAGACCTGGGACAGTCTTGTGCACTTAATAACTATCACATGCACACACTCTCTAGTGTGCCAAGACCACAAAAAAAAATAAAAATTGGGAAAAAATTAATGGGAGAAATGCTTCCGAAACCAAGGCCGCTGAAAAAGTGTGTGGACACTGTTGCACTGTAAAATATTTGATAGAATGAAAATTGACTTCTTTTTTTTTTAATACAGTAATTGCATGAATATGGTCTAATTTTGACTGTAAGTTTCCATCGAGGTTAAACTAATGTAACTGATGGTTTGTCCATGCTTCTGTGTTTTATGTTGATGTGTGGTGAAGTCTGCCTCCCCCTGGGCACCCCAGAGCACCTCCTGAACACGGCAAAGAGCCCCTGGAATATATGCGCAAAGCCCAGGTACATATTCTTTCTCTTATTTCTTTAGGGGTTCAAGAAAGGGGTTGTTAGAAATTGTTAGAATTTGCAAGGACCAGCATTTTCCCCTAAAAGTGATCGGGCAGACCAAACCATAAGTCGCAGAGACTGGTAGTACCCACCCAGTCTACAACGCCACCAAGGCTCACCCTAATCGGCCTGATGGTGGCGCTATAGTGATCAAAAGTACTTGATGGCTTATAACTCCTAAGCCTTTTGTCGCAGACACCTATATATCGTTGGACAGACGTTTTGGATTTAATCGTCACCCTAGTGAAATTTTGTGTTATTTTGGATTTTTTTTTTTACGAAACAAAACCAAACCAGTGCAAACGATTCTCTGGAGTGTGATTATGAATAAATATGAAAAAAAGTCGCAATTCAGTTTCAATTCAAGTCCACAATGGGACGCCAAAACTTTTTAAGGTGGGTGTGGCTACTTTTACTAAAACGTTTATCTGTCTTGAACTGTATGATACGATTTCACAAAACTCGGTATGTATGGGCTCGGTCCAATGAAAAAGGACGCTTAGTGGCTCAGTCTGATTGGCCTGAAAACTGTCATATGGTGTAATAGACAGTATTGTCAGCCAATGAAGTTTGAGCGGCTGTCGGACAAGGAAAACCCGCTAAGGCCTTTTGCCGTGCGTGACTTGCATCACACACTCCGCCCCCGCGGCGTGTCTACGTCTGATGTTCTCGACTGAAAGGAACCGTCCTGGTTGCGTATGCAACCCACCACTTCCTGGAGGAGGAAGCGGATGGCGTTGTCCCCTTGCCACTATTGCTGGACCACCGCTGGAGTTACGCTCTGCTCCTCATCGAAAAGCAATTAGTGATTGCATCCACTTCCGTATTTTTACCTGCGCCGCGAAGTGTGATGCAAGTCACGCACGGAAAATTCCATTGGCTCGTTCAATAGTATTCGAAGATGACCGTCTCCCTGGCGTGATCCCATTCAGGATGTCGGTTACAGTCCTCCGTTCCCTCCTTCAGGGAACATTGGGTTGCATACACAACCAGGACGTTCACTCCTATTACTTATAAATGGAAGAAACTGCAACGCGCAATATGGCGGAATAGACCTGACTTCTAAATTAAAAGAGCCATTCGCTGATTGGTAAAGTCATTGTGTCACTGCAGCTGCCGCTAGAAGCTCCGGTTCCAATAGAAACCTGAGACCAGGCGCGGATTTACGGGCGGGCCTGGGTGGGCACGTGCCCACCCAGATTGGCAAGTGGCCCACCCAAACAGATTAATAAAAAAAAAAAATTCTATTTATTTTAATAATAATAATGAATTAAATTTGGCCATATGGCCCGCCGAACACTTTATATGATATGACAAGCGCTGAGCGCGTCCATCTCTGGCTCAGCGCCAGTGAACGCAGTTTGAATCTGGCAGTGATGTCATGTCACTGTACATATTTTGTCCAGACTTCGACACCCTTGCAAGGAGAGCGGATGACGCTCAAGTTTGTCATTTCAAATGTAGGCTCTCATAATGGAAGCAACGTTGTCGCGACAGACGTCAGACGTCTGATTGACTCGTGCGTTTTCGACAGCCAAGGGACGCGCGATTTGCCATTAAAGCTCACGTTCTTAACGTGCGGCTTTGTGGTCACGGAAAACGCGCATCAGAAACTCCCGGTTTTGCATCAAAACGTGCGTCCTCGACGTGTGATCTGCAATTTAAACGAGATTGTTTCTGTCTGCAGGTGTTTTATGCCTCAGAAGAAGCCTTCAACCTCATGCCTTCATCATTTATGCCTATGAAACCGAGAGTTGTTTTTCTTTTCTTGTTACAAAAACACTCCCTAATCCCTTCGTTCGAGACACATCTCGCAAATTTTCTAGTTGTATTTCCGGTAACACTTTAACAATAAGGTTTCATACATTATTATTATTATTTTTTTAATTATGCATAAACCACGAGTTTCTGACGCGCGTTTTCCGTGACCATAAAGCGATTGTCCAGGCGCACATATTTGCCGCGGCGAGATGAAAACACCTTAACTTTTCAGAGAGTGCCGCAAGTGCACCGCAGGTCATGTGACAAAAAACAACTTCAATCAGCTTCGGCCTTTCCGTAACAACTTCGAAAGCTCGACAGAACAGCTGATCATAGCTGTAGTGCAGTTTTTATTTATCATCTCCATAAATATAGCCTATCTAGTAGTAAAGCTAATACAAAATCTAGAAACCCTCGATTCTGGCCCACCCCAACTTAATCCAGGCCCACCCATCTGTCACGTTCTGCATCCGCCGCTGCCTGAGACTCCTGTACAATGCACATGCACATTGGCTGGTCAAGCCTGAAAACAAAGCTTTTTTAAACTCTATTTGAGCATAAGAAACAACATTTATGGGACAGTTCATGTCAGATTTTATTGCTGATTTGAAATGTGTTATGTAGTTGTGAGTTCGCCAAGCAGGTTTTGAGATTTTAGGATTCCTGCATTCAAAGAGATGACCAAAATAGCTGCCCGGAGGCGTTGCAAATATGGCCGCCGACTGAACCGATTTTCCGTGAAAGGGACTTTGACCTCGATAACTGTTAAAAAGCTTTAAAACATGTATTTCATTAGAAAATTGCCTGTTTTGGCTGTAAATGGTCTTTTCATCTAAGATCGGTGGTTACTGTCACGTTTTGCCTGTGTTGTGGTTATGTTTTACTATTGGACTTCCTGTTTCCTGTGTTCCCTGTAGCCATCAGTTACCATAGAAAAGGGGTCAGGGAACCTTTTACCATGAAGAGCCAAACAAACAAAACAAAATTGAGAAATTTTTAAAAAGAGCCAGAGCAAAGTTTACACTCGTATATTAGACAATTTGCAACAGTAATATATAATAACAACAGTAGTAATATACGACTTGCACTGGTAGCAGTTCTGGTAGTTATATAACGTTACAACAACACTGTTTTTTTTTTTTTTTTTTTTGTGTGTGTGGGGAGGGGGTGTTTGACTAGCTCTCGCGAGGCACATACGCGCGTGCATGACAGCTCTCTGCCATGCACGCGCCGTGTGCTATGTATGTTATGCGCGCAGTATGTTCTATCTTGCTCTAGATTCCGGGAGATTTTAACAAATTTTCGGGCATCAGGGAGACGCTATCATCAATATGCGGGAATCTCCCGGAACTTCCGGGAGATTTTGTTCACTGACATGCTGGTTTCTAGCACACTGGACAAGAAGCGCAGCGCCTCATTTAAAATTCAAACACTTTATTCTCTAGGACTCCTAGACTAGGAGTGTACACCGGTGACCGGCGGCAGTGGCACATTCAGTCTCTGTCCGCGGCGCCCAGCAACGGCTCAGGACCTTGTTCAAAATCCTGCCTCGCCACAGAGCGCATTTATATAGTTTTATATACAGTTTTATACTTTTATTTGTGTCAAACGGTCGTTAATGTAAATACTGACTTCACCGTGTGCTGCAATAAGCTACTTTTACACTCATTTTCAGAAATCAGCTGCTTAAATGAAAATTGCTGAGGAAAATTGCTGAGGTAAAGTGTTCTGCAGACTTAGCAACGATTGTATTTAATTGTACAGTACAATTATAACATAGGACAGACATTATTTTAATTCCATAATGTCCTTAAACATAACAATATTGCCGGCCATAAACTGAGAAAGTGCGCGTCCGGTGCCTCTTTCCTAGACGCGGCGCGCGCTTCTCGTCCGGTGTGCGATACTTCTGTCCTAGACGCGGCGCGCGCTTCTCGTGCGGTGTGCGACCCTCTTATGACACCACACAAATTGAGAAACGGGCATCATAAACAAGTGATTAGCAAGTGCTGCATGGTGCATCTCAAATTGTCTCTTAATATTTTACTTTTTGAGAGCCTTTTTCAGTCAACATTTGAAAATTAGGAGAGCCATATAAAATCCTGAAAAGAGCCATATATGGCTCGCGAGCCATAGGTTCCCGACCCCTATAGACACTATTACTTGAAAACAAAATACTTTTGTTTTTGAACCCTTTGCATTGTGTGTGTGTTGTAGGTGAGCTGGGAGAAGAGGATCCTGAAAAGTTTGAACAGTATGTGCACTGAGTTAGGAATCCCACTGGCACGGAAGGTAAAGGTCTAAACCAGTGTATTTACAGCACATTATCTATTATATATTAATTTAATCAGTTATATGTTTTTTTTCTCCTCTGTTTTATAGCGTCCCATCTCAGAGCAGAAAGAGCTGACAAATAAATGGAACGAGATGGGAACTGATGAACCAGGTAATGCAGACATTCACAAACCCTTCTGACATGTGTTTGAGGTGACATCTCGGTGTGCGTGCGTGTTCATGCATTGCAGAATGTTTACACACAGAGGTTTGGCTCACACACAGAAGCCCTGAGCAGTATCACAGCTCCATAACAATGCTATCAGTTTGCAGTGTGTATGATAACATTTACCGCCTTCTGGAGGACACTGGCATAAACAGCCCTGCCTGTGAAACCAGAGCATGTCCAGACCCCTGGACCGCATCCCAATAACTAAAGCTTTCTTTCTTGCGTTCTTCTTTGTGCTTGCGTTCTTTTGCACTTTCTTTCACACTCTTAATTTTCTTGGTTTCTCTTATTCTTTTTTCTGTCTGTCTTACAATTTTGCTATGACTTTGAAACAGAGTGGAATACTACCAGGCCAGCAACTTTTGTTCATGTTAAAGAAATAACTTTCTCTCAAAATAAACATTTTGTCATCATTTTCATTTTCTCACTCTCAGCACTTTACCAGTCAAAAGTTTGGAGTACTTAAGATGTTTGAATGAAGTCTATTATGTTCACCAAGGCTGCAGTGGTTGATTTATGCATATTAGAATGATTTCTGATGGATCGTGATTTTATTTACTCCAGCATTATTACTCCAGTCTTCAGTGTCGCATGATCCTTCAGAAATTATTCTAATATGGTGATTCGGCGCCAAGAAACATTTCATATTATTATCAATGTTGAAAATGGTTGTGTTGCTTAATATTTTTGTGGAAATTTTAATACACTACCACCATTCAAAAGTTTGGGGTAATTAAGTTTTTTTGTTTTTAAGCAAGGATGCAGTAAAAAAACATTTATAATGTTACACAAGATTTCTATTTTAGATAAATGCTGTTCTTTTGCCCTTTCTATTAATCTAAGAATCCTAAAAATGTATTGTAGTTTAACAAAAAATTAGTGCTTAATCACATCCAAAATAAAAGTTTGTGTTTACATAATATATGTGGGTGCACTGTGTATAATTAATTTATGTATATAAATACACACACATGCTTGTATGTAATTTATATTATATATATATTTATATAAATATAAATATTTTATATATAAATAATATATTTTTTTAAATATACATGCATGTGTGTGTTTATATATGTACAAAATAATTATACACAGTGCACCCACATATATTATGTAAACACAAACTTTTATTTTGGATGCGATTAATCGTTTGACAGCCTTTGACACTAATAATAAGAACTATCATTAATGATTGAGCACCAATAATGATTCATTATAATGGATATTAATATTTATGCTAAGCCTAAGAGACTTCTTTTAAATCATTTAAAACAATCACTTTATTCCACAATGAATTATTCCAAAATGTGTTTTTATCAAAATCATGCAATCAGAATGTAACTATTTTTCCAGCATTTATTTGCGTTTCCCTCTCCTTTCTTTTCCTTCCTCTTACTTAAGTATAGATATCGTTTTATCTTACCAAGTCATTTAATTGGACTTCTAAGTATAATGCAGACAAAACAGGTTCTGATTAGCATCCTAGTAGTTGCCTGTGTTATTTGTCAACCATATTCTGTTGCGCTCTTGTTTTCAATCACACTAATTGGTAGGCCATTACATAGAAGTTTGTAAGCACTCAGATCTCTGTATTCTTTATTTAATTGCAGACCTAAGCAAATTCAGGCCTGTCTACGCACCCAAAGACTTAATTGAGGTGGGTTCGTTTACATAATCCAATCTGTTTATTTTCAAACATCCGGTCCAAATGAGAAAGATTGGGTTGGATATGAAGCAGCTGATTGGATTCCCTCAGGAAATGGCCGGTTAAATTACTCTGAGTGAGAACTGACTGAGAGGTTGTTTTGATGGCACCACAGAACCACTTGATGGATGAATGGTTTATTTTATAGTTGGCATATGAAATTGGTTTGTAGAAAACATTATCAAAGATTTTAGCATATGTCTTGCACTTTTTGCTATAAGTATTCTTATTTAGGTAATATGAAATGTAATACTTGTTGTCTTGTAGGTGCTGATTGGTTTAAGAAATCTGAATAATGATCGCAGTGAAGATGTAACCGTAAGAAGCAACTGGGGTTTAATACAGGTTTCCCTCAGCGTCCGTGACATTCCTCAAATGGTGAGTCACCGTCTTTTTAATTGACTTCCTTTTATTTTCATGTCAAGATGCAAACAATTTGTATTCGAACTGCTGATAATCATCGGAAAACAATTTTTCTATAAACAAGTTACAGTAATCAAGAGTTCCGGAGAAATTGAAATGATTGTGGAAAACTATCTTAGTGCTCACTGTTCATGGAATCTCACAATATTTAAACGTGACGCGGTATTTGTGACAAAACCTAGATGTTTTGTTTTTTTGGGAGGGGGGTTGTGAGATGGCGTAACTTGGCGCCATTTCACAAGATTTGTAACGTAAATCATTTATAAACCAAGGCCAACACAGGAGAATACATCTATATGTTTCTAAATATGCAAATTGTTGTTCATCGTGATATCAAAATAAATGTTTAAACTCTCGCTGAGTTTGTTCTTGTTCAAGAAATTACAGTGTGTGTAGCATTTCGGTCATAAAGATATTTAATAGGTCTATTTTTATTACCACAAAAATCGATCAGATTACACTATTAAAGGTCCAATATGTAAGGATTTTGTAATAGAATATCCAAAAATCACTTGCACAGTGTGATATATTTCCTGCAGTTGTGTAATTACAATATCCCAAAAGTCTCCAAAGTTCTTTTATTTCAGAGAAATTCCAATTTTAAATAAGTGGCCGTCCCGAAAAAAAAATGTCGCCTGTAAATGACGCAATATCCGTGCTATCCTCGGCTATCCTCGTTTCCGCTCGTATTGCCATAGCCATGACTTAACCATGGCGACAGACGCGGACAACTGCATAGTGGTAACGTTTGGCGGCACCCAGTTCTTGTTTCGTTCAATCATAGACCATGGCAAGCAGACTTTGGGACAAACAAGGAGAACTAGAATGAGGATCAATATCAGCGTGATGTTTCTGAGATGCCGAGAGCTAGCGTCCGAGACTGACTTCCACTCGACAGAGAGCTAGCGTCTGTGACTTTTTTGGACTTGACACTGACAGAACTTCACGAGTCACGACTTTACAGCTTTATTAGACAGGTGAGCAAAAGTATATAAAACAAATCAATGTTATAACGTTAGCTTGACATGATGAAATGTTACAATATGGTCAGTATGTTATTCTTATGTTGATCAAGCTGCTAGTTTCGTATCGCAAACATAAACACGTAGAATAACATTATAACTTTCAACACACATTTAAATGCTGTTTAGTGTGATAGTGTAACGTTATTCCAAGTGGAACAGCGCTGCGTTTCCCTCACAAATTTAATTCATCTAATAAACTGACCTGTGTGAGTAATCCAGCACTTGCGTGTAGTTCAATAGGATGAAATGTCCTTATTCCTTTATATACGCGGGAGTTGCGTGTGATATATGTATCTTATTAGCAATCGCGACCTGCTTTATACCACTGTAATGTTAAAGGGGGGGTTGACTGCGATTTCACTTTTTTGATTTTAAATAGTGTGTAATGTTGCTGTTGGTGCATGAACAGTATCTGCAAAGTTGCAGCGCTGAAAAGTTTAGTGTAAGCAGAGATATCGTCTTTTAAAAATCAGGAAGTATAATTGCCTACAAAAACGACTCGTATTGGACTACAGCTGGGTTATGGTACAGTCACTAACCCACACATTTGCATCAACCCTCCCTCCGGAATATGCAAGAAAGGCCATGATCATATTTCAGCAGCTCCTCGTCTAGTGTGTTGTTGTTCACGCAGATGTCAGGTCTTCTGTGTTCAAACATCCCACGGACGCTGTACTTCGACAACAATGGATACAATTTATGTTTGATTATGTTCCTGAAACTGACGATCGTAATCTAGCTCTCTGTGCTGCGCATTTTACGGAAGACAGCTTCCAGAATCTCCACGACTTCAAAATTCAACAAGAAACTGTTACTAAACATGAAGCAGATCCAACTTTAAAACAAGAGGCAGACACAACCGGACACAACCTGTAAGTAGGCTAAGACTTAATCATTTTAAATGTATTTGCATGTATAATTCCAGACGTAGCCTTGTGTTTTATTATTTTTAAAATGCCAGCACTGGCTTTATAGGCTTTATGGGCTAGCAGTTATGCTATTTTGTGTCAACAACAAACGCGTACAAACATTATGGACCTGAATTTTGTATAAGTAATAATTTTGTAAACGTATTTTTCATGTTAAATATGTTTTATGACGTTATTTTCGATTTATATCAAGAACGTAAACCTGCCAACGCTGTTTGAGTATAACATTAGTAGCCAGCCAGTTGCTATTGTTGCCAGTCAGATGCTATTATGTAAAACAAACGTGCATAAAGTTAAAAAATATAGCAAAGTATCATTCAGAAATCCCATCGTTCAGGGGTCAGAGGAGAGCCGCGGCTGACAATAAAGGTGAAATTTATGAAAAATAAGACTTTTAAAAAAAGAAAAACCACGAATACATGCTATATTGCACCCCATAAACACAATCATGCGAAGAAAAAAAGCAGTAAACCCCACCTTTAAAAAACATGAGTGTTTTCACTAATCCTTAAACATTATTAGATCCATCAGCTTGACAGCAAGTCCCATCATTCAGCTCGTTACTGCGTCACATACATTCGCCTTTGTTATTGTTGGAAACGGCGCCCTCTTGTGGCCACTAAAGTTACATATTGTAGCTTTAATCGTCAAAATAACCAGAAATTACCAAAATATTAATTACAGACAGCATTAGATTAGTTAACTTCAAAATGCACCTGCATTTTTTTGCATTTTGAGACTTTCAGTCAAATACTGTAAAAGACAATTTTTTTCTCATGAACCAAATATTGTGTATTGTTTTGTCTTGTGAGATAAGCGTATCAGCACACCCAGATGTCATGCATTAGAAGTGATTAGTAATTCCTTTTCAAGAATTATCATAAACTTAACCCAATTTTTTCTTTTTTGGGGGATTAAATATTTTGATAATTGTGGCCCATTATTTCTCTATGTTGCAGAGGGAAACGTATCCAGAATTGGGTCTTACTTATGGGCAGCTTGGTATTGATGATCACACTCATGTTCCGCCAGGTATTTATTTACTCATTCCATCCATAACATGATTATGGAATAATGGAACATTACGCAGGCTGAGCTTCTGCTCTGGTCCAAATAGTTGTAATTGATGTTCCTCTTGTTTAATTCCTTCTAACTTGTCAACTCAACAGAAGATTTACCTACTGTATACACTCTGTGTAATGTTCCTACCCTCTAAATTCTGTATTTACTATATTGTATTTAAGGCTACCAAAGAGGCTAGCTAAATATCTGTGTTGTATGGTCTGTTTACACTATCACTTCTTTTCTACCTTTCACTATCTCTCTGCTGTTTCAACACAGATTTGTTTGAGAGTGAGCACATTCTCATTGGAAAAAAAGGTAAAAATAACCTATTTTTGCCATTATCATGACAGAAATGCTTGTTTAACACTGCTTTATCACTCTTGTCTTGTGGGGAATGTTTTATATTTGCCAATCCATTTCCCCTCAAATAATACAGTATGGTCAGAATTTGAAGGCAGCATAGAGCATCTTCCACTGCCTGTGATATCCCATGATGACATGCAATCAGAAGAATAAAATAGTGTCCCTTTTTAAGTTTTATGAAATTAGGATGCCATTTATAGTGAGAAAAAAAACATTTACACTAGCTTTAAAAAAAGACGTTAATACTTATATTCAGCGAGAATGCATTAAATTAATTAAACATGGCAGTAAATACATTAAAGGGGTCATGAACTGGCTTTTTAAATTTTATTTTATTGTTGTCTGAGGTCAACATATGACGTTCGCTTGGTTTTTGCATTCCGAAACATCAAAATGAAAAAGTTTTTTGCTATTTTGTACCCTAGTTTTGAGCCTACCTGTAAAACGCTCAGTTTTTATGGGCATCTCGCACTAAAGACTTGGAAGTAAACGCCCACTGCGTCCAATGTCGTAAAATGGCAACTGGAATGATTCGCCAATAAATGTTTGACCCAGAGTCCGTGTGTTGCACAATTCCTGTCAGATCCAATAAAGACGGCGCAGCACTGTTCTTTACTTTTTATCGGTCTGCAAATCCAGTCTTGTTTACAAAACAATCCTCAGTGAAATGAAGTGAACAGATGGACAATGTTTTACCTCATCAGCTGGAATGTCACAAGTTTATCCATGCAGTTCTATTGGAATCCAGAGGAAGCTTATGCAGCGACTGTCTTCCACAACCAGGCACAGCACAATATTTTGTATCGCTTGGTAGCTCGATACGGTTTGTCATCACGAGGTAGGCTCTATGTTATTTAGCTATGCATGTAATGCGCGAATCGGTGGGCGGGGCTTAACCAGCCGGCTTAACAAGTAGGCGTTGATCTTCTTCTGCGGGGTGGTGTTTTATCCTAGCCTGGATGCCAGCCCGAACTCCGCCCACAATATTTTTTGGTCGGGAAGTTCGGTCTGGACTCGAATCCATTGAGGAGTAATTATGATCAGACAAGAAACGTTCGGGCCAATCAAATTGCCAGGGCGGGCTTTCAACGATGATGGACAGATGATCTGCCAGGACGTAATCATCACGTCATAAGAGCGCTTAACTGGCCTTCTATAGATTCCGCTGTCGCGTCGGTTGTAAAATAAATCGACAGCGCATTCATTTTAATAGACGAACAGAACAAGAAGCAACACTCATTATTTAACTTCTAAAATAAGTAAGTTCTGTAGTTGAAAACTGCGCTATGCAAAGGAGTTGACTTACTGTGTTGCTCTGATTGGTTGTAGGTCTACCGACTGTCCAATTGAGTGCAGGGTTTTTTTTTTCCTGGTTCGGTTAAGACACGCCTCATAATCAAAGCCCAACCGAGCCGGTCTCAGACTCATATTCTCCATTGAATATGAGTATGACGAAGTCAGGCTAGTTTTATCCTCTTTGACGTCATAGTTCCCCACTTTGAAAAACGAGTCGTTTGCTGAGCCTGGTGTCAATAAAAGCTTTTATTGGACTAACAAGGACATTTCAGTTCTGAAACAGGATGTTCTTATAATATGATGACCTCTTAGATGTAAATAGCTCAAGGAAAATTTTATTTCCGTTCATCACCCCTTTTATAATGTTACCAAAGATTTCTATTTCAAAATTTTCTGTTCTTTTGAACTTTGTTCATCAACAAAATCCTGAAGTAATGCATCATGTTTCCACAAAAATATTAAGCAGGACAACTGTTTCAAGATTGATAAGTACAAAGAAACGTTTCTTGAGCACAAAATCTGAATATTAGAATGTTTTCTGAAGGATCATGTGACACTGAAGACTGGAGTAGCGATTCTGAAAATACAGCTTTGCCGTAATTTTAAATAAATTACGTTTTCAAAATACACTACCGGTCAAAGATTAGGGTCGGTAAGATTTTTTTATGTTTTTAAAAGAAGTCTCTTCTGCTCACCAAGGCTCCAATTTTTTGATTAAAAATACACAAAAAACACAGTAATATTGTGAAATATTATAACAATTTAAAATGACTTTTTTATGTTAATATATATTAAAATGTAATTTATTCCTCTGAAAAAATGCAGAATTTTGAGCATCATTACTCTAGTCTTCAGTGTCACATGATCCTTCACAAATCACTCTAATATGATGATTTTATGCTCCAAAAACATGTATGATTATTATCCATGTTGAAAACAGTTTTTTTACATTTTTATTTCAGGATTCTTTGATGAATAGAAAGTTCAAAGAACAGCATTTATTTAATTAGAATCTTTTCTAACATTATAAATGTCTTTACTGTAACTTTTGATCAATGTAACTCATCCTTGATGAATAGAAGTATTGATTTCTTATTTATTTCCACAAAAAATAAAATACAAATTCTTACTGACCCCAAATTTTTTAAAGGGTAGTGTTTAATGTAACAAAAACTTTCCATTTCAGATAAAAGCTGTTCTTTTGAACTTTCTATTCATCAAAGAATCCTGAAATAAAAATGTAAAAAACTGTTTTCAACATGGATAATAATCATACATGTTTTTGGAGCATAAAATCATCATATTAGAGTGATTTGTGAAGGATCATGTGACACTGAAGACTGGAGTAATGATGCTGAAAATTCAGCTTTTTTTCAGAGGAATAAATTACATTTTAATATATATTAACATAAAAAAGTAATTTTAAATTGTCATAATATTTCACAATATTACTGTGTTTTTTGTGTATTTTTTATAAAAAAATTGCAGCCTTGGTGAGCAGAAGAGACTTCTTTTAAAAACATTAAAAAATCTTACCGACCCTAAACTTTTGACCGGTAGTGTATATTGAATTAAAATGCTTTCATTTTAAGTTGTAATAATATTGCACAACTTTAAATGAAAGCATGGTTTTCTCACTTTAATGTTTTTGACAGACTAGGCAGCAAGGCAGCTGCTTTAGATTTGGACGCATCCACAGAGTGTCTCTCTCTCTGAAAGGCCAAAGTATATGGATTTGCTTTGGATACTACAAGAGCCTCTTAAGATGTGTTTGGTTAAAACATATGCAGCTTTTTCTCCTGTTTTTTCTGCATTTCTGTAGTGGTGAGTGAGCAAGACAGTGCAGCGGCGCAGCAGTACAGCAGGCAGGGCTGTCCCACGGGTCTCAGGGCCCAGCTACTGGACTCTCATCCTGAATACTACCGATGATCCTGAGGTACTGACTGAATTTCAGAATACCTGTTTTGTGCCCATCAAGGTCATTTTTAGAAAGTGGAGAGGGTTTTCAACTTTGATAATAATAAGACATGTTTCTTGAGCAGCAAATTAGAATGAATGCAGCCTCGGTAAACATAAAAGTCTCAAAAACATAAAACAAAAATCTTAAATCTTACAGACCGCAAAGTTTTGAATGGTAGTGTATTTATATTTCTCTTCTTTTTATACACACAAAATCAGTCACAGGTCCTCAACCATATATAAACCCACCATAAATATTTATGTACATTTTAAACAAATTAAACTGTTTGTGTATATCACAACTGACATTTATGGCAGTTGTGGTGAACATGTGCCAAAACTGACATTTAATGGGTATTTATTTGTACTTATCAGAAGCATTCTTGACTGAAACGCTCTATGTGTTGCAAATTACAGTTTCGGAGAAAAGTTAACAGTTTATAAGTTAAAAGTTTATTAAGTTATAAAAAATAAGCATGAACATAAATATGAACATGCTTTCCCAGTAAAGCTTTTGGGACGAATTCAAGTCCGAATGTAGTATGTTTTGTTGGTGTAGAAGTGATTTTCTCTGTATTTAAGTCTGCTTGATTAGGTGGTTTAGCAGCCTCTATTATGTATGTATAATTTCCTTGTTCCTGCGCACACTTATAACAGCATAATGTCTTTCAAAATGTTAAAAAGTCTTAAAATTGTACTGTGGTCCAGACCAAGCAGTTTTAAATAACATCGTCCTTCTCAATAATACAATTAGCTTTGAGCCTCTTGTGGGAAAGAAATGACAGATCAGGTACCCCCTGTGATTTTTCACCCTGGGCATCCACTGTAATAGCTGCCATTTTCAGACGTGAACCAATGTCTCTCAGCTGGCTAATTAGTCCTTGGGCCACCATTAAAGCAGGGAAACGGCATCTGGAGAATGTTCTTTCTCTCTGTGTTAATGCGAAGACAAACACCCGGTGTGGGGTGACACAATTTAAACAAGTAGAGTAATCCCTCACTCTTTTGAGCTTGTGCTGTAGATGTGGGTAGGACAGGAGCCGGTGAAATGATTGATGGGAAAGGGGAAATCACAAGAGTTTAAATGTTTCAGGTGGAACAATTATGTAACTGCTGATAAAAGCTGCTGTCTGGATGACAGTAACCAGCTGTCATGCTTATCCTCACAGCAAAATGGGAGAAAATCCTCCTGTCCCTCTGGATTTCAGGAGGGGAATGGGCTTTAGAAAGACTTATGATTGGAGGCTGTCTTAAAGGGATAGTTCACCCTAAAATTAAAATTGAGTCACACTTTATCCACCCTGGTGTTGTACTAATGTAGAATGTCCTTCTTTCCTTTAAGAACCACAAGGAATTGGAATAAAAATGTTCCGTTTGCGCTCATCGCATATAATCTGCAAGCAACCAGCATCAAGCTTTTAAAAAATGTGCAAAAAAGTGAAGATAAGTACATGGATATTGTACTGTATTTCTATTAAAGGGGGGGTTGACTGCTTTTTTTATTTGCATGATTGTGTTTATGGGGTGCAATATAACATGTATCCGTGGTTTTTCTTTTTTAAAAGTCTTATTTTTCATAAATTTCACCTTTATTGTCAGCCGCGCTCTCCTCTGTCCCCTGAACGAGCGGTTCCCTTCCTGAGTCTATGAAAACACTCCCTCAGAATGACGTTGTGTGCTCAGATTGGTTCGTTTGGGCCGGTGTGTTGTGATTGGCTAAACTGTCGCTCACGTTGTCGGGAAGGTTAACGGCCATTACCTTTACCGGCGATACGGGCATGCCAAAGGTGGATAACATAGACGGTGGATACACGTAAATAATGATGTCGAGACTGAAGTTTTAGTGAGGCAGAATCAGACTGAGAAAGCCGCAATGAATCGAGTCAAGCAGAACCTCACCACACACGGCTCTTAATAAAGGTTTCTGAATGATAATTTGCTAAATTTTTTAACCGTATACACGTTTGTTTTACACAATAGCATCTGACTGGCAATGATAGCAACTGACTGGCTACTAATGTTAAACACAAACAGCGTTGGCATGTTTACGTTCTTGATCAAATCGAAAATAACAGTCATAAAGCATATATACATGAAAAATACATTTACAACATTAGTACTTATACAAAATTCAGGTCCATAATGTTTGTACGCGTTTGTCTTAGACACAAAATAGCTTAACTAGTAGCCCATAAAGCCTACAAAGCCAGCACTGGCATTTGAAAAAAAAAATAAAACACAACGCTACGTCGGGAATTATACATGCAAATACATTTAAAATGATGAAGTCTTAGCCTACTTACAGGTTGTGGCCCAACATCTGCTGCCTCTGGTTTTAAAGTTGGAACTGCTTTATGTTTTAGTAACAGTTTCTTGTTGAATCCGGTGTTGAATTCGTGGAGATTCTGGAAGCTGTCTTCCGTAAAATGCGCAGCACAGAGAGCTAGATTACGATCGTCACTTTCAGGAATATAATCAAACATAAATTGTATCCATTGTTGTCGAAGTACAGTGTCCGTGGGAAGCCCGAAACACAGAAGACCTGACAGCTGCGTGAACACAACTCACTCGACCGTATAAATATGCACATGCCCTTTCCTGCATATTCCGGAGGGAGGGTTGATGCAAATGTGTGTGTTAGTGACGTACCATAACCCAGCTGTAGTCCCAATCGAGTCGTTTTTGTAGGCAATTATACTTCCTGATTTTTAAAAGATGATATCTCTGCTTACACTAAACTTTCAGCGCTGCAATTTTGCAGATACTGTTCATGCACCAACAGCAACACTATTTACTATTTACACACTATTTAAAATGAAAAAAGTGAAATCGCAGTCAACCCCCCCTTTAAATGTCATGTTTTTGTTG
This sequence comes from Hybognathus amarus, assembly GCA_030378365.1. NCBI lineage: Eukaryota > Metazoa > Chordata > Actinopteri > Cypriniformes > Leuciscidae > Hybognathus > Hybognathus amarus. The sequence continues at coordinate 22,377 of JAQIUQ010002622.1, read as the reverse complement.
ATCTTGATTTCTCACAACTTCTGTGCTTTGTCTAAACAAGAATGAGTAAACTGTGGCTCTAATAGTGTTTCACAAACGCATACATCATGCATTTGTGCATAAGATGACTGAGTGATTAAAAAGCGATCCTATTAATATGCTGATTACAATAGCAATTTAATTAGTTAATTGGTTTGTATAATTAATTTAGCTGTAACGACTTGGGGTAGTTTGATATGTGTATCACGGTAGGCGGTTCTTTGTCCATTATGTATTAGTTATTCTAATTCAGCTGACTGGGGTAAATTCACGTTGTCAGTTCTTTTGTTTTTATTTCATTAAACAGGTCATAACACATTATGAACAGCTGAAGGCCAGAGTCATGCATCACAGCCTGCTTGTGGACAACCTAATATATAAGGTACATTTACAATTTAGTTTTTTTGATAGAAATGGTTTTGCATGCTCCATTTATTCTCTTGAAATTTCCTTGAAGAGGTTTTTCCAAATAGAGTAACAGTTCTGATAGACCAATTTCTTTGGTAACACTTTATAATAACTACACACTAATAATCATTAGTTAAGCATGAGTAAACAGTTAATTAATCATTCATAAACCATTAATAGACATTAAGAAGCAGTTTATAAATACAGCTATAAATGCTTTCTTCTTGGTTTAAATAAAAATTTAAGTATAATTGCATTTTCTTCCTTTACTAATGATCAATTAATCATTTCTAAATGAAGAATTGCATTATTTTATAAACCAGTTATTAAAGATGGTTCAAAAGAAGTAAATGAATAATCAACTATTTAAAGGTTCTCTAAGCGATCCTGGGTGTTGACGTTCGGAATATTTTCAAACAAATCGGAGGCTAGCTAGACCCCCCCTCCTCCGCATCTCATCTCCTCCCCCTCCCTTCCGTGCTTCCTGAAATAATTGTGAACTTGAATTGTGTGAGTTTGGCGAACATAAGCGTCAATTTAGAAGAAAAAAATAATAATTTAACGTTACCCACCTGTCCAGCAAAAACAGAGCAACCTGAATGTTCGGACTGGAAGCCCTTCTGCCGCCGGAGTTCTCGCCATCGTTCAAAAGCTTTACCGATGTAAATTCGGAACTTCGCACGTTCTTAATCCGATTCCTTCTTCTTTTTAATTCGTTCATCAGAACGTCGTCTCTTTGGTCGTGTGTCGGCCATTTTTCAAACTTTCCTCTGATGCTTCTCTCTCCTTCACACACACACACACCCCCTTCATGTGCATGCGCACTAACCCCCCTGACCCACCCTCAAATACTTCTTGCCAGTTTGCTTAGGTTTCGTGGTCCGGGTGAGACATGATTGTTTTTGTTGCCGTTTGTGGAGCCTGTGGTGTCTACAGAGACCGCGTTTTTTACAGTGTGTTTAGGGGACAGGCAGCTAGCCGATAGTGAGGAGACGTTTGCTGTATGTGACAAAAAATGTTTTGGCTCCACATCGCTTAGAGAACCTTTAAATGTACATTCATACATCTTATTATTCAGACATATAGTGATGGCTACTTAGTGTGTTAATAAATGCTTTATTGACATGTATTTATGCTGTAATTCAGGGTTAATTCAGGTAGTTATAATGCATTTTAGTAGTGTTCAGTTAACTATGTGTGTGAGCTCATTTAAAGTGAGGACTAGTCATGCCTTGTAAAGCATTTATAAAGGAGATTTAAAGTCTCTTACTGTGCACTGTGTTGTGTTTGTTACATTTTACTGTTTAGAAGATTGATGCACCTTTAAATCTCTTTTATAAATGCTTTACAAGGCATGAATAGTCCTCACTTTAGATGAGCTCACAAACATAGTTAACTGACCACTACTAAATGCTTTATAACTACCTGTGTTTACTACATTTACTTACACGTACACCTTATGAATGACTGACAACTCTTAAATAACTGGTTTGTAAATAATGCTATACTTCATTTAGAAATTATTAATTGATCATTAACAAAGTATGAATATACAATTATTAAACAAATTATAGACATGCTTATAAATCAAGAAAAAAACATTTATACCTGTATTTATAAACTGCTTATTAATGTCTATTAATGCTTAATAAATGATGAATTAAATGTTTACTCATGCTTAACTAATGATTAATAGTGTGTAGTTATTATAAAGTGTTACCATTTCTTCCAAGATAAAGATTTCCAATAGCCTGGGTTTCCCCCTTTCTGCCTTGCGAGATTTTATTCGCGCTGCTAGGCAGTCTGGATACCATGAACCAAATTTTCCCCTGAAATAGGGAACCAATCACAGAATGGGGAGGGAGCACAGGCACATTTGATAGACTTACAGGCGCATTTGATAGACATTCGTAGAACCCAATAATACGGCTCTGGGCATTCGTAAACCACGCCTCAAATATGAGAAATTGAACGTGGTTTCCAGACCACGTTTCATTCTCAATGGATTTCCAAATGTGCTTTAAAAGGAATAGTTGACTTCAAAATGCAAATTCTGTCATCATTTTCTCACCCTCAAGTTATTTCAAACCTGTATGAATGTTTTTATTCTGCTGAACACAAAGGAAGATATTTTGATGTCAGTAACCAAACAGTTGATGGGCCTCTCTTCCAGAGTAGGATAAACATACTAATACTAAGTCAATGGGCTCCATCAACTGTTTGGTTACCGACATTCTTCAAAATATCTTCTTTTGTGTTTAGCAGAAGAATGAAATTCATACAGGTTAGAAACAACTTGAGTTTATGAGTATATGACGACAGAAATTTCATTTTGAAGTCAACTAATCAACTAAGGCCAGTACATACCACACTCAAGCCAAAGATCTTGCGGCAATTAAAGCCGATGGTGATGTCGGCTCACGTCAGCTGCGTCTGGGCAAAAAGTGGCTTTTGAACATACTGTTTTTTTTCTTGTGCTCTGGTTTTCAAAACTTAACAGCCAATCAGAATGATCTTATTGTCCTTTTCCACCGGCCCGACGCCAATTCAACATGCTCAATTGACCGCACTAAAGCCAATGCAGGTCCGATTAAAGCTGTAATGCGAAACACACCGCAAAACTAGCCTGAGAGATGCTAAATGACTGCCTGACGGCTAACCGCCATTTTGGTGTGTCTCGACCCAGTGATAAACAGATGTAATGGCGAGAGGATTGTTGTTTTTATGTCTGCAGTGTATTACATATTAAAAACTGTCCAGTTTTACCACACCTAGTGCACCCCTTTCTGAATAAAATGCCTGCTTTTTCTTCTCAGGATGTGAAGCTCACTGCAAGTAATGACGATTACTACTTTGTGTTTGAGGACTATTTATATCAGGTGGGTGAATGCATGTCACTATCAGTGTAACACATTTTTAATGCAAACTTTCTATCACATATGAGAATTTTTCTCTGTGAATCATAAACAAGCTCTGATAATCAAAGAAGTAAAACAGTTTCCCAAGTTGTTTTGGACACGACATTGATAGAGGTCTTTGTACACGTTTCACTGTAGACTAAACTATTGTGAGAAAGTTACTCATGCAAACCAATGCTCTTTCACTTTTGCGCTTTCAAATACCAATATCTGGATAGATACAAATAGGACTGGATAGTGTAGTCTCACAGATAGACCTCTATAATAGTCCTCTCTATTCATAGGCAGGGCTCGACATTAAGGCTTGTCCGCTTGTCCGGGACAAATACATTTACATTTGTCCTACTTTTTTTGCAGGACAAGTAGAAGAGAAATTAGTCGTCCAACCGGACAAGTTAAAATTCAAACAAAATAAAATGCCATGTTACTTCACGTTATCGTTACGTCTATTTTACAGATTTAATTTTACTGATTTGAAATGAACACATTTTTCGCGGTGCCTGTGAATGTCCTGAATGTGACTCACAGAAAGACGCGTGCCAGTATAATACGCATGCACACAGACCGCGCGCCAGAAGTTCTCTTTCGCTTGAACGAACATCAACACACACAATTAAGCCAAAATGTCATTTGTCGAGAATCTTTATAACATAAGAGCAGTCTTATGATGGACAAAGAGTTGTGACTCGTGAAAGAATGAAGCTCGTGTGAGATCCGCGTCTCTGTCCACGGCTGCTGCTCTTAAAGGGCCAGCTACCAATAAAGCATTCTGTCAGTACAGTTAATGAAGGAACAAAGGGAACAGAGAAAATTACTCACTGCCCTTGACTAAAGAACTGTGTAGCTTTAATAAGGAGTAGTCTGTATACAATTTATAATTTATGCAGCACAGACTGTTTGATAACTTTATTCAATTTCTGTATGTACTACCTGTTAGACAGTTAATTTTTATCCAGACATCAATGGCTTATTGATCATTATAGGTGTTATCAATCATTTAGTTGTTAGTGTTAATTTCAGAAGTATCACTAATCTGTGTGTGCATTTGGTTTAGAACCAAACAAGTTGACTCATGAAACCATTTGTTTATTATATCGCAATCGCATATCACAACCGCAATATTGACCTCAATAATCGCAATATGACATTTTCTCCAAATCGTGCAGCCCTAGATACAATTATAAATCTTTACCCGGACAAGTGACGTTTGTGCATGGACAAGTGAAACATAAATGTACTTGTCCAAAGGACAAGTGCCTCAAAAAGTTAATGTCAAGCCCTGATAGGGAATTAAGTCATTTATTATTATAGAAGCATTATACAATTTCCACTGCTTGATATTCACTTTCACCACAAAATCATACTCAAGTTTAAATTGCAGGTTTATTTGTTCCCCATAAAACAGTAAAACGTGTTGAGAAAGCCTGCTTTATAAATGATGACATTTTTAGATTTCATAGTATATAATGTATATTGTATAGAATACAAGTACTAAGTGTAGTTAATTACTATTACTTAGGACTTAAAGGGTTAGTTCACCCAAAAATGAAAATTCTGTCAGTATTTACTCATCCTCATGTTGTTCCAAACCTCTATGTGTTTATTTTGTTCTGCTGAACACAAGGAAGATATTTGGAAGAATGTTTTAATCAAACAGATCTCATTCCCCATTGACTACCATAGTAGGAAAAAATACATACTATGGTAGTCAATGGGGAATGAGATCTGTTTGATTAAAACATTCTTCCAAATATCTTCCTTTGTGTTCAGCAGAACATATAAACACATAGAGGTTTGGAACAACATGAGGGTGAGAAATACTGACAGAATTTTCATTTTTGGTGAATGTAACCCTTTAATTGTGTAAGTGCGCTGTCACACAGACATCTTAAAATAAACTGTAACCAAGCCAGCAATTTAAGAGAGATTTTCAAAGTTGCTGTTCACTTGTTTCATTAGCTGGTATCCTCTGGACAACCATTACTAATTTTGCTGAAATATACAAAAGATATGGGTAGTGTTTGGGCTTCACAGGAGTACATTGTGTCTTCACTATGGAACGGTAATATGAGTTGCAGGTGTGAGGTGATAAAGGAGCCAGTCTGCTTGTAAATATTGGTTTAGTGTGAAATCTGTGGGTCGTTCAGATACAGGGTGATCATATGTTTTTGTTAGAGAGGTACATTTTGGGAAAATAAGGTGAAAGGGTTCATAATTACATAATTACATTCAATCCACTAGTAGCAATTGGGAGTGTATTAGCAAGAGAGAACCAATATTCAAACTCTAATGGTGCTGTCACATTTGGGAAATGTAGGCTAACGAAGGGTAAATTGTATAATAGTTTAGTGATGTTTGAACCACAGAAGTCACTTTCAAACCACACTGTTAAAAAAAAAGTCTTAGAAAGCAAATATTAGTCTGCTGATTTTTTTAAGTTTTGATGTTTTTAAAACAAATTACATTTCCATTATGAGAACAAGTAATAAAAGAGAAAGAACATGCTTGACCTCAGCAGGCTGAAACCTTAAAGTGGCACTTCAAATGTAATTGAACCAGGAAATAAGCCATTTACCAAAGATACAAAGTGTGTTTTGTAATAGCAATCCTTATCGGTTTGTGTTGCCAAATATTTGTCGACTGTTTTTCTGCAGGTCTTGCTGTGTTTTTCTTGAGACACTGCAGTCCTTGAGCATTTCAACTCCAACAGCGCTACGCCTCCTAAATCTTGCGTCCAAAGTAATGTCTTTGAATGTTTATGTTTGCTGCAAAGTTCTGATTGATATCTTCCTCAGTTCCTGTTCAGTCTATAAAGTTGTCTCTTTCTCAGGCAAGTCTGGCTCAGAGCAGTGTGCTGTGGTTTACCCCCAAATGGTGAGAAAACAGCTTCTACAAGTATTTCAATAATAGCATGTCCCAGCATGCAATATTCGTTCATATGTTGAATTCTCTGAAACCGGCATCAGCGCATTTATAGGATGATTTATTAGTTTAGCAGTATTATAAAACAAATTTTGCAACGATATTTAGGATGACAGAATATGACATCTTATCGTAGGTGTTCGTCCCATTTCATGGCTTCTCGATGTACGGTGAGTATGAAGAATGAATCACATAACCTCAAATTGCAAAATCTGTTTTCTAAGGAAGCTGTATCCTGTGTTGCAGATTGCTCCTCTGTGTTTCTTATATAATGAGCCATCTAAGCTGTACAGTGTGTTTAGGGAGATGTATATTCGCTATTTCTTCAGATTACACTCTAATCTCCTCACATCCGTCTGTAAGTATCTGTCTGTGACGGAACATGCTTGATTGGTTTGCTTAGGATAATGGTTGTCTCTGAGCTCAGCTGTGTGTGTATGTGTGTTTGTTCAGGGTATAGTGTCTCTGTGCTTGCAGTTTGAGAGGTTACTGCAGACTCATCTTCCTCAACTGTTCTACCATCTACCAGAGATTGAAGCCCAACCGTAGTTCACAATGCAGATTGCTATTGTCATTGATTTATTATTAATTTATATTTTATTAGCTTGTATAATGTATAACAATATTAGTGCCGTCAAAGCGATTAATCTCATTAAAATAAATGTTGTTAATGTATTAATGTAATTGAATTACTATGTAATGTTTTTTTTAATTTTAATGTCTCTTTATGCTCATCAAGCAAATTTGATCAAAAATACAGTAAAAACAACAAAATTAATTTAATGTTATAACAGAAATGTCAACATTAAAAATAGTTAATGTCTAAAAAAAATTATACGGTAAGTTTAGTTTAGTCATACGCACATACACACACACACGCACACACACACACACACACACACACACACACACACACACACACACACACACACACACACACACACACACACACACACATATATATATATATATATATATATATATATATATACACACACACACAAACACACACACACATGCATATAATATATTTACAAACTTATATGTTTGATGTGATTAATCACAAATAATCGATTTGTTTTTGACAGCACCAAAATAAGTATATGAAAAT